>CM062805.1:51780086-52235891 GCA_031772625.1 Pinus tabuliformis | reverse complement strand
TGAGACTAACCTCAAGAGAGAGAGGGCCCGACAAACCCAGCGCGGGCTGAAGTGCCTCGACATTCTGGTGTCCTCAACTTCAATCATTAGGTATATCATCATACATTAGTGGCTTCGAAAGATCACCTACGATAAGATTCGTTATCGTGATCAAAATTGGAAGCAAATGGATCACGACTGCCACGATCAGAAAAATCAATGAATTCTTCAGCATCCTCATGATTAGATGAATCAAATATAAGGGTAGATGAAAAGTGAACGAACTCATCCTCTGTGTTTCCGGAAAAGACAGATGAAGGATCAAGTGGATTTTTAATGAATAACTTATCCTCTCCATTTTCGAATGATGGACTAACATCCAGTGAGTCCTGCGAGTGATAAAAAATGGGTGCATCTGCGGATGAAGACACACATGCAAAATCATGGATGGAAGGTTCACCAAAGAGGCTAGGAAAGAACGGAGGGGATCAGACGGAAGGGAGTCATCCTTCGCTGAGCGTTGATGTTCAAGCTCCCACTCATACTCTTCATGAATGGAAACGCATGTTGGTTGTGCAACACCAACTCCATTAGTGGGTTGTTCCTCGTTTACAACAAGTGAAGAGTCTGGAATGGATGAATGCACATGGGAACCCGAAGGAATCACAACCAAATCTACGTGAAAATGGAGTGGAGTGATGTTGGGAGAGTGTGAAGGATGAACAGGTGTGCAAACATGATCCTCAACATCATTGGGCGATGGTGGAACTATTGAATGAGAGGGAGGTGGATAGTCCATTGAGACAGTGCCTACTCCCACATGAGATTGCACAGTTCCATCAACAAAGAAGGTTGAGCGAGGCTTGACATCAAGCTTTCTCTTGGCCGAGTAGATTTCTTAAGAAAATACTTGAACCGGTCCCAGAGATAAGTGAAATTCATTTGGCTCCTCGGAGCTTGAAACTGTAAGTCACAGAAGCACTGCCAAAAATCAATAGTGGATTCATGCAGAGCCCTCCATTATTGTAATAGTTTCCGGTCAAGATGGTCTAGATCAAAATGATAGAACATGTCTTCAATAAGATCACAAAAGTGCTCAAATGAGTGCATGGTGTCAGTCGGTAGGCTGAGCACCCAATGAAATGGATATTCACGAAGTGTGAATGCAAGCAGCGAACCGGTCTGTTCGTCAGTAAACTCATCTTCCCCATGAATCATGGAAAGAAAGTTATGTAAGTGCTTAGGCCGGGCCACTTCGCCTTCACCATCATATGTATGATTGGGCAAGAGATTAAAAAGCTTCCCCTAGATGGAGACATCTTCACAATTCGAAAAACACCTCGGGGGAAGAAGAATGCAAGACTTCATGAAATATATGCAAAGGTTCAAAACTGGATGACAGGACTCTGCTTGTCATCAGGCCCTCCTTCTAGCGCCAGAAATGTGGACAGTGCTGGACCTGCCAACATGTCAAGGGGATCTCTCCGGTAAGAAGTCCCAATTAGACCTTAGGCTGTTTGGTGTAGGAGTCCCAACAATGGGTCATAAGGTAATGCCTTGACTGCGGTGTCGCACAGAGGCAAGTAGAATAACTCTGTCAATAGCAAGGGTGTGACTGATGCAGTGAGTCAAGGAAGGTGTATGAGAGGTTCCAACACTTCGAAAGGGGAAGGAGGTGAAGGTGAGTTCCAGGTTGAAAGGGATCAGTCCCAACTCGGCTAGGAACACACAACACAAAGGACATGCACAACTTCCGACAGAGCAGTCCACTCGGATGCGATAGTCACATCATACAAGGTAAGATAACACGTACAACACTCACAAATCAGTTCGAGATGAGTGTGACGGTTGTTATAGCAAGGTTCAAGTGAAAGGTCTATTTGATGTCCGGCAGAGCAGTCGAGACAAACAGTGACAACATTAACAACATATACAACACGTTAACAACAAGATTCATATAATTGCATGTGAATTAGTTCATACAAAAGTACGTAAGTTAAACAACACATATCATTAAAGCAACCGGAGCAACCCAAATACAATAACAAGATATGCATGAAAATGTGTTGGCTCTTATTATATAAAGAAGTGTAATTCACAATCATACAATACATCTATGTAAACCTGCTAGCCCCAACAGTGGAATGTTACAGCCACATCCCCTTGCTCCTCCAAAGAGATGTACTAGCTTCGTGCAGTGGAGAAGCCAAGGCGCGTTACAATACTATCCAAGCCTTCTTCAAAATAGTCTTAGTAGAAGCTTGGATGACCAAAAGCCTATACAATGAGTTATGAGGGACTATTTATAGAAAAGGTTGGGGCAACCCTTGACATTCCCCTTTGTGACCATTCAACTACCATCATGACTCTTCACCTACTCTATGATTGTTACATCCACTCTTGACACTTAACTTACACTTGACATGAATCAACATTACAATGCACATGTACCCATGTGAACAATGGCTTGGACAAGCCAAAATAGACATCATTCGGACTTAGACAACCATATAAGTCCAACTGCTCGACATCCTCATGCTGATCAACAGTGACATATTGATGCCAAGATTGGTAGTCCTTGAGAGTGTCCATGTGTTCTGTTGTGACATCCGTCTGAAACCTAAACCTTGCCTCCATAGCATCTGGGTACACTTCTCGGGCTCCTCCGTCCAACTCGTTTGTGTGCATGCACATCATTGTCTTTAGTGTGGCCGGACTAGCAACGTACTTGCGCATGATGTATGCACTGATGGGAAAGTCATGGCTGGTGGCAGTGCGCATCGACTCGTCGAAGTACGAGTCAAGCTCCTATTGGAAATGCTTCTTGGTCTTCACCTGGGTGAGGGTCCCAAGTGATGGGATCGCATGAGTGTGCACTATAACCTCCATGCTTTTTAATACTCGTGCATGGGAAGCTTGCATGCTAGTGACGAGTTGCGGTAGGTTTTCATAGTTCCAGATCTGACTCCAGATACGTGCTTGCAGTTCGACCGCATTGGCCTTCGTCATCCTTGGCAAGTGAAGCGGGGCTCCCTTGTACTTCATCGTCCATGATCGCATGTTATCAACAACAGTATGTATGTTCTTCAATATGCATACTCTTCTTGCACATCGTCGCTGCCATCTGTGGAGATGAACGACTGTTTGATGCACGGTACCAAACTTGGAGTACAATGCTCACATAACTATGTCCAAAGACAATAATTCATCTAGTATTGACTTCTTTAGTTCAGCTTGGGAGGACATTGTCACCAAGTCTCCTCCCTGCTTGGCCACCTATAGTTCCTTCGCCATTCGCTCATTCTCAGCTATGAGAAAATGAACACTTAAGCTAGTGGCTTCATCATAGACTCTAGTTGCATCGGCCAACGCAACTAGATGCTTGTGCACATCAGTCACGACCACTTTCTCTTCAAATTGCGCAAGGGATGTTTGGTCCTCTAGATTCTGTACTCTTTGAGACTGCACAACTCTGTGATGAGATTCGTCAAAGGATATGTTGTGCATCTCTATTGTCGGCTGACCACCAAGGATCTTAGTACCTCCTTGGTCATTTGAGACTTTCTCATTGTCTAGATGCATTGAAGCAGGTGAGTTGACCTCTCTTTGGTGAGGCATGAGGTCAGTGTCCTGTTCCAACTCCTGCTGCTCCATGTCTGCATCCAACTGTTCAAGAGCCTGTTCTATCTCATGAGCAAAGTCTTGCCCCTGCGAGGGTTCACCATGTTCGCCTGATGCCAGCTGTTCAGAAGAATCAACTACTTGTACGAGCGCTGCTTCATTTGTTAGCACGTAATGTGACCCCTGGTGAATTTGCTGCTGATGTGCTTCCTTCTCCTGTTGGCGCAGCTTTTGTTATCTTCGGGGTTGCTCCCTTAGCTCATGCAACTCCTCTTCTTCTTCCATTCTCTTCTTATCTCTCGGCCTTCACGCGATTCGCTTGTCGTGTTGCTGCCTCTTATGTTGAATAGCCATAGCTGCTTGTTTTACAAGTGATTTGCTCGAAACTTACAGCTTTTCTCCTCCTCCATGTGGTCGACAATCTTTCTCTTGCCTTTGTCGTGCATAGGTATGCTTCGCTCTTCTGCCTCTATTGCTACTGCTACCACTACTGGTGCTCTCTGTGGTGTTGCTTCATGCTTCTTTACTAACCACTCTACGGTGAAGCTGACCTGTTCATTCGGTCTAGAGGAATTGTAATAGTATCTCCATGAGTCCTCTTTGGCCCAATGAAATACCCCATGGATCCAATTGAACTAAACTCTCATGCAGTGACCCTTCATAATGCAATGTAGGTCATACAGGTTGAAGCTTCAGAGGTCAAATGGTACTTCTTCATCTATTCAGCTTCGACATCCACTTGATTGATGCTTTGGATATCGTATAACCCAATCCACATTGGAAGAGTGGGCCAAGGTGCCTTCTTCTTCCACTGCAGCCTAGCTGTCAATTCCGCTGAGATATGATATGCTACTTCCTGCATGATAAGCACGTCCAAAGCAAACTTTAGCAGAACATGCGGAGGCTTCACCACACTGAACACTTGGATGAACGTGTCCGGCTAGTAAGGCATACCAATATGCAATGCCTAACAATGCCTTCATCACTTCTTCTGACATGTGGGGTGGATCCTGTTCAAATATCAACCTATACACTAGGGTGAAAAGATGGTTAGACAACCATATGATCACTCCTCTGACGCTACACTCTGACAATAACTTGAAATATCTTCTCACAACAGTCTCCACCGGTGACCATGCCCACTCTAAGCTCGGGAACTCATGTCGGGCACAGATTGCATCTAGAATGTAGGCAGACATGTAAATCTCTGCATGCATGCCTTCGGGTGACTGTCGAGCCTTCGTGACTTGCTCCTTCAACTGATGAGCCAGTATGCCAGACTAGTTGCCTGGTCTTCCTTCTCTAGCCAGTTGATCTAGCGCGACCACCCAACTCTGAGGGAAGGTCTCAATGCTTTCTTAACCACTAAGTCAACATGTGAATATGACCAAGTATTGGTATGCCTTCCTTAATATCTTCGTCTTATAGATCTGTTTGGGGGTCATCCTGAAACGAGCTAGCTCCTTTACCCAATCCTTTAGAATGTCTCTAGAGTGGCCTCTGTTGTTGGGCAAGTTGAATGGGGGAGTTATGACAGTCATGGGCTCAGTCATCTGATACATCTCATCGTAATCTCGTACCTAGAAGGTTGTAAGCTTCGTCCCACTAACACTTCTCAATGTCATCGTCTCGGGGTCAGTGTGAGATATGATCCAGTGAATCATGTCCGCGCATGGGAACGCATAGTATCTGCTTGCAATCCAGTACAAGCCAGACTTATGAATGTTCACGTACACCTGACGATATTCAAGGTCCTCCCCAAAGTACCTGTGAATGTTTCATTCACCTCTTGCCACTTCAATTTGATGTCCTTGTCTAGATACAACTTCGTATCTTCATAAATCGGCAAACCATAGGACACCTGCTCAGCTGCTGCTCCAGCTACCATACCATCAATGTCCTGAGATCTTATTCTCTTGGAATCCATTGAGACAGATGAACACCTGAAATATCTAGAAACAAGTAGCATGCATGGCAAGAAATATGCCAGTGAAAACAAAGCAAATCCGGGGAAGGACACAACACATACCTGGGAAACTAATGAGAAAGATTGCGCAAATTTCACTGGGAGGCTGAGTGACTGGCTGCCAGAACTGCAAAAAAGGTAGTCTAGGCTGTCTGGGAGGCTGGATTGGCTACTGGATCTGCGAAATGTGCAATCTAGTTGGGCAGTTGGCTGTGGGGATTGCGTAATCCCAGCCGGGAAGGACTGTTGGCCCAAGGACAAATTTGCGCAATTTCCTGGGCCAAGCAGCCACTGTCCTCCAAGAATGCGCAAAATAGTCCAGGAGGCCAGTGCTGGGCCATAATGCGCAAATCTGGAGAGGAAGGTGAGCCTTCCTTCCCCAGATTGCGCAATGCAGCCTTGGTGAAGGTAGAGGTCGGGCCAAGGTTGGCCCGACTCACCAACGGGCAACTGAAAGCAAGTAAGTTGATGAAATTCATGGCAACACTAAGTGATAGCAGAAGTGATAAATAGTGCATGAAAAACATGAATGGAAGATTCAGAAAACAGATCAACATGCATGTGGGTGAGGTCATTCGCCAATTGGGCGAACGTCCGTGCAAAACAGTTTCATGCATGCGACAACAATGAGATAGCAATGAAAATTGAAACAAATCTAGGACAAGCTAAAATATATGTAAATGACAACAAGTGTTCAAATAAATCAAGCAAACAACACTCACACAAGTGAATACACAAAAAGCGACATAAATGCTGAAAAAGACAAGTTGAGGCCACTTACCCGTGAATAGCTGAGCCGGATGTGTTGAAGAGTCCTGGATGTGTTGTGGGATGTCAGAGCTCCAAGATCGATGTGAATGAATGAGCTCTGATGCATCGAATAAATAAGTTTGGTCTCATGACGCGCATGCCACAAATCTAGGAAAAAGCGACACTTGGAGGGAAACTTCTAAAACAACTTTGCATGTAACCCCCAACTACTAAAAATATCTCCCTGAATCATGGGATGCCTTTTGCATGTTGTATCTTGCTATTCCGGGAAGATCAAGTCATGCATGCATGTAAGTCAAGTTTCCTCGGTCCTGGGTGGAACTGGTCAACCAGACTATTCATGCATGTGAGTGCTCAACTGCTTGGGAAAAATGCGCATTCCTGGCTTCGATCTGGGCTGACTGCATAAGGGGATTGCAAAATTTATGGGTAGAGCAGTTGACTGCTACCCAGATTTGTGCAAATCCTAGGATAAAGAACCTGCTGCTGGGAAAAATTGCGCAAATCCTGATAAGAGGGTTGGCTGGTAAGATTCTGCAATCCTGAGTCCAACAGGCTACCAGAGAGGATTGCACAATTCTTGGAGGGGAGGCTGGTTGCCCTCTAGGAATGCAAAATTTTCAAGGGGAAGCTACTCAACTTGCTGGTGGACCAAGTCCAGGTAAGTAGCCTAGTAGGGGAATGGATCGACTGTGATCGACATGCTACCTTTGTGCAAGGAAAACACTGAAGCTTGAGTACTTGATGAAGCAAGACAAAGTGTTGTGTAAGGTTGGTAGGGAGGCTCCAAAATAGGCTAAGGAAAAATTTTGGAGGGTGGTTGTAGCCGCTACAACAGAATCCAAGGAACAACCCTCCAATCTAGCCATCAAGGGAATCGAGAGAAAGCCCATCTCCATCCTCTAGCTATACAAGGTATCTAGAGGCCATTATTCCCCACCAAGGAGAGACCTTCTTCATGCCAATCTTGCTAACTAAATTGAGAATTGTTGTCTTCTCTTCTCTTCTCTTCTGTGATGTTATTTGGTTGAATGTTGCTTGAATGGATGAATTTTCCTGCATCCTCCCCGTGAAGTCAAACCGCTTATTTTTCCTTCCTACTAAGGGATTGACTTGCCCTATCTTTCTGTCAACACAATCCATCATCTTAAATTTACTGTCCTTCTTGCCTTGTAATTGTTTTCCAAGGCAGCATGGGTTGTGTACTTCAACTTCAACCCAATTTAATTCAGAAAATCAACTTATTAAAATCACACCAACCAACCTTTAATGGTTGTTATAACTATTCATATTTCCTGCATAAGGAAACTTTACATATCCCAAGCAAGCAACCTCCTCAGATCTGGAAATCGTGTGGAAGTCATGTCCCTTTTGACTCAACCCATGTTAGTATATTTTTGTAAAAATATTTACATTGCATTTTTTGGAGGAAACCCGGATTGGGGTTGTCACACATAGAGCTCGGAAAACTGATTCCAACCAATTTGAATCGTGTCAATCTGACTCTGTATGTGAAATTTATTATAGTTTGAAGTTTTGTGATAGTTGGCGAAAATTTCAAAGTCGAATTCAAGGGTGATGTGGCATGTCTGGAAGCTAACACATGGCGAAATGAGAAGCTGACAGTTGGTAGGTTGAAGTTTCAACATGTGGCCTAATGGATGGGCATGGCATGGCCCTATGGTAAAGCGCCACATAGCTTAATTTCACTGGTCAAAAAATTATATTTAAATTTAAAAAGTTGGTATGGTATGGTTTTATAATGCCATATGAATTTAATATATGACGTGGTTATAAAATTTTATAATGCCATGGTTTCGAACCAAAGTTTAAGCATATGGTATGGATGAATTATTATACATGGCATAACAAATGAACATTAGATTACGGAGTATGGTTATATGATATGGAAAATGTGTTGGTGAAGTGTCAGGCAAGGTTTATACATATAGTATATCCACTAACGAATCCAACAACTCTGCCACATATATTGCTACAAGCCATGGGATTGGACATAACAACATGCACCAATGGGTTATGATTAAGTTTAAATACATGCAATATATAGAATAGCAACCAACAACAAATGCACTTTCGCCGAGGTGTATCGGGCCGGACATGAGGGTTGGTATTTTGGTATATTAGGGATCAAATTAATACTTGTGCGTTGGAGTATGTTTGATATGGTTATAACTATATGACATAGTTATCAAGTGGCCATTATACTATCCGCCTCATGAGTTCAACGACATACCACATGGATTTTAATATATAGTTTGTTTGTTGAAACGGAATACACGATTTTTAGTGTGTAGTTATAACGAAGGGAAGTAACCTTCATGAAACTCAACGTTATATAAACTAAGAGATTGATAATATTTTTATAATATTTTTGGTTGTATAGACTATTTTTAATCTCGCGGACGTTAAAAATATCATTTCACTTCATTTTATTTTAGAGTTTCGAGAGTGTGTTAAGTCATATTTTGGCTTGTTCATTTTGTATGTTAGTGGTGTTTGGGAGCTTGTTTTTGTAGCAACCAAAGGAGTTTTGGTGGAATTTTAGAGGTCATACTTGGTAGCAAAGAGCTTCATTTTGTAGTAGGCCTTTGGAGGCATTTTGGCTTTTATAATTTCGATTTTTGGTGATGTAATAAAACATTTGAGGCTTAGCATCATATCGTCCTTATTTTCTTCTTGTCTCGATCTTTTATATTTCGTTTTAGATTGCAACTTCATTTAAAGTATTTCATGCTTGATTTAAGTTTAAATTGTTGGTTTGTGTTTTAGCATTCACAGTTGAACATTTTTACAAGCGAAGTCACTTTAAAATATCCTGGAATAAGTTCAAACCAAGAATTGGCTCCCAATTCCTTCATGTGTTCAAGTTTCTCAACCATGACAAGATTTGTCCTTGGATAGTTAACCTTGCTCAAATTGTGGTTGGTAAAACCATGAACATGGATTTCGTAAATAGAAGGTCCCTTTGGGCAAGTTTCATAAGTAGATCTCCTTCCCAGTGAAACTCATAATACGGAACGGGGACCATGCCAGCCATTTGAGGACAACAATTCCCTCCAAAGCCTATAACACCATACTCTCCTTTGCTTGTGATTGTCTTAGCATAAGGATCCAACAAAATTCACGAGGGATTATAACACTGGCCTTATTTGAGACAATATTTATAACCATACAACAAATCTTCAAATGTTCTAGGAAGGAATGCATGCCATACATCTTGTCTTTTTTAATACTAAATCAAGAGGATTTCTTTTTGGTTATCATACCCTGATAGATATCACTTCCCATTAAGAGTTTCTTTTGGTGGCGATAAGCCTTCTGAGTTGGTCGCAGTCTAGTCCAAACTCTAGGTATACAAAAGGCGCACGTAAGTACAACTTCAACACTTACTTAGAAAACAAATTCCTTTAAGCTACATAAACACAATGGAGAGGTAGCACTAAAACATCCTTTTCTTAATGAACAACTGCAAAATGGTGTAAATCCTAATGACGAAAATGTGGTAGATAGGTAAGCATGTGTGATGTGCCTCATGGGCATATAATCACTAGGTTATTAATGAGTTTGAACTGTTGCAGTCAACAGGGAATTCACTAAGACCTTGAAAAGTGCAGGGGCGGGAGGGGGGCAAAATCTAGATATATAATGAAAAAAAATTGGGTGGTGTAGTAGTAGCTACAACATCTTGAAGCCAGATATCTAGCCTTTGAATTTTCTAGTGACTTTTGCAATATCTCATTCCTCTCCCTTAAGAATGTCTAATTAGTTGTAGGGATACTCCGAATATATCACCACTTTTACTAAATCAACAAAGTTCTCCCCCAAGATGCCAAGCCATCACAGGAGGGTTGCACCCAACCTGAAACTTGTCTTGGGTAATCTTCGGAACAAGCTTAAGTAGTGGTGTTGGAACTTGGACAATATTAGAAGAAATGGGAAGAAGTGAAAGGCCAAGTATTTTCCCATATATTTATAAATGAATTGTGTGAAATTATCACCTCACCTTCAGGTAGAATCTCCACCTCATATCCATAGAGGACGGGTATGAGGGACTTCACATCCCAACCTCAAAGCCCAAACCTCTAATTTGAAGAGAGAATTGTAAGATTATGGTTTAGTGGTCTTGCATTGGATAAAAAGATGCACAATAGGGCATCAAGAACTCTAACAAAGAGTGCAGTTACATTGAGATATCTCATATTATGACCTTGAAGGAGGGGGAAGATACAATTACTAGGTCCATGACTCTAACACTAAGTAATGGGATTTAATCTCACTCAACTTTCTTTTGCATGCCATCATAAAAATTGGACCTATAATGACCTATGATTTTCTTTTAGGTCCTAACAATCATTGTTTATCATGGTTGTGAAAGCGAGATGATAGAGAAGTAGGAAGTCAAGTTGGAAGCCTAAGCAACATAAAGAGGAGAATATGAAAAGTAAAAGGTAGATTGTTCGCAAAAAAACTAAATTGGTAGGCAACAAAGAAGGCAATTGAAGATTGAAGACATAAAAAAGGAATGCTAAAGATAGAGGATGAAAAAAATCACTTGCAATTATTCTTCAAAGGGGCCAATGAGGAACCTAGACTGATTACTTGGGACATGGAAAGATGAAAATAAGAAATAAGTCATGTGTTTTCATCAACCCAAAAAGATCAAACTAACTCGAAAGAGTTGGGAGGACCATGTGGCCAATGCACACATGACAACTGCCCCACTTCTTCTCAACTGGAAAATGTGGTTCCTACCAGTTACATGTAAAATCTAGGAACAAAATTATTCATGATTAAACCACCCCCAAGCTCATCATGAGGGGGAAATTTTGTAGTGTTATAAATATGGGTTGTGTCTTAGGATGGGATTGTGAAATTTTGTATTCAAGGGAGTTTAAGGTTGTTGTAAAATCTTTTTTTGCTCAATTCTAAGTATTGATAAGCCAATTTCCTCGCCAAGATTTTGCTGAGAAATTCCATCTATCTTTTAGACTATTTTGGAAAAAGAAGAGTTTTATTGAGTAAATTTTATTAGCTCAGTCTTTTATATTTCTTAGCTTAATTATATTATCTTATTTACTTAAGAGATTCTCATTGCCCTCATACTATTATGTGAGAAACTAATTTCTTTTGCAAGAGAAAGTATAGATCTATCTTTTTCTTTTCTAGTTTATTAATATCACTCCTTTGTTTCTACATAAGGACTATTCTGAACTATGAATTCAATGGACTCACGTGATAATAATTTGCATGCTAACAAACTAGTTTGTACATGAGTATATTTCTCTGCAAGTTAGATTAGCTACACATTTCTTTATTAGCACAGTATAGCTTTATTTCATTCAATATTGTTAGAGTAGAGTAACCATTTCCTTTTTGCAATTAATAGATGTTTCTACATTGTCATTCAATGGATCTAGACTAATCTTGCTAATTTTTTGAATTATAGCTTTCTTTTGCTTTACCACTTTTATATTAGTGATTGAATTGTGTTTTAGTAATTTTGGACTAGTCCTATTTGCACAATTATAGTTCATTTGTTTCATAGTTCATAGGATAGTGTTTTGGGGCTTTTCTGGTTAATTAATATCCCTTCCCATTTTTAAAGCCCACTGAAATTGGTTGTTGAGTGATATAATCCAAAGAAATCAACTATCCCGAACACGGAAGAATCTAATTGGACCTCTCTTATGGGTCGAATCCCTTGAACTACTTGTTGGTGTATTTTTGCCCATCAACAGGTATTCTCACAAACACCCAAAGGTAGTAGTCAAGTATGTGAGACATGCATAATGCTATACACATCCACACATATGTGAACAAAAGCTTACTCTTATGTTTTCCTCAAGGCTTCCAATTTTTTTAGGGAACTCTCTAAGATTAACTAGTAAAGTCTTTTCTCTTCCATGGGAGATGTGCATTGTCCAAATCTCTCTCACCACCATGTTAAATTTTCTATTTGTATCACATTAATGCAAAGTTGGTGTTCATATCTCCCAATTGATCAAGAAAAAGTATTTTCACGTATCCAAATGAAAACTAGTACCTTTACTGAACACAACATAATTATATGGGGAGATTTCATCATTAACATAATGACCCTTAGCTTTTGACCTTTTCATGATTCAATCAATACTATCTAGTCATTATCATAGAAAATACATGCAACAATGTGAGGCACCTTATTGCTAAACATGTGAATGATTAATTCACAAACAACAATGTAATTAATTTATCATTCCAATGATCATCCACAAGTACTATAAATAATCAATTAGGTTATAAATGAATTTTAAATAACCAATGCCTCAAATAGATTACTCATCTATTAAATGAGAACACTCTTGAACCAATAAACTACCCTTGAGATGGAGTGAAATATAACAAGCAAACAAGCTATCCAACTAGGAACAAGCAAAACTATCCAAACACTACAAGTTTGAGTGATTTTCCATCAAAGAGACACCCAATAGATGGTGCGTTAAAGTTGGCTCTCTAGCATCCATTAGTCATAAAGCAAGTTTCCATGTTGTTGACTATAACCCATGGTAGGATCGAAAATAACATCTAGGATAGACATTATTGCATTGAAATTGACGTCAATTGTAACATCAACATTAGTATCACCTTTAATGTTCACAATTTGAACTGTATTACAGGCACTAACCCACTTTCATTTGAATTGTGATATCAGTGTTTTTGAGTCAACTTTTGATCATATCAACATCCATACTAATGTCTTAATGAGCTAGAAATAACAATATTATTTAGCAATAGATAAACCCTTCACCATTAACTCGTGGTCAATAGATAACCCCTTGTCTCTTAACCAATAAATAACCCCTCATTAGATAGAAAGAAAAGAAAAACGAACCAACATATATTGCTAAAGATATTTGGAAGAGCATGCTCAACACTTTTAAAGAGGATGACAAGAGCTCTCGTGGCAAGGTAGCAAGGGGAGTGGACCCTCAAGCACTATAATAGAAGGCTAGAAAGGTAATAAATAACATATAATTAGCTGAATTATTGATTTAAATTAGTTTATAACCCATTTTTCAATAATTATTTAACTTCTATATAACCAATATAAATTAATATTGTACATTTTTAGCTAGCTAGTTTCTTACCTTTTAACTTTTAGATATTTATTTTTCTATTCTTGTGGCATTAATATAGGAATTGCCTTTGTACTCTCACTATATATTTTCATATGATGTACTCTTTTAGCACCATTGACGTACTATTGTCTTATGTCTAGACATCAATAATCGTATCTTGATGTCATTGATTAGAGGTCACTTTATGAATTTGTCAATATGTTATGATTGATTATAAGTATCCTTAAACAATAATATGTAATTAAGGGATGTTATACTAGATTAGTATACATCATTATTCATTATGGTTTTCTCTTATTTCACACAATTAAATGATTTTGGTTGTGAGATAATTGAGTGTGAAATGAAAGGTTCCCTCAAGAAAAATTATGAAATAATGGTGGAAGTATACAAGTCCATGCCCTTAGCAATTGATTGTTAATTATATGTTAATTTTTAAACTTATATAATTGGAATTATTTTTTAACTAATTGAATTATTATTGTATTCTTATATTTAGATGATGAGATTGGTCAAGGGGAAAGATAGGGAATTGACAATTTTTTAACATATTTGTATCTATTACATCTATAAATATTATAATTATTTATTTTATTGAATTCATGATTTTATTACATTCTTATACAATGAAGATGAAGAGGATTTAGAATATGATGAGGCAATTGTTGACAATTCAATCAATTTCTAATTCAAAATAATTTAGTCTTAATCAATACATTAAGAATATTTCATCTCTATATCCTTGGAAAAAGAACTCAAGTCAAGCTATCATTACCAACAATTAAACACTTGTTACCTTAAACATATATATCTAGTAAACTTGCTATTTCAATGACAAATATCTAGGACACTCAAAACCCCTCTTTTGAAACACATAATTTTAAAGAGGGAGATTATGCTTTGTTAACATTGTTTCCCATAGTAGATGGAAAGGATGAGACCAAATTCCATCACAAACCTTTGTATGTTGATATAGTTATTTACTTGTATGCTCAACATTATCCTACTCATTTAAACTTGAATGAAAGATGTAGGTTGAGTTTGGAAGTGAGCAAATATGATCTCATTAACCAATGCCTATTCTATAGGGGCTTTGGTGGAATGATGTAGTGTTGTCTTGGAAAACATAGTTTAATAAATGCAGACCTAATTTCCATTATGAAAATTTGAATGATTTCCATTAATTTGGATGCTTAACTTCTAAGTCCACTGCATGCAAAATTTTGCATGTTGGTAACTATTAGCTAATGATATTTAAATATGACTTTCACTACTTTAGATGTTATGATGATTTCTAATTCTTGGTTGGAAAGGCAATATTTTTGTTGTGCATTTGAATTTCTAGTAACATGCAGGAGTGTGATACTTATTGGGTTCTTGATTTATGGGATGATTATACTACTTCTAGTTCATGTATAAGGAAAACCTCTTTCTTCCTACTTTATGGCCAGGGCAACATCATGCCTTCCTAGCTGAAAATTGCCACTCTTAAAATGTATTACTAAATTGGTGAAGTTGACGAAGATTATCTTCAACAGAGGAAACACATCTTGATTGCTTGAGAGAAACATTAAGAATAGTTGTGAGTTATTTCAAGAAAATATGGGCTTGTTTGAAGAGGACTTTTGATAGAAATCCAAGTAGAATCTCTTTCATGTGTGATAGCAAGTCGTTTTATGGGACTTTTCTTATGAGAAGAATGGAAAGTACACCAAGTACTAGTGGTTGTGGATCAATCCTTTCATAATCACCTGTGATTTAGGAAATAAAACCTGCAAGTAAAAGGATGATCAAGAATGATTGCTTTCCCATTCTGTCAATGGAACATTCATTAAACCCTATCATTTCTTGGACACCTAAATTTTTTTTACTTCAATAAAGGAGACAAGATAAAACTATTCACTTTTATCTGTTTTGTTTGCTTTTGAGCAATCTCAATTATTTGCTTTATGATTTGTTTTGTTTTGTTTTTTATTTTTTCACTTTTTATTCTACTTAGTTTTGAACGTCACTTTTTTATTGATTAATTGTTCTATTCTTTATTCAATTTTTATTTTTGATGTTGTTCCACCTTACCAAAGCTGATGAAATTATCAAGAAGCCTCGTGTTTCAAGGATAATTTGGAAAAACATGATAAGTCACATCAAACTTTGCACAAGTATTTATTGTTAGTTTATTAGCTTGGCATGTTTTGGAATAGCTTAGGGGATGTCATGTCTTGTTCATGTTATGACATGGAAGCTAGAAAATGTCCTTCATTGGTACTTGGAAATTTTCTTCCCTGCATCTTCTTGTATCCTCTTTCATTCCTTGCTCCCCCAATTTCCACAATTTGCAAAGACATGGATAGGATGGGTGCTACATCTCCCTCTTATTTGTAGGCATGCATATCTTTACCGGTGCTTTTCCTAGATTCATCTTCAGCTAGAAATATATCAACATATTTTTCATGACTTATGGTTATAACTTTGGCAACATAGTTCATGATTTTGCATGATCTTCGAAGCCAAATGATAATTTTTTAGATTTATAGATTGCCTCTAGTAATCATTATGTATGGAATTTCTAGAGGTTGATCTCAACACAATTAGCGAGACTAATCACAAAATATTAAAAGTTTACTTTATATTTTTATAAGTATTGTCAATGGCCCTATTCAACAAATGTTTACAATAGATATATTTTATTATAATTATTTCACTTTCAACCTTCCCTTTGTAAGTCCGTGAGTTCACCAACTAACTTAGCATTGGTATGTGGGTCCAATATGGTTAACTGCTACAAGTTGACCTCTTTACTATTGATATTATGGTACGTTTATTGGTATAGGTGATAAGTTGGCATGATGTTAACTCTAGTGATTATTTGAGTTTGGATTGGTAGTTGAAGGTTATATTGATAATTTATGACATTATGTTTTGTTTTACTTTCCTTATGTCTAGGGAAACTTGAATAATACTGATCCATCTCGAGAACATCTTTGGGTTATTTTATGACCTAGTTGACATGCCTTTTGTTCATTTGGAACTAAGCATATCATTTCAACCATGACATTGATAATGATTGTTGGCATTACTAATGGGTACAATTCTTGTGAACATTGATTATGGTGATGGTTTTATATTTCAATTAATAGCTATGGTGGCATTTTGATGAAAGTCAATGATTTGTCAATGTTGTGTTCACGATGAACTTGGTTATGAACGATTGGAAAATGTGTAGGATTGACATTGACAATTAAAGCATAAAAACCAAAATTCATGTGATAAGTTTAAGCGCAATTGATATTCCCATTCCATAAAGACATTATGAAATTTTATTTTCACTTGCCATATTTATCATCGGCTAATTATTAGTGGATGGTTGTTTTGATTACTTGTTTGATGGTTCAAAATTTATATGGGCTATGTGTGGCTTCTCCATGAAACTTGGTGATAGCCTCTATGATTGGTTGATGGTATAACATGTAATTACTTTTTCTTAGTGGAAGATGTGCAATAAGTGGTATTCATCATACTTGGATATAACAGTTTATTGGTTAATGGATTAGCCTTGTCATAAATAAATTAGTAATATTGTTTGGTTTTTAACCCAAAGTTTGGATTCTAGGGAATAAGGGCACCCCACGCCATTTGATTAGTCAAGGAATATGGTGATAGGGTGTTGGACCCCATTGGGATTAGAGTTGTCTTTAGTGCAACTTTTTGGAGTTTCAAGTGCCGAAATCTGGCGAAAAAAATAAATAAATAAATAAATAATAAAATAAATAAATAAATAAATAAATAAAATAAAATAAAATAAATAAATAAATAAAATAAATAAATAAATATAAATTAATTAATTAATTAATTAATTAAAAAATAAATAAATAAATAAAAAATAAAAATAATAAATAATAAATAATTAATTAATTAATTAAAATTAAAAAAATTTGTCATGAAATCTTTATTTGTGTTATTTAAACTAGTTTTTTTACTGTATATATGGATTCAACACCCTGAAAACCCCTAGGGCACTTCTATTGTGCAGGTTTACCCATCCAACTTGTGATTTCAATGAATTCCTGCCAGATTTTAGAGAAATTAGACCGGAAAAGCTTCCAAAAAGTCGCACTAGAGACAACTCCATTGGGATTTGTCTTACCTCCTAGAAATTTGTGTTGGGTATACGACCAAAGTCCCACATTGACTAGAAGTGGGGAGGATCATGGGTATATAAGGATGGACAAATATCTCCATTGGTATGAGGCCTTTTGGGGTAAAGCCCAAAAACAAATCCATGAGAGCTTAGGTCCAAAGTGGACAATATCATACCATTGTGGAGATATGTGGTGTCCAGAGAGTCCTTACAAGTGGTATCGGAGCCAAGTTCAAAGTTAGCGAAGTGGATGAATCCTCGGAATCCTTACAAGTGGTATCAGAGCCAAGTTCAAAGTTAGCGAAGTGGATGAATCCTCGGAATGCAGAACGAAGGTGGTGAGCCCCGGTAATATCACAATGGGATCCGTGGATGAGCTCGGTTAGAGCAAGCTCTCGAGGCAGGTGGTGTTCCATGTAAGGCGTGTGCTTCCAACACATTGGAGCGGAGAATCCTGGTTGGTAGAGAGTGGACGGATGGATAATCATTTGAGGGGAGGCTCGATGGTCCTTTGTTCGAGGGGAGGATTGTTGGGTATACGACCAAAGTCCCACATTGACTAGAAGTGGGGAGGATCATGGGTATATAAGGATGGAAAAATATCTCCATTGGTATGAGGTCTTTTGGGGTAAAGCCCAAAAACAAATCCATGAGGGCTTAGGCCCAAAGTGGACAATATCATACCATTGTGGAGATATGTGGTGTCCAGAGAGTCCTTACAAGTGGTATCGGAGCCAAGTTCAAAGTTAGCGAAGTGGATGAATCCTCGGAATCCTTACAATTTGAACTAAAACTTGACTTATTTGTTGATGTGACTATACTTAGTAGGGTATTTATCTCAGATCTTGGGCATGCCAATCTATTAATATGGGTGGTGATTATGCAACAATAAGAGCTTGCCACCACTTGTGTGTTGAAATTTGAGGTGACTAGGGTATAATTACTTTGATCTCTACTATTGGTTTGCAGTGGAGGGATGTCATTGAAGTTATCATGTTAGTCTGGGACTTGGTGTCAATTGGTTCATTAGGAAACTTGGAGGTAGAGATCTACAACTCTTGCATGTGGAAGATTTTACCCCACTTTTTCTATGATTAAGCATTTAGGGTTTCTCTTGCCTAAGTTGCAATTGAGTGGGTTCTACTAAAGAAAGCCTAAGCTTTATGAGAGTTGTAGTAATGATTGGAGACTTTGGAATTGGTTTTGCATGTGTTCTCACATTTGGAGTTTGTCTAACACTTTTAGAATCAAGATTCCATCATGTTGGTGATTTGGTTACTCTACATATTAAAATGTAAGCATGCCCCTTGCATTTAGAAAATTGATGTCTAATTGGAAAACTAGTTATTAGGTTTCTTTAGGTGTTTCATGGTCATATCATATTTCTCAATATGCATGCTTTTTACACATGGTTTAGGTATCCTTGTAGGTGGCACTTACTTTGCATGTTGCTAGGTTATTTTACTCAAGTTAGAAGTGGTGGCTTTCTACTCTTTTGAACCCATCGAATGATCAATTTTGATATTTTTAACATTTCCCATTTTCATCATGGTGTTGATATATTTATTGTCTTGTAGCCTTGGTACCTAGCCATTTCTCATTCATCCCAATTGCAATATTGTTTATCCTTACAATTGTGGAAATTTCCATGTTCATTTGCTCTTTGATGCAAAACATAAATTTCACTCTTTTTTAGAGTTTTATTGGAGCTCAACCTTATAAATTTTACATCCTCAGGTTTGTTATGAAATATAAATAATAATAAGAAATGGTAATACCAGGCAATATTTCAGTTGTTTATAACCCTGGCCCACTAGGAAATTCAAGGGAAAAGATATTGACGTGTGCCAACAATTTTCAACCCTCTAGAGAAATCATATCACGCATAAAATAGATATGAAATGCACTTTGTGAAAGCATAAAATATACCTATATTATTCAATGTTGTTAAATCGTTAACAAATTCAACCTTAACTTATGTCAAATTATAAAGATATACAAGTTTTCTACATTAAAAAACCATGAAAAAGTAGATGGTTGAAAATCAAATATGCAATATAAACATTTTTGGATAGTACCCAAAAGGTGATATTAACCAACCAATTATTTCTTGACACTTATTTATGGAAAATCAATTCATTTACTGGAAATAACGAATAACAACATAAAAAACACAAATCAAAAACTGAAAATGCAAGAAAATATGTGAGAAAGCAATCACACAATTTACACTAGTATTTTTCGACAAAACATCCTGGGAAAAACCCCAATGTGGGAAAACTAACTTTTAGATATGAGGGCTTTTATTATTATCTTTAGAAAATTAACTCATATTGAGAAATACAACTACTTTTTTGACACTAGCTAAGCTCCGACAAAATATTTCTTTACTTCTACTAATCTGGAAAACCCCATGGCTTCTCTTTTTTGTAATTTGCATTGCCACACACTGGCCTCTGGAAATTTGTACTGGTTGTTTCTGGAAATTTTCACTGGCTTCTGATAAACTTGATTTGTCTTCTAGAAGATTCGAATGGCCTCCAACAAATTTGCACTGGATTCTAGTGAATTCGCACTAGCACTGGAAAATTGGATCTAACCTCTGGAAGACTCGCACTGCTTTCTAACAAATAATCACGGCCTCCTCCTGTGAATACAAAAATCAATTCAACCTCCTCTTGAAACTCACGGCCTCACTGGGAAACACTCGAACTCCTATAGAAAATATTGATAGCAAAAATCTCCGAAAAATATTTCCTCAATCACTACTGTTGAAAGCCTCTGGTGTATTCTAAAAATCACCCACTTGAATATTTATATTTTTGTTCTCCAAAGTTACCCATTGATCCCCTTTATAATCTCTCATTCATGAATGAATGGACGCGTTTAGAAGTTCACCTGATCTTATCGATGGCTAAGATAGTCTTAGAAACTCTCTACAACCTTCTAGAGGAAAAAAAACTTATCCCAATTAATATCAATTAATTATTCACTTTTCCTAAGTTAGACTTAGGAAATATTTAAAAAATCGCTAATTGAGTTTAATTAAGTTATTTATCCTAGGTGAACCTTAGGAAAAATTACATGATCTTCGAGATAATTAACTCCTTTGTCTCTAGCCTTAGTGACACCTCTCGAGATTAGAACACCTATCCGAGCTACAAAAACTAACCCTCCCTCTTAGTGAGGAAGACGTTCTCCACTATACCCAACTTATCCCTGAAGAAAATGAACTTTGTTTTACCTAAGGCTTTCGTCAAAAGATCTACAACCTATTGATCTGTGGGAACATATTGTAGTCGAACCAATCCACACTGTACATAATCTTTGATGAAATGGTATCTAATGTTGATGTGCTTCAACCTATCATGAAACACTAGATTCTGAGATAGCTTAATTCAACTCTAATTATCATAGTAGATAATGGTTGTCTATAACGAACAAAGTCTGTATATGCAGCAGAATACTCAGAATGTCTGGTATATAAAAATATACATCATAGGATAATAAATATATATAAATATTTTAATATAGAAAAGATATGAGATGTTACTGTTAGGCGCCTATACTACTAGTGTAACACCTTATTGTTATTAGTACAACCCCCTTATTATATTGTTGTACCCATGTAGTCCCCATATTGTTACTATTGTGCCCCATAGAAGCCCACTATTGTTATTATTGTGCCCTTACATTATTATTGTTATGTCAGCTCTAATTATATTATGACCCCTTAGACTCCTATATATAGAAATGAGGTCTTGTCATTTGTATCATCCAAGAATTGTTCATTTGTGTAATGTAAAGGAGGTTGCCCCCTCTAAGAGGCTGAATTCTAAGGCGTTTATCTCTCTCTTTCTATCTTTTTGTGAGCTGGTTTCATAACATTTGGTATCAGAGCTTTGAATTCTAGGGTTTCGCTGCTCCAAACAGGTCATCGTGGCATTTGTGCTATAACTTTTTTTCTGCGAAGTTTCATACGCTAAAAAAAAACCCATTTGGGCGAAATCGTTCTAAACCGTAGGTCCGAATTTCAGAGCATTTCGCACTATATTTGCGGAGATATGATCTGAGGAAGTTGGCATTTTTGCAGACTCCCAAATTACATTCCAAACAGGTGACCTAGGGAAAATAGTCATAACTTTTGTTTTGAGCATCAGATTGAAATTTCGTAAGAAGTTGCAGAAAGAGAACGACTATAGTTTCCTGTGTATATTTTTTAGACCTGAAGGTCAAAATAGTGACATGTGGCCATTCATACAAGTTCGCTCTTCTGAAAAGGTATATGATCAGGTCATCTTGGGAGATTGTGCATAACTCTTTCTTGGAGAATCTAAATTTGATCAGACTGGTGGCATTGGAAAGAGGACACAGAGGGCTACTGCAGGTCACAATTTCAGAACTGGAAGAACCGAAATTACAGAGTTATAGTCGTTTCAAGATCGAGCTCCTAAAATCAAGAAAAGGTAATATGAGGAAGTTTGATGGCAAGGATCTGGTAAATTGGATACTTTAGATGGAGTAATATTTTGATCTACATGGTGTACCACTGTTACAAAAGGTATGTATTGCATCTTCATATTTAGAACTGGATCAATTTTTGTGGTATAAATGGCTTTGT
The DNA here is from genome assembly GCA_031772625.1 of Pinus tabuliformis. NCBI lineage: Eukaryota > Viridiplantae > Streptophyta > Pinopsida > Pinales > Pinaceae > Pinus > Pinus tabuliformis. The sequence continues at coordinate 52,213,656 of CM062805.1, read as the reverse complement.
TCTCGTAAACCACTTGTTACGTGGTCAATTTTTACGGAGGAAATGATAGCACATTATATACAAAGAGAAACTCCTTCTTTAGCCAATTGATAAATCTCAAACAAAAGGGTTCAATAGAAGAGCACGTTGAGGAATTTCAAAAATTGAATAGAAGGGTAAATTATATTCCAGAGAAGCAAAGGATTGATGTCTTCATAGGGACTTAAAGGATAACGTTCAACATGAGGTTCGTTTTTGGGAACTTGATTCATTGAAGGAGGCATTCGAGTTGGCAAGAAAAATTGAAAGCGAAATTATGGAAACAAGGAATCCCACCACTCATGACTATAATTATGGAAGTGTTTCTTCTCCTAGCCTTCCACAACCTACAAGGCTTACACCACAACAATTGGAAGAAAAAAGAGAAAAAGGGCTTTGTTACAATTGTGATAGAAAATGCACTAAAGGTCATAAGTGTGATGAGAAGAAATTATTTTACATAGAGTATGAAGAGGAGGAAGAAAAGGATCAAGAAACATCAAAAGAAGAGGATATACACCAGGAACCAACCCCAGACAAAGAAGAAATGAATCCAACCATATCTTGTAATGCATTGACCGAATTACCACTCCTCAAACTATCAAGATAGAAGGACATATCAAGAAGAAAAATGCTCAAAAAGTGAAAGATCACATCAAGCATCAAGAAATGAATCCGACCATATCTTGTAAAGCACTGGAAGAATTCTTCAAACTCTAAAGATAGAAGGACATATCAAGAAGAAAAAGGTTCAAGCAGTGAAAGATCGCATCGAGCATTAACAACAAGTTCTCCAACTTTTAAAGGATAACACCACTTTGGTGCGGAATCGAATGAAAAAACAGGTAGACCAACATTGCAGTGAAAAATGTTTTGATGTAGGTGATTGGGTATTTTTACAGCTACATCTCAAGCAAGCTATTTATGAGAAGGAAATGTTGGCAATACTACATGCACTTAAGAAATGGCGACCTTACCCAATGGGAAGACATTTCAAGGTAAAAATGGATCATGATAGTCTTAAATACTTTTTAGAACAAATATTATCTTTAGAAGAATAGAAAAATATGGGTCACAAATATGTTGGGTTATGACTTTGACATCATCGATAGAAAAGGGAAGAAAAATTTTGTTGCAGATGCATTCTCAAGAAAGGATGAGGATGTGGAAGCATTGTTTTGTGATATTTCTATTATCCAACCAGATTGGATAAACGAAGTAAGGGATGAATGGATGAAGTACGAAGAAGTGTGGCCACTCATTCAAAATTTGCATAAGATCCCAATTCAAACAATATGGCCAGATTTTGAAGAGGAAGGAAAAATCATAGTGGAACTTGGAGTAGTCATAGAAACAAGAACACGGCAGCTACAAAATCAATCAATTTCAGAGTATCTCATCAAGTGGAAGAACTTACCTGCTGAATATTCCATATGGGAGGACAAGAATTTTATACAGAAGCATCAAGAACTACTCAAGCGTTGAGGATAACACTTTTTGAAGGAGAGGGGCATGTTAGGCGCCTATACTACTAGTGTAACCCCTTATTGTTATTAGTACAACCCCCTTATTATATTGTTGTACCCATGTAGTCCCCATATTGTTACTATTGTGCCCCATAGAAGCCCACTATTGTTATTATTGTGCCCTTACATTATTATTTTTATGTCAGCTATGATTATATTATGACCCCTTAAACTCCTATATATAGAAAGGAGGTCTTGTCATTTGTATCATCCAAGAATTGTTCATTTGTGTAATGTAAAGGAGGTTGCCCCCTCGAAGAGGCTGAATTCTAAGGCATTTATCTCTCTCTTTCTATCTTTTTGTGAGTTGGTTTCATAACAGTTACAAATGAGCGTCCCGTATATATACCTAGGTAGATACTCTTTCATGAATGGCCATGTCCTTAGATACATGTCTCTTCAATACTAACTACTAATTAATGTTCATTAATTAATCATTACTTATATTTACATTATTTTTATATAAATTATGTTCATAACATTGCCTTCCTCTTCAAAAATCTTTGTCCTCAAGGTTTTCTGCTCGCGTTGTGGCTCTAACCTAGCCGACGCTCTCCTCCTACGCCTGAGGCCACTGGCTGCCTCGGCCCTCTGACTGTCGCGGAGGGTCTGATTGATTTCCTGATGACCGCAGAGAGCTCATCCCGCGCCCTTGTGGCTGCTGCGCCCCTGCGCTCAGTCTTGAGGCGCCCCTCAGAGATCATGGATACTGACGGGGGCTCGCCCTCTCCTCCTCCGGAGGTATTGGCGTTCCGTGCATTGGTTGAAGCATGCCCGAAGAGAGCCCCATCGGTGGTCCAGCAAAAGTTTATCAAGAGGTTGGATACGATTCCCTCAGTGGCCCTCTCTGAAGAAGAGACGTGTAAAGCAGCATTGAATCTGGCAGAGAGAGGCCTCATCGGCCAGTTCACGGGCCTTTGGCCTTCTCCAAAGTCAGTAGAAGACTGGACACAAAGAAACTGGAGCCCCTTGATCAAAGAGGGCGTTAAAAGCTACTTTGTTGGGAAAGGATTCTTTGTCTTTGTGTTTGAAAGCCCGGAAGACAGAAGCTTAATCTTCAGAAATGGCCCATACTTTATGGGACCGCAGGGATTGTATCTGAATAAATGGTCCCCAGACTTCGATCCTTCCCAGGATGTCCCCTCTGTAGTTCCGGTATGGGTGAGACTCCCCCATCTGCCTCTCCACTGCTGGAATCAAAAATCCCTGGAAAATATCGACAATACGCTGGGCAAATATATCGACAAAGCTGCAAGAAAAGATCAGTATTCATGTGCTCGAATATGTGTTGAAGTCGATCTGGAGGAGGGGTTATCGGAAGCAATCAAACTTACTGTTGCAGGATGGGTGCATGTCCAGGAACTGGACTACGAACAGCTCCCGTTCAAATGTAGACATTGCCATGAGCATGGACACTTCGCGAAGCATTGCAAGAAGAAGGCAGAAGAGCAACCAGACAAACAAAAAGAGGATCAATGGACTCTAGTCCAGAAAACAACACACCCAAAAAAAGGTCCTAGCAAAGGAAAGATGACAGGGATGCCAAGTAGTTCCAGGCCCAACCAGGAAGATGAAGCAAACGAACAAGGGACAGTAAGCACACAGATCAACCCAACAGAACCGGAGCAAGAAAACCTGGTGCATGTAGAAAGCACCCCTCCATGCAAAGAAGGAGAGAAAGAAAAGTAGATCGAAGTCACACAGGGCAGTCCATCCAACCCCTCATATGCAAAAGTTACAAGGAAAAAAACAATAGAAAGCTCAGGATCTTCGGAGGATGAAGTCTATGAGCGCCCTACTAAAAGAGCTGGAAGGAAATCCCGTAAAGAAATGAGAGAAGAAGAGGCCGAAAGACTTAAAACCCAAGGGAGCCAAGCCACAATAGAAATGTCCATTGGGCGAAATACCAGGCCGAGACCTTCCAAGGGAGGTCCCACCCCTCCACTAAGTAAATAATGAAGCTCGTCTCTTGGAATTGCAGAGGACTGGGGAACCCCGCAAAACTAGAAGCAATCAAGGATCTTCTTAAAGCCGAACCCTCAGACATCCTCATGCTCCAAGAGACCAAGATTGAAGGGCATTCCCTTCTAGATATCAGCAGGCTAAAGTGGAATAAAAATATAGGCAAGGCAGTCAGCGCAAGGGGCACTTCCGGAGGACTGGCTACTCTTTGGTCAGATAGCACATTCCAGCTCAATAATTTTCAAGAATCTCAGCACTGGATCTACACCGAATTGACGCACAAAGTTAGTAAGTTGACTGTCTCTCTCTTCAATCTGTATGTTCCGGTAAATTATGCAGAAAAAAGAGAATGTTGGAACTCTTTATCATCTTATCTAGAGCAGCATTCCCCAAATAATATTATCATAGCAGGAGATTTAAATATAGTCCTGAAGCCAAAAGAGAAGAGGGGAGGTTCCAGCACCAGAGACTCCATGCTGGCCTTTGTGGAGGAGCTCGTTCAGAATTGGGACCTCTTAGACTTCCCTCCAGTCCATGGGCTGTATACATGGTCAAATAATCGCGCTGGGCCGGATCATATCTCTGCCCGTCTGGACAGGTTCCTGGTCCAAAGCGCCCTTTTGATGAATAAAAAGATCGCCACTACAAAAATCCTGCCCAAATTGACTTCTGATCACAAGCCAATACAGATTCTATTGGAAGATGAAGAAGATTTGGGCCCCATTCCCTTTCGATTCAGCCCTCTATGGATTGAGAAAGAGGCTTTATTGAGACAGTGAAAGCAGCTAGGTCAAACCCATCACAGGCTCCCCTAGCTACATCTGGGAACAAAAGTTGAAGGCTACAAAATACGCGTTGAAGGAATGGATAAAAAAGCCAAACCCCAATCCAACCAATCAAAGAAAAGAGGCAGTCCAGAGGCTGCACTCCATGCAAACTGAAATGGAAAATAAAGATATTACAGCAGAACTTTTGGACGAGGAAGTTAAAGCACAACGATCCACCTACCAATCCTTCCGAGCTGAAGAAGAATACTGGAGATTAAAGTCCAGAAGTTTATGGTTAAAGGCAGGGGACCGGAACACTTCTTACTTCCACAGACAATACAGAGCTAGACTGTCCCGGAACCATATAGTGGAAATCAAAACCTTGGAGGGCCAAGTCTGCAAAGGCTTCGACCAGGTGAAAGGCGTCGCTGAAGCCCACTTCAGGAATCTATACAACGATGGAAACCAAGGCAATGAAGAGGAAGTCTCTGACTTTCTCTCCAATATCCCCCTCCTTGTTAACTCAGATGAAAACACAACCCTTTGTAGACCCATTACAGATGAGGAAGTTATCAAAGTAATCTGGTCAATGGAAGCCGATAAGGCCCCTGGGCCTGACGGATTCACAATCCATTTTTATCAATCCTGTTGGGAAGTTATCAAAACTGATCTCCTCAAAATGATTAGAGGTTTTAAGAGAAAAGCCAAGATAGGAGGAGGCATCAACCCCACCTATCTAGCTTTAATTCCCAAGGAAACCAACCCTGATACCTTTGCAAGATTCAGGCCTATCTCGCTGTGTAATGCTTCTTACAAAATCATAGCCAAACTCCTAGCAAATCGACTCAAGCCCCTGCTCAAAAAGTTGATTTCCATCACTCAAGGCGGATTCGTGGAAGGCAGATACATTATGGACAACATCATACAAGTTCAGGAGACCATCCATTCAAGCAAACAACAAGGGGAGAAAGGTATGTTGATCAAACTCGACATGGCGAATGCATTCGATAGAGTAAATCGCTTGTTCCTATGCAAAGTTCTGCGTTCTTTTGGTTTCTCTCATCATTTTGTCCAGCTCATAAAAGCATGTATTGAATCCCCGTGGATTGCTCCCCTCATCAACGGTCGTCCAACCAATTTCTTTCAAGCTCAGAGAGGTATCAGATAGGGATGCCCTCTCTCTCCCTTCCTGTATATCCTCATGGCGGACTCTCTCAGTAGAAAACTAGTAGCTGAAAAAACCGTTGGCTCCCTCCCGGGGCTCAAACCTTCTAATGTAGCAACTCCCCTGAATCATGCCCTCTTCGTGGACGATTCTCTGCTCCTTGGAGGCGTTTCCACCAAAATAGCAAAAGCTTTCGACAATGTGTTGAGAAGTTATTGCAGGGTGACTGGTGCTCTTATCAATGAGAGAACAAGCGAAATTTACAGTTGGAACACTGAACAGCAAGAGATCACTAATATATCGAAGATCCTTGGGTTCAAAGGTCATGCCAAATGGGACAGTTTCAGATATCTTGGTCTTCCCATTTCCTCAGGGGTGAACAAGAGGTCCCTATGGTCACACATCATTAGCAAAATCAAATCCAAAATTGCCGCCTAGGGAGGACACTGGTTAACAAAAGACGACAAATCCATTCTAATTAAATCTCAGCTATCAGCTCTGCCCATTTATTAGGCAGCGTTTCTTCTAGCCCCTAGACATGTCACAGACCAGATCGCTACCCTTCTCAGGAATTTCCTATGGCAAGGTGGGAAAGGCAACGATAAAAAGCTGCACCTAGTTAATTGGGACACGGTTAAGAGACCAATTGACGAGGGCGGACTACAAATTCGGGACCCCTCCCTTGTCAACAAAGTGTTGGGCAGAAAACTATTGTGGAAAATAATCAGCGACCCCTCCCATCCCATCAGTATAATTTTACAGTCAAAATATACAGATAATGATGCGCTCAGCAAAATGCAACTGCAGATTTCCGCTTCCTGTTCGCAGGTATGGAGGCTCTGTTGTAAGAGCAACGAGTTTTTTAAAAAACACATGTACAGAATTCCCGGAAATGGCAAGCACACTCACCTATGGAAAGACCGAATAATGGGAAGAGAACTGCTGGCAGAAAGAGAAGATATCGCTGATCTCAGAAATTGGCTTGAACGAGCAGGAGTAAACAGAGTTTATGATTTGGCAATTTGGGACAACCGTGGAGACTGGATAAGATGGGATTTCCATGGAGTCCCCGAGTGCCTAAGAGACCAATCGATCCAGCTTGAGGACCTGCTCGAAGATGCCACTCCAGTCAACAGATTCAAGAAAGACAGATGGGGATGGGGACAGACCGGAGTTTACACATCAGCAGAGGGATACAGGACTCTTCAGGGATCTAGGAACAACAACCATACTCCCGCCTTTTGGAAACAGGTCTGGGAGCCGTTAGCTCTCCCAAAAGTTAATTTTTTTTTCTGGACCTTGGCACACAACAAGCTATTAACAGGGGACAATCTGGTAAAAAGGAAGATCGAAGGGCCTCAAAGATGTGCTCTTTGCAGATGTAATCTAGAAACTGCCCAGCACCTGTTTCTGGACTGCAATTTTGCCAAGGAGGTATGGGGGCTTCTACTCCATGATTTCCAGATCTCTATCCCTTAGCAAATCTCTGTCCCAGATCTTTTTGCGACATGGAGTGCCTGCTACCCCAGAAGTACCCCTCCCAAGTCCTTTTGGCGCAAAGTTTGGATAGCGCTGCCCAAATTTGTATGCTGGCAACTGTGGTTAACTCGAAATCAGCAGATTTTCAATGATACGCAGCACTCTCCGACCCAAGTTGCTGCAAAAGCTAAGGCCCTTCTCTTGGAAGCGGCTCAGCAGCAATATTTCAAAGAAGACCCTTTGCTCAGGCCGGAAGAAAAGAGGTGGCTTGCCCTGGAGCCACATCCCCGAAAGTACCGAATCACACCACTGAAAGTAAACCTGGATTGGAGAAAAAGAGAGACAGATGACATCTTTCAAAGCTGGTGGAGGGCCCAAAATCTAACTACCATTTTCTTTGATGGGGCGTCCAAAGGGAATTCCGGAGCCGCAGGCGCTGGTGGGATCATCTACTCCTCGGAAGGGTCCTCCACTGTTTCTTTTGCCTGGAGCCTTGGAGAGAAAACAAACAATCAAGCGGAGATTCTTGGGCTGCTTAAGGCTTGCCACATTGCCAGAGAGAAAGGAGCCAAAGATATCCAAGTCTTTGGAGACTCAGAAATTTTAATTAAAAAACTAATCAATGAGGAATATTTCAACAATGTTGGACTCAACAAAATCATGGACAGTCTGAAGAGAGTCCTGCTGCGCTTTGACTTGTACAAATTTTATGACATTCTCATAAATTCCAACAAGGAAGCAGATCGGATGGCGAACTTAGGTAGCACTCTCATGAAAGGGATCTTAAATGTAAATGGGGAAAGCCTTTTCCATAATTTGTGAAACTGCCACATTCCAAAGGCAGCAAAAGAAGGATTTCAGCCATGTACGCAGGGTCGCCACGGCAAAGACCCTCTCTGCTTTTAACATATAAATAAAATCCACAACCGTTTTAGTTAAAAAAAAAAATAAAAAAATAAAAAAAAATCTTTGTCCTCAAAGCTTTATTGCTAACAAGACACCCCATCTGATTCTTTTTCTTTGTAATATGTTCGCATCTTTTGGAATTCTTCGATTCGTTATCTTCATTGATACAAGATGATAAGATTCTTGAAGTGATAAATAAAATTGTCAGCCTACGAAGGGATCTGACCATCCTAAATTGATCTTTTGTTAAACCTTGTGGTTACTAGAAACTTGTGATGAATTGTTATCATAGAACTGGATTGCATAAACTTCAGTATTCCTTGGAACATAAATTTGTTGTTTATGTTCTGGGTGACACAGATACATGGTCTAGTTGAGATGTATGTTTTTATGATTTGGATGTCGATAAGGAGTTCTTTTGGTTTGACTTTCCTTTATCATGTGTTTGGAAATTTTGATTTACTTCAGGTATTGTTGTTATTTAATTGACTACTGAATCATCACTTCAAATTTCCATTGTTTGAACTGCAACCTATGAGTACGTCTTCAGTTTAATTGAATTTGGATTTGTCTGAACTATGAGATTAATGAGATCTATGTTTGTCCCCTTTTCTTCGACTTAGACCGATGACTTCGATACTTCTTTCATGATAAATTATTCTAATTTGTTAGTCAGTGATTTCTTATCATTTTTAATTGAGTGAGTAGACTCTGATTATGATTTTTGAGACACAAGAGTTCCTCATTTTCTGAACCAACTTTATTTTGCAATTCAAGCTTCTCATCTTTTAAACACTTTAATTTGTTCTAATCATATTTCTTATTAAGGTTCTTTAAGTGTAAATTTCCTTCTTCTTTCTCTCATAGATTTTCTTTGAGCTTCTTGTTGGAACTCTCATTCTCTTGTTCTAACTTATGCTTCTTAGTTTTAGACTTTCTGACTTGTGCAAGTAGTTTTTAGATATGATATTTTAAACGAGATTTTTCTTCGTTTTTATTGGATATGACCTCTCAAGCTCTTTCTGCTTCTCTGATATTGTGTTTTGATTCTTTTAAGGCATCAATTTCATAAAATATTTAAATACTTCTGATGAAAGAATTATCGATTCTGATTTCATTGTCATGTCTCAGAATGTGATCATATTTCCCTTATAAGAATATATATATATATATATATATATGTTTAACATGCACGTACCCAATTCTTTAAACCAAGGTCGACCAAGAATTATGCCAATCTCTTGGTCATATATAGTTACAACACAAAATTGAGATATGTACTCATAATGATCTATTGTCACTTGTAAATCATTAATTTCATATTTTTTACCAAAAATATCAATTGTTTCGCCTACATTGGCATCTAAAATTAATAGTTAATTGGCTAGATTAATATTTATGTAATTTTCGTCGTTGCTTGTACTGATAACAATATTAATATTTTTCCCTTGGATTTTCCCTTTTAATGTAATTATATCGTGATGTGAAATTAAAATACCCTTATAGAAAAATCATCTTTCCTTCAATTCCGACTTAGACTCCTTTCTTCAAATATTAAAATACTTTTATTATAATATTTGTGTTGTAACTATATATGTTTAACATACCCAATTCTTTAAATCAAGGTCGACCAAGAATTATGCCAATCTCTTTGTCATATATAGTTACAACACAAAATTGAGATATGTACTCATAATGATTTACTGTCACTTGTAAATCATTAATTTCATATTTTTTACCAAAAATATCAATTGTTTCGCCTACATTGGCATTTAAAATTAATAGTTGATTCACTAGATTAATATTTATGTAATTTTCGTCGTTACTTGTACTGATAACAATATTAACATTTTTCCCTTGGATTTTCCTTTTTAATGTAATTATTTCGTGATATGCAATTAAAATACCTTTATAAAAAAATCATCTTTCCTTCAATTCCGACTTAAACTCTTTTCTTCAAATATTAAAATACTTTTATTTTTGTTTTTTTTTTAATTAAAAAAATAACTTTTTGCCTTTCTTTTTTTTCCCTTAATATCCCGTTAATTTAATTAAAGAATATTATTTATTTTTCATTAACTTAATATTCCTTTAATATAATTTTGAAAATCTTGGACTTAAAACTTTTTCATAATAATTTGCTCTCAAATACTTTCGCTCATTGTAATACCAATTTTATATAAATATTTGGCTTTATAAAATATTAATACTTATTATCTTTTTTTCCCTTTTAGCTTCATATTGTTTTGCCTTGTATATATTTGAATAATGATGACTTAATAAATCGTTAATGTATAGCCACGACTTATCAAGGTGGTGACTTTTATTGTTCACGAATCTGAGTGGAATGTACGAAAAACTTGGTTATTTTCGAGAATTATTCATGTGTAAACTGCAAGATACTCGATTTCAATTAACTCTGCCATTAACGTTTTCGCTCAAGAGTTTATGTAACTCTTCTGCAAATTATTGATGGGGTTAATTTGTTGGCGTCTCACGTAGGATGGCGGTAGCCGAGGCGATGGCTATGGCGGCATATGTGGCGGTAACTGATTGTAGTGGGGTGATTGGCGACTCGTCCAAACTGGTGGAACAGATGGCAACAAACAGGGGTGGCAGCTAGAATGCGGGTATGTATGGCAACAATGATGACAGCGAAATAGGGGTGCGACAGAAGTTGTGAACAGTGGTTTGGCATTGGTCATGTGCAGGAATGGTGGAGTTTGTCGAAGGGCGAGGTGTCATAGTCGTGTTAGTGGTTGTGCGGTCCATCGATGGCGGCCACTGTGAGGTCGGTAGGAAAGGGGGCCGACGGTGGTGGTGGTCCGTGGTTGTCTTTGACAAGTAAATTTATTTTCAATTTTTTTTTTATAATTTTTGTTTTTTAATATATATATATATATATATATATATATATAAATTTTTTAGTTGTTTTTTTAATAATTTTTTTTTTATTATTTTTTAATACTCTGTAATAATAATTTTTTTTAATATATATATATATGTATATTTTTAGAGTATTTTTTAATTTTTTTTAATATATATATATATTTTTAGAGTATTTTTTTTTCTTTATAATGGGTTAATGACTAAGGCCAATTTTTTAATGGAGAATCTCCAAAACTGTGTAATGAAACACTTGAATCATGACAACAAAAAAGTTGTCGAAGAGTCGATGGCCAAAGGCCGAATCAGATTGGCTCTGTGCAGCGGTTGAGCGGGCAGAGGATCGAACAACTTTGATACTAATGTAACGAACAAAGTTCATATACAAAGTAGAATAATCAGAATATATGGTATATAAAAATATGCATCATTGAATAATAAATATTTGAATACAGAAAAAGGTATGAAATGTTAGAAATGAGGGTCACGTATATATATCTAGGCAGGTACCCTTTCACGAATGGTCATGTCCTTAGAGACGTGCCTCTTCGGTACTAACTACTAATTAATGTTCATTAATTAATCATTACTTATATTTACATTATTTTTATATAAATTATGTTCATAACATTGTCTCTATGCTATGACCAAATAGTGCCACTAGCAACTTCCAAAGCCATAGCCTCACATGTATCCATGCTCGCTGCCATGTATTTTGCTTATGTAAAACTTAAGGAAATCGATTTTTGCAGCCTATTATACCAAGAGACAACCCCTAATCCAATGTTGAAGCAACAACTTGAAGTGATTTTTCGATCCACTGCACTACATGTCTAGTCTACATCTGTATATCCCATCAACCTGAGACCATCACTTCGAGTATATCTCAAGCCATACTCCACTATACCTCGTAGATATTGTAGCACATGTTTCCTATCCACTGCACTACCTGCCTAGTCTACATATGTATATCCCATCAACCTGACACCATCATCTCGAGTATATCTCAAGCCATACTCGAAAAAACCTCATAGATATCGCAACACATGTTTCGTTGTTGTCCAGTTCACCCTCTTTGGTTCCACCATGAACTGACTAAAAGTGTTGACCACAAAGAAAATGTTTGGCCTTCTGTTGACCAAATACATGAGAGAGCCAATAAGCTATCTATACATGATGGGGTCCACTGCTTCCTACTTAGACGCACCAATCATATTCCAGTTAGTAATCATAAGTGTAGACATGGGTCTACAATCCAACATCCTGAATTTCTTCAAGATATCCATAACATATCTCCCTTTACCAAGGAAGATCTCCCCATCTATCTATTGTACCTCTAGACCTATAAAATAATGCATCAGCGCCAAATCCTTCATCTTGAACTTTGCTACCAAGTCCCTCTTACAATCCTCTATGAGCCCTGGTGACCCGTGTTGAATTTGGGTAGCATCGGATGTGCTCTAGCCACAAAAATTGGTGGAGAGGATAAGGCACATGAGATCTTCAATACCCAGAAAGGGTTTGGGTAGATTCTAAACAATTTGGGAGATATTAAAATAATTAATATTTTTAATGAAGTCCCTAAGTCTAAACTTAGGGAAAATAAAATATTAATGTGAATTAATATAAAACTGTGTTAGAATGGTCCAAAAGTCATGGATCAAGCCAGATCTTATCTTAGCCGTTGATTAAGGACTTAATCTCGGCCGTTGATTTGTCAAAGGGAAAAGTATAAGAGGAGGCTTGAGGGTCACTTGGAGAACACACTAAGGGAGACCAATCAGTTCAATTTCTGGAGCGGGGTTAGCTGAGAAATTGAACCAGTGGTCTGGTGAGAAGTCAGGAGACAGTAAATATGGAGCAGAAAGTCGGGATCAACAACTGGAGATCAGCGTTGACGTAGGAGAGGCAGACACAGGACTTTTCAGGCAGACGCAGAGGCAGCGAAAGACTGCACAGTCACTAGTTGGGCCTGCATGGGTGACACAGAGACTACGCAGTCACTAGCTAGGCCTGCATGGGTGATGCAAAGAGGCCCAGGGCTGACGCAGTCAAGAAGGGGCTGACACAGAGGGTTTGAGAGCCATGCAAAGGTCAACTGGGCTAATGCTGGGATTGGGAGAAGTGCTGGAGAATTATTTTTCTTTGTGGGTAAGCCAGTTTGGCACCCTGTTGTACTGAAGAATTGTTGAATAATAAAATCCTCCCTTGCTGCACTGGTTTTCCCACATTGGGTTTTTCTGGGGACTATTGTCCAAAATATCTGTGTCAATGTGTTAATGCTTGTGCATATGTTTGTTTCTGTATTACAGTGTGATATTTGCAGCAGTATTTATTTTAATGTTTATTGAAGTAATTTCATAAATAACTTATTGTGGAATAAGTAGGAAAAATAAATCAGTTGCTGCAGTGATAGAATTTTCACATGGTATCAGAGCAAGTAATCAGAGACAGAAAGGGAAAATCAATTATGGGTCGAGACCACGATGCAGAGGCATCCACGTCAGGGGACTCACACAGATTTTCAGAAGATTGCACAAGAGAAAGAGATTTCGATTTCTCTATGTTGGCTTCCAGGTTGGAAGAAGAAGTGGTGTGTATGACTAGTGCTGCATCATCAAAAGTATGGTATATAGACAATGGAGCTTCGTGGCATATGACAAGAATTAGGGTGTGTTTCTCAGAATATCGAGAAGAGAAGATGAACTTTCATATCACCATGGGGAACAAGGCAAAGTGTACTCTAGCAGGGAAGGGTACCATAGTTTTTCAAACAAAATCGGGAGAACAGTTTCGTGCTACAAATGTGCTGCATGTACCAGGATTGGGGATGAACTTACTTTCCGTGTCACAACTACAAGGCAAGGGCTATGACATCTACTTCGTCAAGGAGAAGGTATACGTCAAACACCCGAGCTAGAAAAAGAAAGTGCAGATCAGGATCAAAAGTAATCGGTGTTGGCATTATGATTCTGGTATGGCTCTATGTTACAGGTGTTGTACTTGATGGCAACTCACTCAAGTGGCAATGCTCTGTTCAGGATCTCAAAATGTTGGAAATTAAGAGGTACGCAGGTGAATGGTTCAAAAGCTGTGGACCCACAGGTACACCGGCCAGGAAGTGCGTTCATACCCGCAGGTTACCCGTTCATGAGGTGCGGACCCCCAGTTCACTCACTTCAAGGCAGAGAAGCGCGCTCATGTGGGGTTTCTTATGTTTGGCTCGTGGTATTTAGCCCGCCGTTCTTGATTCTATGGTTTTGGCCCGTGGTATAGGATCTAATTTAGCCCCAGTTTGGATCCCTTGTATTGGTTATTGATGGTTTTGTCCCATGGTGTGAATAAGGGCTTGACTATAAATAGGGAAGGAGATCACTTGGCTAATGTATCTTTGAAAGTTGAATATCTTAAGATCTGAATTTTGGGTTATCAGTTTTAAAAGCTAGATCTAAATCAAGGTAAAATTTGAAGGCGAATCTTTGCCAAGTCGTGATCTCTCGGGCGCATGATCAGATCTGTGGATCTGGTTGTCTGTAGTACATTGGAGGACTGTTAATTTGGCCCTAATCAGAGGTTCGCAGGCGATCTAAAGTGAGAGTGCGGGGGTACGCAGTACAGAAGAAGGCGCAGTGCGGGTATACGCAGCGCAGCTAAAGGCGTAGTGCGGGGTATGCAGTACAGAGGAAGTCACAGTGCAGGTGTACGCAGAGCAGCTGAAGGCACAGTGTGGGGTACGCAGTACAAAAGAAGATGAAGTGCGGGTATACGCAGAACAGCTGAAGGTGAAGTGCGGGTATCCGCAGGTTTATATTGGTGAAGTTGCGGACCTGTTTTGAAATATTTGTTGGCTGCCTGTTTTCTATTTGCTGCTGTGTTCTGGGTTTAGGATACTGGTGTTGGTTTTCTGTTTATAGCATTCTGAGAAGTTCGGGTGGCTCATTGGTTTGATTGTATAAGGAGATTTGTTGATTCACATGTACTTGATGTTTATTTGATGTTCTTGGATCCAGTCTGAAAATTAATGAAAAGTGGTCCTTGAATGAAAAGAAGTAGGGGGTTGTAGCTCCCTTCCAGGAGAAACTGGAAAACAAGAGAGAGTTGTAGCTCTCCCCAGGTTGTAGCCTGCGTACTGGTAAAGGACTGCACTAGTACAAAATCATTGTAAAAGAAGTTTCTAATTGAAAGAAGATAGAGACATATTGCAACAGGTGGTTTTCACCCACATTGGGTTTCCACCTTATATCTGGTGTTCTATGGTGTGACTATCTGTTTTTCATGTTCTTGTTCATTATTATGCATAAGTTAATCATCAATATCTGAAGAATAAGTTGAAGTATAAATTTGGATGGTATATTGAAAAGTTTTAATAACACTGATTCACCCCCCCTCTCAGTATTATTTCCAACAATTGGTATCGGAGCAGGTCCTTTAGAGAAGCTTGATCGCTTGAAGGAAGATCATTCATCATGAGCAACTATGAGAGGGAAGCATCAATCAGGCCACCAATTTTTGATGGGACAAACTTCAATTATTGGAAGGTAAGAGTTACTACCTATCTTCAATCTCTTGGTACAGAAGTTTGGGATATCATAGATACAGGCTACACTTTTCCTTCAGCTACTCCTACAGATCCGGCCGAGAAGAAGAAATATGAAACAAATGCTAAAGCAGTCAATACTCTGCTGGGATGCTTATCTCAAATAGAATTCGTGAAGGTTATGCAATATAAATCTGCAAAAGAAATATGGGACAAGATTGTCTTGAGCTACGAAGGAGATGAACAGGTAAAGCGTGCTAAACTTCAAACCCTCAGGATTCAGTATGAGAATCTCAGAATGTATAATGATGAAAGTGTGGCTAACTATTTCCTTCGGGTAGACGAGATTGTTAATTGCATGAAAAACTTGGGTGAAGAAATAAAAGAGGCTATTGTGGTTGAAAAAGTTCTAAGATCATTGTCCCCCAAGTTTGAATCTAAAGTGTTTGCAATAGAAGAAAAGGAAAATCTACGAACTCTTACTATGTCTCAGCTACACGGAATTCTAATTGCCTATGAAATGAGAAAAGGAGGTCCATCAGACAGGAGAGAAGTTGCCTTTAAGGCTTCAGGCAAAGGAGACTACTATGAAGCAAGTCACGTGCCAAAAGAAGAAGAAGAATCAAATTTTGTCAGAAATCTTCAACGGGGTACTGGAAGGTTCAGAGGTAAGTTACCTTTTAAATGTTTTGCTTGTGGAAGAGTAGGTCATTATGCTGCCAAATGTCCTCATAAGGATAAGATTGATAAAGGAAAGGAACCTGCTAGATGGAACAAGAAACAGAATGCAAATAAGAAAAGCTACTACACTCATGAAGACAGTGATGGTCTATCAAATAGTGATGAAGATGAATGAAGTAATGACTATAAAATTTTAATGGCATTTGAAGATGATGATTACATGGATGCTATAGATGTGGATAGCTTTTATGAAGAGATTTCTAGACTCAAGACATGTATAGAAGAAAAGAATGTGATAATTGATACCCTACAATTTCAAATTGATGAAAAAGAAAAACTTCTTGAAAAGTTAGAATGTGAAATTGTTGGCCTTAGAAAAGAAATTGAGAAAACAAAGGCTATTAATCTTAAGTTTGTCAAAGGATCTGAAACTCTGGATGAGATCATCAATGTACAGCGTTCTCCACTAAACAAGACAGGTCTAGGATATAATGGAGAAACATCTCAAGCATCCACCTCAAAGAATTATCTTGATGCAGCAAGAAGGAATGAGCAAAAGCACAATGGAGATCACCAGGTAAAGCAGGGACGAATTACATCAAGAACAGACAAAGACTATCAGGTAAACCAGGGGCAATTCATCTTAAGGGTGAACAAAAGCTACAACCAGCCACAAAATGGATGACAATAGAAATTACAATCATTTGGCCGGTAGACTTGATAATCGCATAAGTTTCTTCAATGGACAATGTTTCTCTTGCCATAACTTTGGTCACAAAGCAGCTCAATGTGTTGCATATAAAACAATCATGACTAGAGAAGCTCAAAAACAAAGAAGTATGACCGGGTTTACAAAAGGGACCTATAACAACTTTTCAGCTCTTGAAAATGAAGTTGAATGTTCTATTTGCAATAACTTTGGTCATGAAGATTCTGAATGCAGGAGCAGGTTTCAGCAGACAAAGGAACAAGCCTCAAGCACCAGAACATGGAGAATAAAGGAACCACAAACAGAAAGATGTGGGATAGCATTTTATGCAGAGGGACAAGAAAATCTATGGTACATCGACAGTGGATGTTCGAAGCATATGACAGGTGATAAAGAAAAACTTGAATCGTATTCTGCTTTAGAAAAGGGTAAGAAAGTTTCTTTTGGAAATGATACTCCTGCAGCTATAAAAGGAAAAGGCACCGCTCAGTTAAAAGAAAAGGTCAAAGCTGGAAATGTTTTGTATGTTGATGGACTGAAGCATAATCTTCTGAGTGTCAGCCATATGTGTGATCAAGGAACCGAGGTAATATTTAGATCAAATGGATGTCGTGTTCGTGATCTTGATATAGGTGAAACAGTGATCAAAGGTAGAAGAACTCCAAATAATCTATACATATTTGAAGAAGGACAACAACAATGCTATTTGAGCAAGGATGATGAACACTGGTTATGGCACCGGAGGTTGGGGCATCTAAGCTTTTCACAAATAAGGAAAGCATGCAAATATCAAGCAGTTCGTGGTCTTCCAGATATCAAAATTCCAGACAACACCATATGCAAATCATGTCAGTTTGGAAAGCAAACCAGAACTAACTTTCCGGAGAAGGAAGGATCAGCCAACATGCCTCTTGAGCTAGTCCATACAGATGTATGTGGTCCATTTAGGAAAAGGACACCTCGAGGAGAAGAATACTTGATATTATTCATTGATGATTTCTCCAGGTTTGTTTGGTTAGGACTTATGAAGCACAAAGACGAAGCATTCGAAAAATTCAAATCCTTCAAAGCCTTGGTTGAAAATGAATCAGGTCACAAAATTAAGTGCCTCAGGTCCGACAGAGGTGGGGAGTTTACCTCAAATGAATTCTTCGATTTCTGTGAAGAACATGGGATAAGAAGAGAATTCTCTACAGCTAGAACCCCTCAGCAAAATGGAGTGGTGGAAAGGATGAACAGAACAGTCCAACAAATGGCTCGTGCTATGCTTGATGAGTCTGGAACTCCCGCAACTTTCTGGGGTGAAGCTGCATATGCTGCGGTTGTTATTCTCAACAAAACAAATGTCCGAGTGAACAACACTCAAACTCCTCATGAGCTCTGGTATGGTGAGACTCCTTCGGTAAAGCACTTCAAAATCTTTGGGAGCAAATGCTATATTAAGAATACTGATGAGCAACTTGGCAAACTTGAACCTAGAGCAGATGAAGGCATTCTTCTTGGTTATTCTCCACACAGAAAAGCATATAAGTGCTACAATAAAAGACTTGGAAGAATTATTGACAGCATTGATGTAGTGGTTGATGAAAAGGGATACATTCCTAGGCAAGTAAATCATGAAAATATCGAAGAAGATGAAGACTACCCTCAAAGACAGAATGATGAAGAAGAAGAACCTCAAGAAGCACCAGAGGAACAGATAAGGATAGAAGAGAAGACTCCATCCAGGTATGTTCAGAAGAATCATCCAGAATCTCAGATTTTGGGGGAGAAAGAAGCAGGTGTACAAACAAGAAGAACAATTGCAGAAGCTTCAAGCTATCTGGCATTACTCTCTTCCACTGAACCACAAAATGTGAAAGAAGCATGCAAAGATGAATGTTGGGTCAAAGCAATGGATGAAGAACTTGAGCAGATCGAAAAGAACAACACTTGGGAGTTGGTTCCTAGACCAAAGGATAAGAATGTTATAGGGACAAAATGGGTCTTCAAAAATAAGTTGAATGAAAATGGGGAAGTAATTAGAAACAAGGCCAGACTTGTTTGTAAAGGGTATGCGCAGCAAGAAGGAATAGATTTTGAAGAAAATTTTGCTCCTGTTGCAAGACTTGAGGCCATCTGAATGTTCCTTGCTCTCTCAAGCTTTCAAAAGTTCAAAGTATTTCAAATGGACGTGAAATCAGCCTTTCTGAATGGAGACTTAGAAGAAGAAGTATACATTGAGCAGCCAGATGGTTTCATTCTTGGAAATGATCCAAATCTTGTATGCAGACTGAAGAAGGCTCTCTATGGTCTTAAACAAGCTCCAAGGGCTTGGTACTATCGGTTGGACAAATATCTTCATCAACAAGGTTTTTCAAAAGGATCAGCAGATAGCAATCTTTATATAAAAATTGAAAATGACAAATTGCTAATACTTATTGTGTATGTAGATGACATTATCTTTGGCAGCAATGAAGAATCTATGAGTCAAAGCTTTGCCTCAGTGATGCAGAAAGAATTCGAAATGTCCTTGCTTGGAGAATTGACATATTTTCTTGGTTTGCAAATCCAACAAAAGGAAGGAGGAATCTTCTTGTCTCAAACCAAGTATCTCAAGCAGATTTTGAAGAAATATGGCATGGAAGATGCAAAACCAGTATGTACACCCATGGTCACAGGATGTAGCCTCAGTGCAAATGATGAATCAGCAACAGTGCATCAACCAACCTATAGGTCTATGATTGGAAGTCTACTTTATTTGACAGGTACCCGACCAGACATCATGCATGCAGTGGGAATAGTTGGAAGATTTCAGGCAAATCCAAAGGAAACTCATCTTCAGGCAGTGAAGAGAATTTTCAAATATCTTCAAGGGACTCAAAATTATGGCTTATGGTATCCTAGAGATACAGATCTCACACTTCATGCTTATACAGATGCAGATTGGGCCGGAAGCGTGGATGACAGGAAGAGCACAAGTGGTGGTGCATTCTTTATGGGTTCCAGATTAGTATCTTGGTTCAGCAAGAAACAGAGTTCGATTGCCTTGTCTACAGCTGAAGCGGAATATGTTGCTGCTGCATCTTGCTGCACTCAACTCCTTTGGATGATGCAGACCTTGCAGGATTTTCAAATCACTTGTATACCACCCATCTCCATCTTATGTGATAATACAAGTGCAATCAGCATTTCAAAGAACCCAGTCATGCATTCAAAGACCAAGCACATACCGATCAAGTATCATTTTCTCCGGGAACAAGTACTTGAACAAAAGGTCAAGTTGGAGTATGTTCCTTCTAAGGAACAAGTTGCTGATATACTCACCAAACCATTGCCCAGGGAGACCTTTGAATACCTCAGGCAAAAGCTGGGGGTTGTTGATGCATCATCTTGTTGATTGAATCTCTTCTGATTGTTGGTTGTACGCAAGGTTCATCTGGGGTATATGCGTACATATGCTGGGTTGCGGATTGGTCGAAGATCGAATTGCACAGGTTCAGGGGGAGCATATAATGCATTGTTGGCATTATGGAGGAAGTACAGAAGGAGATCATGGATGCTGGTCTGAATATTGCTGCAATATGTCTCTATCTCTTTCATGGTCATTTATGGTGTTTGGTGGATTATGGTGCTTCTTTGCAGATCTGGTTTATAGTCAGGGGGAGCATGTTCTTAGGGGGAGCATAACCCTTTGCCCTTGATGTCAAAGGGGGAGAATGACGTTGAGGATCTTGAGGTTGCCATCAAGTCCAAAGGGGGAGATTGTTGGCATTATGATTCTGGTATGGCTCTATGTTACAGGTGTTGTACTTGATGGCAACTCACTCAAGTGGCAATGCTCTGTTCAGGCTCTCAAAATGTTGGAAATTAAGAGGTACGCAGGTGAATGGTTCAAAAGGTGCGGACCCACAGGTACGCCGGCCAGGAAGTGCGTTCATACCCGCAGGTTACCCGTTCATGAGGTGCAGACCCCCAGTTCACTCACTTCAAGGCAGAGAAGCGTGCTCACGTGGGGTTTCTTATGTTTGGCCCGTGGTATTTAGCCCGTCGTTCTTGATTCTATGGTTTTGGCCCGTGGTATAGGATCTAATTTAGCCCCGGTTTGGATCCCTTGTATTGGTTATTGATGGTTTTGTCCCATGGTGTGAATAAGGGCTTGACTATAAATAGGGAAGGAGATCACTTGGCTAATGTATCTTTGAAAGTTGAATATCTTAAGATCTAAATTTTGGGTTATCAGTTTTAAAAGCTAGATCTAAATCAAGGTAAAATTTGAAGGCGAATCTTTGCCAAGTCGTGATCTCTCGGGCGCATGATCAGATCTGTGGATCTGACTGTCTGTAGTACATTGGAGGACTGTTAATTTGGCCCTAATCAGAGGTTCGCAGGCGATCTAAAGCGAGAGTGCGGGGGTACGCAGTACAGAAGAAGGCACAGTGCGGGTATACGCAGCGCAGCTAAAGGCGCAGTGCGGGGTACGCAGTACAGAGGAAGTCACAGTGCGGGTATACGTAGAGCAGCTGAAGGCACAGTGCGGGGTACGCAGTACAAAAGAAGACGAAGTGCGGGTATACGCAGAACAACTGAAGGTGAAGTGCGGGTATCCGCAGGTTTATATTGGTGAAGTTGCGGACCTGTTTTGAAATATTTGTTGGCTGCCTGTTTTCTATTTGCTGCTGTGTTCTGGGTTTAGGATACTGGTGTTGGTTTTCTGTTTACAGCATTCTGAGAAGTTCGGGTGGCTCATTGGTTTGATTGTATAAGGAGATTGGTTGATTCACATGTACTTGATGTTTATTTGATGTTCTTGGATCCAGTCTGAAAATTAATGAAAAGTGGTCCTTGAATGAAAAGAAGTAGGGGGTTGTAGCTCCCTTCCAGGAGAAACTGGAAAACAAGAGAGAGTTGTAGCTCTCCCCAGGTTGTAGCCTGCGTACTGGTAAAGGACTGCACCAGTACAAAATCATTGTAAAAGAAGTTTCTAATTGAAAGAAGATAGAGACATATTGCAGCAGGTGGTTTTCACCCACATTGGGTTTCCACCTTATATCTGGTGTTCTATGGTGTGACTATCTGTTTTTCATGTTCTTATTCATTATTATGCATAAGTTAATCATCAATATCTGAAGAATAATTTGAAGTATAAATTTGGATGGTATATTGAAAAGTTTTAATAATACTGATTCACCCCCCCTCTCAGTATTATTTCCAACAATCGGTTGTATAGATTGCAACTCGGATCACCAATGGAACTAATAGGAAGTCATGGAGACAAGGACTTGAACGAACTATGGCACAGAAGAATGGGTCACTTGCACCATGGAGCTCTGAGAATTCTCAGGAGCACTGTAAGAGGAGTTCCGGATCTGAGTACGGAATGAGATGATGTATGCAAGGGATGTGCTCTAGGAAAGTATGCCAAGGCAACATTTCCTAGGAGCAAACACAGGGCCAAGAGTGTACTAGGATTGATACACTTTGATATCTACAGACCTATGTCCGTCAAAGCTCTCAGTGGTGCCAAGTATTTCCTTACCTTCATTGATGACCACTCAAGGAAAACTTGGATTTATTTTCTGAAAACCAAGGATGAGGTTTTTTGTCGATTCAAGGAGTTCAAGCCTCTCGTGGAGAATATAACTGGGAAGAAAATAAAAGTTTTGCACTCAGATAATGGTGGAGAATATGTCGATAAGGACTTCGCTGATTTTTTCTCTAAGGAGGGCATCAGAAGAGAATGGACAACTCCATATAATCCAGAGCAGAATGGGGTAGCAGAAAGAAAGAACAGGACTATTGTAGAAGCAGCTAAGGCCATGATGTATGATCAGCATATGCCAAAATTCCTGTGGGCAGAAGCATGCAACACAGAAGTCTATGTTCAGAATAAGACTCCTCATTGGGCAGTGGGCAAGATTACTCTAGAGAAATTCTTCATAGGGAAGACACCTGAAGTCAGTCATTTCAGGATATTTGGGAGTCTAACATATTGACGCATACCCGAAGAAAAGAGGAAGAAGCTGGATCAGACTGCAAAAAAGGGATATCTGGTAGGATATAACGAGAACACTAAGGCATACAGAATCTATCTTCTAGGGAGCAGGAAGGTAGTAGTACAATGAGATGTAAAGTTCATGGAGGACACGGCTTTCGAGGAGTAGTTAAAAGAGGAGTCATTGGTTAAGCCTCTTCAACCAACAGAACTAAAGAATTCTTCCTCAGGATAGGAAGATTCTTAGGATGAGGAGGAGGAGTGAACAGAAGCACCTGCTAGCAGAGGAAGAACTAGCAGGGAACTTAGTCAGATTCTACGAGATGCAGAAGACTTCATCGGTGCGCCAAGAAACAATAAGAGGGAGCGAAAATAGCCAAATAAATATTAGGCATTAGTAGCTTAGGATGGAGAGCCTGTCAATTTCAAGGAGGCATCTCAACATTAGGTCTAGCTAGATGCAATGGTAGAGGAATACAACTCCATAATGGTAAACGATGTCTGGGAGGTGGTGCCAAGGCCTCAAGACAGATCAATGGTAGGTTCAAGATGGATGTACAAGATCAAATATGTTGCAGACGGCAATGTTGAGAAATACAAGGCCAGGTTTGTGGCTAAGGAGTATGCTCAAAAAGAAGGGATTGGCTATGAGGAGACCTTCGCCTCGGTAACTAGGTATACATCTGTTAGGACCGTGATATCTCTTGCAACCGAGATGGGATGGGAGATCCATCAGATGGATGTCAAAACGGAATTTCTGAACAGAGTAATAGAAGAGGAGGTATACATTGAACAACAAGAGGGCTTTGAAACTCATGAGAAGAAGTCTCATGTATGCAGATTGAAGAAAGCCTTGTATGGGCTGAAACAGGCACCGAGAGCTTGGTATGGTCAAATAGATGGATACTTGAAAAAGATGGGGTTTGTCAAGAGTGACGCGGATCCGAATCTCTACTATCTGGTTGTAGAGAACAAACCGCTAATCTTAGTATTGTATGTGGATGATCTCTTTCTGACAAGATCATCCAGACTCATTGAGGAATGCAAGAATAAACTAGCCACATAATTCGATATGAAGGATTTGGGATGAATGCACTACTTCCTAGGGTTGGAAGTTTGGCATCAGAAGGGAGAAATCTTCCTTGGGCAAGGGAGGTATGTTACAAAAATCCTGAAAAGATTCAGGATGGAGGACTGTAGACCTATGGCTACGCCAATGATCACCAACTAGAAGAAGATTTATGCATCAAAAGACAAGGATGTTGATCCCACCCTATACAGGCAGCTCATAGGGTCCCTGATGTATTTGGTCAATACTAGGCCAGACATTTGCTACGTTGTCAACACCCTCAGTCAGTTCATGGTGGAACCGAAGAGGGCGCATTGGACAAAAGCTAAACATGTTCTCAAGTATTTACAAGGAACAGTCGATTATGGACTCTTGTACACCAGGAGCAAGGATATCAGATTGACTAGATTTATTGATGCAGATTGGGCAGGAAGTTCAGTGGATCAGAAAAGTACCTCTGGGTATTGTTTCAACATTGGATCAGGAATGACCTCCTGGTGCAGTAGGAAATAGAAGTTCGTGGCTCTGAGCTCATCTGAGGTAGAATATATGGCGGCAAGCACAACTTCGTGTGAGGCCATATGGCTTAGAAAACTGCTTGTGAACCTATTTAGAAGGAATATGGAGGTGATCAGGATCATGTGTGATAATCAGAGTTACATCAATCTCTCTAAGAATCCAGTGTTCCATGATAGGTCAAATCATATTGATATCTGATGTAACTTTGTCAGGGACTCTGTCCAACGAGGAGCTGTACAATTGAGTTACACTCCTCCAGGAGAACAGGTGGCGGAAATCCTCACCAAGGCCCTTGGAAGGACAAAGTTTGACTACTTCAAGGAAAAGATGGGGATGGTAAAGAACTCGTTTCAGTAGCAGAAATGGGAGAGATAACAACAAGGATGCAGAGGGAGTTGCAGTGCGGATGCAGTGTCGAGAGAAAGGATCAGCAACAACACGGATGCAGAGGGAGTTGTTGTACAGATGCAGCAGTGGCAATAGCAGAGCCATGGGTAGCAGTACAAGATGCAGCAGTGCAGAGGATGTTGGGCAGGGAGGCTTAGCATCAGCACAAGGACCGATGCTAGATGATCAGGGTCATACTCAGTGAGGAGTATTACTAGAGCACAGTCCTCGCTAAGAAGGAGTGTTGATTTGAGGTAGCATCAGATGTGCTCTAGCCATGAAAATTGGTGGAGAGGCTAAGGCACATGAGATCTCAAATACCTAGAAAGGGTTTGCGTAGAATCTAAAGAGTTTGGGAGATATTAAAATAATTAATATTTTTAATGAAATCCCTAAGTCTAAACTTAGGGAAAATAAAATATTAATGTGAATTAATCTAAAACTGTGTTAGACTGGTCCAAAAGTCATGGATCAAGCCAGATCTTATCTTATCCGTTGATTAGGGACTTAATCTCGGTCGTTGATTTATCAACGAGAAAAGTATAAGAGGAGGCTTGAGGGTCACTTGGAGAACACATAGAGGGAAACCAGTCAGTTCAATTTCTAGAGCAGGTTTAGCTTAGAAATTGAACCAGTGGTCTGCTGATCAGTTAGGAGGTAGCAAGTACGGAGCAGAGAGGCGGGATCAGCCACTGGAGATCAGTGTTGAGGTAGGAGAGGCAGACGCAGGTTTTTTCAGGCAGACACAGAGGCAACAGAAGACTGCGCAATCACTAGCTGGGCTTGTGTGGGTGACGCAGAGACTGCGCAGTCACCAGTTGGGCCTGCGTGGGTGATGCAGAGAGGCCCATGGTTGACGCAGTCAAGAAGGGCTGACACAGAGGGTTTGAGAGCCACGTAGAGGTCAGTCGGGCTGACGCTAGGGTTGGGAGAAGTGCTGGAGAATTATTTCTCTCTGTGGGTACGCCAGTTTGGCACCCTGTTGTACTGAAGAATTGTTGAATAACAAAATCCTCCCTTGCTGCACCGGTTTTCCCACATTGAGTTTTTCTGGGGACTGTTGTCCAAAATATCTGTGTCAATGTGTCAATGCTTGTGCATATGTTTGTTTCTGTATCACTGTGTGATATCTGCAGCAATATTTATTTTAATGTTTATTGAAGTAATTTCATAAATAACTTATTGTGGAATAAGTAGGAAAAATAAATCAGTTACTGCAGTGCAAAAATTTTCATAACCTGGTCATAAACAGATCATCCACATATAACATGAGAATGAGAAGCTCACCTCCTACCATCAAAGTATAGAAATTTGAGTCTACCTCACTCTTCACAAAGGCTATCTACTGCAAGTAACTACCAATATTGCCATACCATGCTCTAGGAGATTACTTGAGTCCATATAGCACTCTCTTCAATCAACATACATGGGTATCCCTCCCATGTGTCTCAATACCTTTGGTTGTTCAATGTACACATCCTCTTCTATCACTCTATTCATAAAATCCATATTGATGTCCATCTGATAGATTTTTAATCCCATCTGTGTTGCAAGTGAGATCACGACCCTAACAGAAGTATACCTAGCCACTGGAGAAAATGTCTCCTCATAATTTATGTCCTCTTTCTGAGAGAACTCCTTGCCCATGAACCATTCTTTGAACTTTTCTACACTACCATCTGCAACGTGCTTGATCTTGTAGATCCAACAGGAACCAACCACTGCTTTGTCCAATGGTCTAGGCACCACCTCCCAAACATCCATCTGCATGATGGAGTTATACTCCTCCACCATTGCATCCTACCACACCTGGTGTTGTGCATCCTCCCAACAACTGGAAGACTCACTGCCAATGAGCTCACTCATCATGCCTTGTACCCTGAATATCTCTCTGGTGGTCTCTTTTCCCTAGTGCTCGATCTAGGAGCTCCCACAACTCCTACACAACTCTCAAAGTCTAAATCACCTCTCTATTCCTTCTCCCACTAGTGATGGGTGAACCTACAAGCTCCACATCCTGCTACGTTACTCCACCTACTGCGAACTCTTCTTTTCCCATGTACTAGTCACTGTACCCGTACTAGTACCTTGAGCCTGAGATCCATTTTCATCCCCTAGACCTTTTGTTGGCTAACTTTGATCTTTTTTTGGAAACTCCTGATATCTCCATAAGGCTTTCTCCTCCTATAACTTTACGTCTTGTCTCATGATAAGATTCCTACTTCCTAAAATGTATACCCTACACGCCTTGGACGTTTCACTATAACCAATGAAATATCCCTTATTTGCAGTTAAATCTAACTTGGTGTGTTTTTCATTTGGAACATGGCAATATGTGATACTACCAAAAATATTGAAGTGTCTGACATTTCTTGTAAATGCCTCTTCAGGTTTCATTTTTCCCAAAACCTTGTGTGAGACCCTGTTCTCAATGTACATTGTTGTACTACATTCCTTTGCCCAAATATATCTAAGCATGTCCTTATCATATAACATTGCCCTCATTTCTCCAATTATTCTCCTATTCTTTCTCTCTATAACCCCATTCTGATGTGGGTTATATAGAGCTATCCATTCTCTCTTGATCCCCTCCTTCGCATAAAACTCCTTGAAGGATTTCTCGATGTACTCACCTC
Source organism: Pinus tabuliformis (assembly GCA_031772625.1). NCBI lineage: Eukaryota > Viridiplantae > Streptophyta > Pinopsida > Pinales > Pinaceae > Pinus > Pinus tabuliformis. The sequence continues at coordinate 52,186,435 of CM062805.1, read as the reverse complement.
CATTATCTATCTAAAGAACCTTTATCTTCTTTCTTGTCGAATTCTCCACAAGAGCCTTGAACTCTTGGAAGCGATTGAAGACTTTGTCCCCTGTCTTCAAGAAGTAAATCTAGGTCTTCCTAAAGAATTTATCAATGAAGGTCACAAAGTATTCATAATCCCTAAGATACTTTTTGGACAATGGGCCATAAATACCAGAAGGTATCAAGTCTAGTACGCCCTTAGATCTATTGTCACTCGTAAATGTTTCCTTCACAAAATTACCAAGCATGTACCCTAAGCACATGTCATCATGTTCTATGCTTACTTCTGAAACTCTTTTCATGGTCTCCCTGAGCAACTTAATGACTCCATGATGGATATGTCTCATCTTCCTATGCCATAATTCCCCCATATCTTTTTTATTATTGATACTTACCAATGCCTTTGGAGTGTCCAACTGTAACATGTATAACTTATTGCTTTTGAACCCAATTTGAATCACTGACTTCCAATTTTGTCGTTTTAAGTACACCTTTTGTCCGTGAAATTAGACATCATATCCCTTATCTTGAAGAGTAGAAATTGAAATCAGGTTCATTCCTAAACTGGTACCTGCGACACATCTGTAACATGAGTGATGTTTCTTAACTCCCTCTGAAAGGTAATTGTCCCTCTCCCAATTGGAGTGTGCTTGAGCTTATTTTTCATAGAAATTTGGAATCCCATCTCCTCTTCCTTGTAGCTGGAGAAATATTCTTTAACCCCTATCATATGACATGACACCTCACTATCAATATACCAAACTTCTATGGAGGTAGAGCTAGATAAGAAAGGTATGAGAGTGAAGTCATCTTCAAATATTGAAGATAACTTGTCAATATTTATTGAAGTTGTTGTCTACTGCTTCTTATTCTTGTCACCTGTCTTCTTGTTCGAACATAAATTGATGTAATGTCCATGTTGACCACTTCCAAAAAACTCGACTTTACTCAAATCCTTATTTTTCTTCTCTCCCATGGATTTAGGCCCTTTGCTTGATCCCTTCTTAGCTTTTCCCTTTCCCGCAAGAGAAACATTCTCATCATCATCATGCTTCTGGATTTTACTTCTATTGCCACTGACAAGGCTCAACCTAATCTCTTCTTGAGTAAAATCGCTCAACAAACTATCCCCATCAGGTAGGTCATGTCGTCCATTGATCACGTGGTCAAAAATGCCCCACTGCTTTGAGAACCCATTTAAAGAAGTTCTCACGAGTTCATCATCATCTATTTTTTCTCTAATGATTGCTAACTTTTCCTTGAAAAGTTTTATCCTAGTGAGGTAATTGACTACACCTTCTCCCTTGTTCATCTTGGTGTTTCTTAGCTTCTCTCTAAGGATCAACTTCTTGTTTACAGTAGAATTCTGGAACAACTTCAAGATTGCATCCCACATATTCTTGGTTGTATCTAATTCTGCAATATATGGAGTGATGTTATCTTTAACCCCATCTTGGATTATGCACCTAGCCATGGCATCTTCCTTCCGGTAAACTGCTAATTGCATTGGATTTGTTGGTACAACTACAATTGTCGTAGCATATTCCTTCAATCCATGCTCCTCTAGCAATATAATAATATTTTGAACTTCCAGAAAACAAAGTTCGATGCACCATTAAGTCTGTCTTGATCTCTTAAACCAGCTAAAGCCATTTCTAAAACCCTCAAACAATAAACCCTGATAAATTTGAATATATTTGGAGAAAAACAATATGTGTGAAACCTTTGACTTCTCTTACGAAATCCTTATGCTCAGATCACAAATAAACTCACTTCACTATAGGCTTGGTATATGTCCTAGATAGGAAAACAATAGAACAGAGAAACCCAACACACAAGCACTTTGCATAGTGGAAATATAACAATAGTGAAAGAAATAATGTACATAGATATTATGAGCTCAAAATATTGCTTCCCATTAGCCCAACAATAAGAAAAAATTAGGGCTCTTATACCAGGGATCATGGCCCTTCATAAATCTTGATACAACTAGTATATATTGTATATAATAAAATACACAACAATGTCCTTTGACTAATCTAGGCTTGAGATCTGATCCTTTATATATTCAATCTTCCCAATAAAATACAGAGACAAATCTTGACTTACTTACTAATGGCAATCCTTTGCAGTCAGCTCATTCCACGCTCATTCAGTCCTCTTGTCCATTGCTTATGGCAGTCCTTTGCCTCCAATATCCACATAATCAACTCCCTTTATATCACTACCAATCTTGTTTCCCTCTTGGTATACTTAAGGATCAAATCCTCAGATCTGGGTTTGTCCCTTCATCCCACTCACTAAAAAATCATCCTTTCAACAGATCCATTGCTTACGCATCATCTTTAAGAACCTAGGCTTTCTAATCATAGGGCTGAGGCTTCTAGACCTCATTCTCTTTCTACGGCCTAGCCTCAAAACTACTACGATCACTTTATATCACCTTGGTTGACCTCCTTAGGGCCTCGACCCTCTAAATATTCCTCTTAACTCACTTGATCTGACCCTCTACAACACTAACCAAGCTATGTGTTCCCTCTTCCATGTCCTCTTACCCTTGACTATTCTATAAAACTAAGAACATACCCTCTAATTGTCTATTACATACGTCATCCAACCTTCCTAAGCATAGATTTTCCCTAGGCCTTTATGTCTAAACCTTCTGCTATTGCTATAACAACCCTTAACCTCTGATCCAACCCTCTTCCAACCACAATTAACTTTATAATACCTCTATCCTGCCTCTATATTGCCCTTGATCTACTACAAATAACTTTGTCCAGCACTTTTCCCCACTCCTAGGGCTAAAACACCTGCAACTAACCCTTTGTATCTTTATCACTGCCTTAGAAACCACAACACAATCTTGCGTTTGGGCTTACTAGGCCACAAATAAACCTCGGCCTAATAGAACAATGCCTCGACCCCTTTCTCCAACCCACAAGTTTCCTTCTTCTCTAACCCATAGGCTTCCCTTGGTAGGGTTACACACCTCCACACCAGTCACAAATTTTCTCCAACTAGACTCAACTCACTCTTTCTTTGTAAATCCTTAGCTAGACATTTTTGACAGACTTATTTACTTGCTCCTGGAACTTCTATTTAGCAGATCTCATCCAACATGAAAATAACTTAACCCTCTCTAGGACTCTTTCACTCTACACAATTATCCTTCATAATATGTGTCTAAGCCTCTACTTTGGCCTCTCATTTATACTTTTCTCTTAGTTTATTTAGGGAGCCCTTGGTCCTTTATGGTTTTACTCACTCAACCATTTAATAATTAATTTGTTAACTTAGGCCCCAAACCCACAACTTTGGGTCCAAAACCCCAACCACTTGGGTACTTTTCCCAACCAACTTATTTTTGGTGGGCCTTCTCCACTCAAAAATACCTTCTAAGCTACCCAAATTCCAACACTATGTATGCATAAAGATGAAGTTCATGTACATACCATATTCTTATCTCAAGGTTAGTACAATCTTTTAGCTCTCCAAAACCATAGTTAGGGAAAACTAAGAAAAAACTATTTCACACCAAGGAGCTCCAACAAATTACCATCACACAATCTTGTCCTCCAAGGTAAAACATCTCTTCTTCTTCTTTGCCTTCAACAAACACAACCCAATGATTTATGAAAAACCCAAAACTCCAAGTCTTTAAAGGATGGAACCATATCCCTAATATTCAAGATGCTCTAAGAATCTCCAAGAAACCCTATTGACTCGAAAACAAGAGAGTTAAAGTACAAAATAAGATACATAAGAGAGAGGAAGATTATTTTTCTCCTCTTAGTCACATATACAACACAAGATAATGAATAATAATGAGAAATATGAGCATTATGACATCTTCCATATTGTATAACTTCTTCTTATACATGATATACTTTTTCATAGCCATGCTTTCAGTAGGGGAAAGGATAGCTTCAATCAAGAGGATATGGTAGGGAGTGCATCCTTTAATCTTGAGGTTGTATGTTATAATATGCTTTTGGGTCTACTCAATCTTCCTCCATGATTCTCTAGATATACTGCAACCCCCAACCTCACATCGATATAAAATAACAGGGGTGACCAGAGTATCAAAGAGTAACTTTTTTATCCCAAATCCAAAGAATTGTTGACTTAATATTTGCTTTCAAACCCATAGTAATATTTTCATCCTCCACTTATCCTTTTCTCAATGTTATAATTCCAATTGAGCTGATTATTAATGTTGATTCCTAGATATAAAGAAAATAGTACAATGATGATGGTGATCAAAGGACTCTCTCCTTCCTTTTATATATGAAAGGTAAGGGAGGCCAAAAATACATGTAGGGACCTAAGCCCTTACAAGTAACCTACAAAGCTACAAGTAGGTTCACACATGTAAGTTCCACATTCCGAGGTGATGTCGTACACAAGCAAGACATTGTTGTGAGTGAGGTTTTGACGCTTTACTGAAAACACCTTCAAATCTCGTTAGGCTAAAGGAGATAGGTGAGAATGTTACTTTATATCCTTTTCTACCAAAGACAGATTTCAAAATAAAAAATCATTGAAATTTATACTTTATTTAATAATATACAATTTTAATAATTTTATATTACAATAACACTTAAAAAGATAAATAAGCCGATATGAATATAAAACAAATACAAACATAAAATTTGGCAATTCCTTTTATCTCGGGTAGTTGGGAGCAATGATTGTGAACCTCCTCACCCTCCCACTAGTGACGTGATGAGCTTTGATGTTATTGAGAATGAAGGGTCCTTGAAGGACACAACAAGTTTATTCCTCATGTGGAATATAAATATATTTTCCACATGAAAAGAATTACAAACATAAACTTTAAATAAAATGAAATGAAAGTGTTTGAAAATAAATATAAACTCATAACGAATGATTTATAACTCCAAACCAACTATTAAAAAATCCAATCTAAAAAAAAGACATTGCAATGATTTATTTAAGAGACCAATATAAACAATAAGAATACTATATTTAAAAATCCCCACAAGAATTGAGACCAAAAATGTCCATAGATGTCATAGATGTTACTATGACTCATATAAAGGCAACTACGTGCTAAAAGAAAAATAACGACAAAAAATCCAATCTGGACCACTTCAAGAGATGTCAGACATCATCAAATTTATGTAAAAATTACATCAATTAGCACTGAATAATTTAGAACTTCTAACAAGTACAAATTAGAGCAAAAAATTGAATGACCTTGAAGGAACACCAAAATAGTGTTGCTTTATCTTTCCTTGTCAGCTTTCATGATATCCCTGCTATCAACGTGACGGTTAACCCACAAATTTTTTTAGGATGGAAATGGATATCAATTAAAAACTCACGTTGACAACTTGGGCATTCCTCTCATCTACCAAATTCCCTCGTTTCTCTAAGTGACTTCAAATCTTTTTGTACTTGAACAAATGTGGTTACTCTCTCTCTCTCGCTATGTATATATATATATATATATATATATATATATATATATATATATATAGTTTTAAAAATAACACAGGGAAACGAAATACTCATGAAATGGTCATAAATGTTTTAAAAAGACTTAGACTAAGTAGGTGGGGTCCTACTAGACTTAACTTATCATAATAAATCATACCTTATATCTCCCAATTTTATAATATGTTAATCACATAACAACGTAAAATATAAATAAAACATGATATCATAATTAAACATAATACAACTTGTATATCCCTTAATCAAAATCTCAAAATATTATAATTAATGTATTTTCAAAATAAATATCATAACACGAGTCAAAAATGTAGATTATCATGTCTCTCCTCTATTTGAAATGTTAAAAAATATAACTCATAATAATTCTAGATACATATCCAAAAATGATGTCTCCTTCATCACCTCTTCTACTGATCCCTAAATGTGATATTTAGAGGGAGAAAACTTAGATTGTGAGCATTCAGTGCTCATGGCATATTCTACTATTTCTTTTCTCGTTGTTATTATTAGGAGCCTTGGTTTCAAGCTGCGGCATTTTCTCAGCAATAGATGGAGATCTTGCAAATGAATTTGCATACGTAACAATAGGTATGGTAGCAGGGATGACAAGTAGATCTCTTGGACTTAAGACCAATTCAATACACTAGAAGAGACTCTTATCCAGTTTTCTTCCAACCCATCCTATACGAGTTTAGGATATCACTCGAGAATTTCCATCATACTCAGTTGAGGCCGCAAAAGTGCATTGGGGGGTCCAGATGGATGTAGCAATGTTGGATGCCCTCCTAGATATAAGTGACCAGTTTGAGCTAATTGGTTTAATTCCTCTTAATTAGCACCAAAATTAATTAAGAAAAATATTCTCTTGTTTCTCCCTTCCTTCCATATTATGTTCAGCCTCCTCCTCCTCTGCCCTCTTATATTACCTCTTTATCCCCTGTTAAAGAAGCTCATTAAATAAAATCTATGCAATTAATTTATCAACATAAAATGTAGCATGACATTTACAATATGCAAAAGAAAGTATAATTCACAATATCTCATTATATATGTTTTGGAGAGGTCCCAAATTAAAGCATAGCAAGCTTAGAATGCATAAGGAAAAGGGGAAAAATGAATGATATGGAGGAAAATCTCAACAAAACAACACAACCATGTATCTCATACAAATAGATATTTTGTATCTTCAATAATCTCAGCCTTATATCCGCTTTCAAATAGTAATGCCGATTGCGTTTCTTTTGAAGAATTGTTTCATTTTCTCTTGTATAACTTTGCATATTCAAACAACTACACATTTTTTTGACCATTGAAATGCTTCTGAGTAGGTGATAAAATGAAAATTCATCCCATATGAAATCAAAGTCTACGACCACTTTTCAAAATATGGTTCACAACAAAATCCCTGTTGTTAGTGAAGGAAAAAGGACATTGTGGGGAAAATGTAAAATGGTAAATATCATTATTTTTCTACTTGTGACTCCCATCATATTTTAGGAAATATTTAGCAACATAAACATTACAAAAAAATGTTAGTTCAAAACATATTCAGTCGCATTTGCAACATCAATATAATTTCTAAAACCTCTCAAAAGCCTTTGTATTTCAACCATAGATCACTATAACAAAGTATTCATAAAGTTAATGGAAGTACAACAACATCTTTGTCATAATCTCGTCATGTATCATAACCATGAACTCCTTATATCAACCTTATTGAGAAGATGCTTCAATAAAACAACTTCAATACAAATTTGAATTCTTCCATTATTATGATGCAAAACAGATTGCCCTTAGTTGTAGTTATCACAAACATCATAAAGGAAATGGGTAAAATATGTATGAAAAGTGAAATTGTAAAGTTCCAACTCGTGAAGTGTAGACCAGTTGGTTTGAGTGGGGTTTAGTACCCATCATGTCTCAAGTTCAAACCTCATAGGGAAGGGTTGAGGATGGAACCCGCTTTTTGGGGAATTAAATTATTCCAAGGGGCATCTATGTTTGACCGAGTTTTGTACAATCCTAGTGATAACATCCCACTAGTGGGAGCACTTCCATCCAATAGATGGGCCGCCCCTGGTCTAGGCTCAACCCGATTACCAAAAAAATAATAATCGTAAAGTGCCTCTCAATGCAAATACACACATACCTTTATATGACACCCATCAAATATTCACACCTTAGTGATGATTTCATTCACACATTAGTAACTCCATGTGCTTCTCAATACTCATGTCTAGACACACCTTCATGCTAGATGATAATTATCTCTGTCTACTTCTTTTATACACACACAAACACGAATGAGGTACACATTTCTAAAATAAGATAACTTTAAAAATATAAATGTATTAATGAGGTACAAATTTTTAAACTAAGTTTATGATATGAATGAGGTATAAATTTCTAAAGTAAGCTAAGTTTAGGAATTAACATGATACTAATCTTATTAGTTTGATATAAGTTTTTCTTATGTGTAATTTATTTTAAATAGTGGTAAAAAAATTTAGAACCTAGTTGTGAAATTAGGGATCATTATCATTCCTATAAACTTATTTTCTTACATCCAAACAAAGTAGAAGTAGTTATAAATCATACTCCAAGAACATCCCCACATGTTATTGGATGGAAAAATCATCAACCCACAATGGGTTGCTATCACAAAATTGGTGGGAAGCTCGGTTGAGCTCATTTGCCCCTTGAGATAGTTTAATTTCCCCAAAATTGACTTCCATACCCAACCCCTCCCCATAAAATTTAAACTTGAAACCTCTTGCAGATTAAGCCTGTTAGCGCTTGAGATTTCACCCTAGGCTGAGGAAGGTAAACCTTCAAGGCAACATCAAACCATTTCACCTCGTAGCTAGCCCTACGGGGTATGAGAAGGCTCTCTCCGGTCTATCTCGGCAAATTTTCAATGGGGTGAGATGACCAATCAAAGGTAACACTGATATTAGGCTAGTAAACTGATAAGGAGGGTTGATTTAAAGTTTTTTGGGGTTTTTGGTGGCAATTGGAGGGAGTGCAATTCAGGGTGCGGGGATTGAGCTCAGTTTTTGCAGGTGGGTCTTTGGGGCAAGGTAGGAGTTTGTGCTGATGCCTTTAGCTGAGATGGATGATCAAGGAAGAAAAAAGGAGAAGCTAAAGAGGGCAAACAATGACTTTGAATCCTCTCTAGACAGTGGAAAACATAAACATTAAACAAATTTGAAAGCTGAGCATGGCAAGCACGAATTCAAACTTTATCACTTCATTTGTTTAATAAGCTGCAGTAAAGAAAGAGATGGAACACATAAACACACTTACAATTACAATAAGAGAACACACCATCAACACAATAGTCCACAAGAATCCCAATGATGTCTGCAAAACCCTGGTCTTCCTTTTCCTCAAATTGCAGAGATACAAGTAAAATATACAATAGGAGCTTCTCCCTCAAGAGTCCAACCATGAAAATGAGCAAGAGAAGGCATAATATAGATGATCTAACTCCTTTCCCCACCTCTAGGGGTCGAGCTCAGCTTCCTAGGAGCTGTTTCAACTAATTCCAAACTAAGCACTAGATAATAGGCAGTCAAAACAACTTGCCTCTAAAACTTAGGAAACCTATCCATGCATTAAATATTTACCATTTACATTCAAGAAACTTCTAGAAGTGATCAAGGAGAGTAAAAGTATCTTAGAGCCATGAAAGTTACATAAAAATCCATGATTTACATGCCCAAAAAGGTAACCCAAGTCAAAACTGTACTTTTCTGGCCGAACTGGTCAAAACAGGCAATTTTCCTTGACGGGTAGCGCACATCTGCTTGACGGGTAGCGCACATTGAGAGGCCTGTTTGAGGGCCTTCCCGGTGTCCAAATCAGGTGCAAGATAGCTCGTTGGAAAGGTATGCGAGTCTTCTTTCCAACCCCATCGGAATTTTTGAATTTGGAGTTCATTGGACCCCTCAAAACTCAATTCTCCCAAGACAGCTTTCTGCAACTCAAAATAGGGGCAGAAAGTCAAAATTTGCATGTGTTTTGACCTTTTGGAGGCCCAAATCTCCATAAAAACTGAAGTCCATCCATAGGTAGGTGTAACTTTGCATGAAAATTCCAAAAATTCTGAGTTTTCCCCGTTCTGAGTTGCCCCCATGTAGGGTAGCGCACGGGGTGCTACCCGTTAAAAGGCCAAAACCTGTCAATTTCACAAAAAATTCACAAATGACAAAATTTTCTCCAAATTTCTTGAAATTTGGGCTGGGAGACCCCAATCAAGTACCATGCTCAGTCAAAGAGGCTTTGGCCAAAATTTGGAGTGGATCAGGCGTTTTCCTTCGTTTTTGTGCTTTGACCAACCGTCCTTGGAGCACCTTCGTTCTCGCCGGTATTTTTGACATTTCTCTCAAACCATGACACCTGTGAAAAAAGTGAAGGAGGTTTTTCTTATTTGGCATGTTATGGACAAAAACCTCTCTCAGTTTTCCAAAATTCATCTTTTATTTCTCTGGAACATCATTTGAGTGCCACTTGTCCCGATGTGTGAAACAAGGAATTTTGTCGAAATGGAGCGAAATGAAGGGGATAGGGGACTTCTAAATTCTTGGGGAAATTTTTGGGAGTAGGGAGGGATGTTAGGAAGCAGGGGAAAGTGGAATCTCAGAGATTGAGTGAGGGGAAGGGGTCCAAAAGGGCAAAACACAGGCCCAACCTAGAAAATTGCCAAGTTGTAGCTAGAAACTAGGGTTTGCGCAAAAATGAGGAATTTGGCGGATCTAAGGGATGGGAAGTGTTTTATAAGGTACTTTAAGGATAGGGGAAGGTTTATGAACATCAGGAAACAAGTTTTGCCAATGATTTGACTGTCCAAGAGAAATTGGCTTTCAAAACCCTAGGAGAGGGAAATGACCTTGCCAAGGCACAACTGAAGCATGAACAAGGTGTGAAATGACTCATTCGACACTGACCTGATAATGACAACCCTCTGAATGATGATAGGATCAGCTGAATGATGACATGGACTGACATTTGGGAAACTTTGAAAAGAGTGAAAGCAAACCCTAGACCTATTGCCTAGTGACCAAATTTTGCCTGAAGACTCACTGAAATGACAAAATTTGACCTTGACACTCTGAGACCACTTTGTAAGAGCATATTTGATCACTGTAGGAAGGCTGGAAAGACTGACACTAACATTGGCTCCAATGGGGATGGTAGCTCCTTGGAGGTGCCAAGAACCTTAGACCTCTGGGAGAGCAGACCAGTGCCTTTCAATCATTGGGCGATGGAGTCATTATTTCGGCAAACGACACAAGACTTTGACTCATTTATTGAATGAAAACTTGACTGAAAACTGACTGAAACTTAACTGAAGCTTGACTCAAACCGACTCGATGGCAAACTGAAATAACTTGAAAAAACTCACTCAATAGACCAAACACAAATGACTCATGACTGACTTAACTAAAACAAGAGAAGGGCAGCAGTCCATCAAGATGTGAAATCATGATGACAACCACCGGTGTTTCTTACAAGACTATATACATCAAACTATATCAAAATGCCAATGCAACCAATCAAGCAGATGCCTTCTTGATTGATTCTCCTGATCAGATCTCATGATCAACAATAGATAGTGGTAACTGGGCATCCAAAAACATAGCTGACCATGATCTCCTTCATCACTGAACACTGCAATAAACACTATCACTGCTGGCTGCAACAAACTTGCTAGAGGATCATGAAAAACATAAAGATTTGCCACTGCCACCTCCTGCTGAAAGAACAAGGTTTCCTTTGCTTCAAATTCTGATCTACCTTCATCATGTGCTTCAGTAGAAGTATGCTCATAAGCTTCAAAAAATTCCGAACAAATGGATGAGCAGATCTCTTCTTGGAAAAACACTTCAGCACATGAAACATATGAAGAATCTGAAAGGGAATCCTGTATGCTCTGATCTTCGGTAGTCAGACAATATGGTAAGTGATCTTCATATGATATGACAGCCGGATTATCATCTTTGTGAAGGAAAACATTATCAGTTTGCTGCTCTACAAGACAATCATCTTCTTCAACAGAGGAAGAAATTTCCCCAACACTTTCCTCACTATGTGTGCATTGCAAGTCTGCTGTAGCTTGGGCTATAACAAGACCTTTCAAAAGCTGATCTATCTCCTCTTAAGACAAAGGAGACAATGCCTTTTGTTTTCTTCTGCTTAAACAATAATTATCTTCATATGACAAGGCATTCAAACTATCATTTATTACCGAGTTATTGAAAGGAGATTCATCACTTACTTGCACAAAGATCTCACCTTGTTGTTCATGAACATCTGAATCCAAAACTCTGTCTATGATCTTAACAGTAGAGCTCTCTTTGATGGGTTGCATGCTGCTGTCTTCTGTGGGCAGATCTGAAACAACATTTGCTCTTTCCTCATTTTCAACCATATTGAAGTCTTCAGCCTGCTGATCTTGGCAAGTATCCTCTAGAATTTCTGTGTGCTGCTGAAACGGATTTTCATATAGGGCTTCCATGATCTCTTCATCCATGAAATTATCATCTTCATAAAACTTCTCAAGGCTTTCGATAAAACTATAGGCATGCTTGCAACAGTCTTGAACTAAATTTAATGATGGATAAGAGTCCTTATATCGTTCAATGAACATAGCATGAAAATCCTTTAAACAGTAAATACAAGCAGGCGGCAAACTTTCATACCATGATTGGGCTTCACCTTCCAGAGTGGCCAAAAATATCTTCATCAAGCAATCTTCAGGAAAATTGATCTTGAATTTGCGAATATGCATATGAAATCTAACTAGATGTAAAGCAGCATCCTTCTTACCATCATCATTAAATGTAGGCAAATTCCTTGACCAATCTACCTTCGGAATTTTATTCGGAAAACCTGGAATGTGATCTCGGCTCAAGGGAGCATATCTTCTTGCAATCTGATCCATCTTGAAAATCTCACAGCTACTGATCTCTCTGCAGTGAAGTCACCATGAAGCACTGATTGCTGGATTCTTCAGTGAAAGGAGTCGCCAGTGAATGATTTCAGCCTTTCAAGTGTCTGATCGTTGTTCACCATCAACAATCAGATCTGAACTTGATACATGTACTGGGGTGAAATGCAAATGAAGTGTTTCATTCACAAGCTCACGGAGGTCGACTGAAGGAGCGTTTATCTACTTACGCTGATGTAAAACAAGAGCGTTTTCGAAGGCTACCTGGCGTACCTTCAGACTCCGTCTAAGCTTATGAATTAAACACACCAATAAGCAAACAATCAATTTGTTCTCCCCAGTATGGTCGCCAGTATGTTAGCGCTTGAGATTTCACCCTAGGCTGAGGAAGGTAAACCTTCAAGGCAACATCAAACCATTTCACCTCGTAGCTAGCCCTACGGGGTATGAGAAGGCTCTCTCCGGTCTATCTCGGCAAATTTTCAATGGGGTGAGATGACCAATCAAAGGTAACACTGATATTAGGCTAGTAAACTGATAAGGAGGGTTGATTTAAAGTTTTTTTAGGGTTTTTGGTGGCAATTGGAGGGAGTGCAATTCAGGGTGCGGGGATTGAGCTCAGTTTTTGCAGGTGGGTCTTTGGGGCAAGGTAGGAGTTTGTGCTGATGCCTTTAGCTGAGATGGATGATCAAGGAAGAAAAAGGAGAAGCTGAAGAGGGCAAACAATGACTTTGAATCCTCTCTAGACAGTGGAAAACATAAACATTAAACAAATTTGAAAGCTGAGCATGGCAAGCATGAATTCAAACTTTATCACTTCATTTGTGTAATAAGCTGCAGTAAAGAAAGAGATGGAACACATAAACACACTTACAATTACAATAAGAGAACACACCATCAACACAATAGTCCACAAGAATCCCAATGATGTCTGCAAAACCCTGGTCTTCCTTTTCCTCAAATTGCAGAGATACAAGTAAAATATACAATAGGAGCTTCTCCCTCAAGAGTCCAACCATGAAAATGAGCAAGAGAAGGCATAATATAGATGATCTAACTCCTTTCCCCACCTCTAGGGGTCGAGTTCAGCTTCCGAGGAGCTGTTTCAACTAATTCCAAACTAAGCACTAGATAATAGGCAGTCAAAACAACTTGCCTCTAAAACTTAGGAAACCTATCCATGCATTAAATATTTACCATTTACATTCAAGAAACTTCTAGAAGTGATCAAGGAGAGTAAAAGTATCTTAGGGCCATGAAAGTTACATAAAAATCCATGATTTACATGCCCAAAAAGGTAACCCAAGTCAAAACTGTACTTTTCTGGCCGAACTGGTCAAAACAGGCAATTTTCCTTGACGAGTAGCGCACATCTGCCTGACGGGTAGCGCACATTGAGATGCCTGTTTGGGGGTCTTCCCGGTGTCCAAATCAGGTGCAAGATAGCTCGTTGGAAAGGTCTGCGAGTCTTCTTTCCAACCCCACCAGAATTTTTGAATTTGGAGTTCATTTGACCCCTCAAAATTCAATTATCCCAAGACATCTTTCTGCAACTCAAAATAGGGGCAGAAAGTCAAAATTTGCATGTGTTTTGACCTTTTGGAGGCCCAAATATCCATAAAAACTGAAGTACATCCATAGGTAGGTGTAACTTTGCATGAAAATTCCAAAAATGCTGAGTTTTCCCCGTTCTGAGTTGCCCCGATGTAGGGTAGCGCACGGGGTGCTACCCGTTAAAAGGCCAAAACCTGTCAATTTCACAAAAAACTCACAAATGACAAAATTTTCTCCAAATTTCTTGAAATTTGGGCTGGGAGACCCCAATCAAGTACCATGCTCAGTCAAAGAGGCTTTGGCCAAAATTTGGAGTGGATCGGGCGTTTTCCTTCGTTTTTGTGCTTTGACCAACCGTCCTTGGAGCACCTTCGTTCTCGCCGGTATTTTTGACATTTCTCTCAAACCATGACACCTGTGAAAAAAGTGAAGGAGGTTTTTCTTCTTTGGCATGTTATGGACAAAAACCTCTCTCAGTTTTCCAAAATTCATCTTTTATTGCTCTGGAAAATCATTTGAGTGCCACTTGTCCCGATGTGTGAAACAAGGAATTTTGTCGAAATGGAGCGAAATGAAGGGGATAGGGGACTTCTAAATTCTTGGGGAAATTTTTGGGAGTAGGGAGGGATGTTAGGAAGTAGGGGAAAGTGGAATCTCAGAGATTGAGTGAGGGGAAGGGGTCCAAAAGGGCAAAACACAGGCCCAACCTAGAAAATTGCCAGGTTGTAGCTAGAAACTAGGGTTTGCGCAAAAATGAGGAATTTGGCGGATCTAAGGGATGGGAAGTGTTTGATAAGGTACTTTAAGGATAGGGGAAGGTGTATGAACATCAGGAAACAAGTTTTGCCGATGATTTGACCGTCCAAGAGAAATTGGCTTTCAAAACCCTAGGAGAGGGAAATGACCTTGCCAAGGCACAACTGAAGCATGAACAAGGTGTGAAATGACTCATTCGACACTGACCTGATAATGACAACCCTCTGAATGATGATAGGCTCAGCTGAATGATGACATGGACTGACATTTGGGCAACTTTGAAAAGAGTGAAAGCAAACCCTAGACCTATTGCCTAGTGACCAAATTTTGCCTGAAGACTCACTGAAATGACAAAATTTGACCTTGACACTCTGAGACCACTTTGTAAGAGCATATTTGATCACTGTAGGAAGGCTGGAAAGACTGACACTAACAAAGCCCACTCAAACCAACTAATTTACACCTCATCGATAACTTTATATAATATTGATATTTAACAAACTTATATAATATTGTTATCATAATGAGAAAAAATACTTTTATTTTTAATAAAAAACCCACTCAAACCAACTAATTTACAGGTCATTGATAACTTTATATAATATTGATATTTAACAAACTTATTACACTTGTCGGTGGCAGGTTATATTGCTTTTGTTTTTAGTCAAAAACAATTGAATTTCAATTAGTTCTAAAATTTTTAAATAGATTTTATAAAGTCTATTAACGTTTTGAAAAAAATAAATATTAAACTTTTGAAAATTAAAAATAGATTTTGAAATTTTTAAAATTTAAATTTCTATTTTTTCGTTGGTTCATATAGGGGAGAGATGTCTAATGTTGTGGAGGGACTAGTAGTTGTTATATTATTGGTCCCACCAACCCACCAAAAATTGAAGGATGTGCAACCAATATGTAAACAAAAATAAATAACATTAAGTGCAAGTATCTTTTAATTTATATCCAAAATTTTCAAAATATTGACTGGGCCCACAACTGTCCATAAATAGTTTTTTAAGTATCAACAATACAAATCATCTTGTCACAACTAGAAAACAAATAAAACCATAAATCCTCCCAAAATGGTCTATTTCAGAAGTACAAAGTAGTAGTCACTTCAACCCCCATTGATCTGAACTGAAGCTATGTATCCCAAATGCATATTTATACCTACACATAATAAAATATAATGTAAGATAGCTATAAATTTTGTGGTATTCAACAATTAAACCCATTGTGTTCAATAAATAACACCCAACCCATTAAATTCAATAAATGACACCCAAGCCATTAAATTTCCCATTAAAACATATCAAAGCACATGGATCAACCATAACAAATTCCCAGCCATTGGATCACATCCAAATCAATCTAGATCACACATTCAAAATTGAGAGATTGCAATCCATGTCAATCCTTTCCACCAATTAAATTCAAGTGCAAAAAAACTATAAAATAAGTTCAACCCTTGCTGAAGTTGCATGTTTAACATTCAAACTATTCACCAACCCTGGAGACAAACCATCACAGAACATTTCACAGTATATTCAGGTTAGTTATTTTAGTTTCTGCACAGTTTAATTACAATTTTATTTTCATTTCTCCATCACAGAACATTTCACAGTATATTCAAGTTATTTATTTCAGTTTTTTGCACAGTTTAATTAATTTGTGAAAATATCTTTGCCACAATACATGCCTTAAGTTTGTCAATAAACTCATTTGCTACATTAGTGGGAAATCCAGTGATATAATTCAAGGTCTTTCTAATGTTGAAAAATTATCAGAAGCCTTGTTCAGAAGTAATTTACTAAGTGAATTCATCAGATTGCCTTCTTTTTTATTTGGGTTATGTTATCACTCCAAGAAACTCTCCTAGGTTGTAGCTCGGAGATGCCTGGTAACATATAATCTTCAATATTTTTCTTTGAACTATTAGAATAAAGGATGGTTTGGATCAAGTTAGATAACCATTTCAACTCTTTTTTCACTCAAAGCATGCATGAACACTCTCACCAATACAAGGCTTTAGACCACTAATGCTCAATAATATATAGATTCAATGGATAGATGGAGAATATTGACTGTACCAATAGATTGCATACATAAACATAAATGAATGGCTAGCTACAAGTAGCAAAAGAGAATACTGACTGTACCGGCAGATGCATATATGACCACATATGAATGGCTAGCTACAGGAAGTAAAGAAGCTTGCAAATCTAATTCATCAAAGCAGAGATAAGATGACAGTTATCTAGCCTTAGACACAAAAGAAAACATGAACAAACTGTTCAAGTGCAAGCATAGAACAGCAAAGAGAATGGAAATTGAACATATAATGGCAAAAGAAGCTTATATTGTTAGAATGAAGATGAGAAGCTTGAAGGAACAGAGGAGGAATAATCTCCAGAAGTTGAACGCTTATTACATTTAGCTTTCAGCCTTTTATAGCTGGTTTACAATGCTCCTGAGCTCTAAGAGGCTCGGAGTCTTCTCTACCTAATATGCATTGACTAATTTGATGCCCTCTAGGCAAGCATGGGATTGGAGTTTTCTGCTTCTGACAGCAGAGTAACTGCTTTCAGATATTTTTGGTAGCTTGTTACACTGTTTGGGAGTTCTCCTGTGCCAGAGATGCTCCATGATGTTTGTTTGATGAGCTACGCTGGGTTATTGATGCGTTGTGCTTCTTCTCGACCTCTATGTCGGTTTGGGGAGGAGCTGCACGTGTTGTGGCCCTTTCAATGATTTAACGATGCATGCCTCTGTTATAGCAAAACAGTGCTACCCTATGGTGGACCTCTGTTGAAAACAATGTATATTTCTGTTTTAAACAGAAAACACAGCCATCACTGATAAATCCCACCTTCTCTATGTATTTTGGACTTCAAAAGTCCTAAAATATGGTTTAATTATCCATCAGGTCCGCCCTCGTTGCCATCGCAAGTCGCATTTGGCCTGGCCCTGTGTATTTCTTTGTATTTCTGAAATACGTGAAAAACACCGAAAAACATTAAAAATGGCTTTCTTCGGATTTGAAAATGTATACAATTTCATTCCGAAACCCATTGGGTCCACCCTTGTCGCCATCGCAAGTCACATTCGGCCTGTTCCTTGCTTCCCTTTGTATTTCGTTAAAACAACGAAAATACGTGAAATACATTAAAAATGGGCTTTTGCGGACTTCAAAATATATATATTTTTATTCTGAAACCCTTTCGGGTCCGGGTTTTATTGCATCGACGTTGTCCCCATTCCCTTCGTATTTTGTTGAAACAACGAAAATACATTAAAAAAACGTTGAAAATTGCTTGGGCGCAAATCTCAAAATTTATGAATTCCCAACTATAATGCCGTCGGGTCCGGCGATCAGGTCACCCCTAGGTATAGCGCTGATGCGATATCAGCGATGCGATAAATCGCAATCGCTAATTGCTCAATGCCCGGGCCTTTCATAATACATGGCATATGCTCCTTGCCGATAGCGATATCGCCAATATCGGCGATCGGCATATCGCTCGGCCTGATATCATCGCGACTTTGCTCCGACTGCCTCCTATGGCCACCGTCGATGCGATTAGCCGCTTAGATCTGGGCCGTTGATCGGCCAGATCTAACGACAACTGTTCTTTCATTGTTTAAGCCTGCGTTTGTGGGTTTTTCATGTTTTTTTAAGCATTTTAGCCTCCCGATAGTGCATTTTTTCCCTTCCAAGGGCTCTCGGCATGTGATGGTTTTGCTCCTTGGATGATCTTAGTGAAGATTTTGAAGATTTTAAGAGAAAATTTGGATCCATTGCATGATTTTAAGCAAACTTTGGAGACTTTGGGAGTGTTTTGGATCCATTCTTGGGCCAAACGCCGACAAAGCTAACAGGTTATGCCACCCATTTCTTCCTGCATCATTGATAGGGATACATAATAAGATGTTAGGACCAAATAATATATATATTGAGTATAGCTTTATGGTATGGCCACCTGGAACCTTTTCTTGCCATGGAACTAAGTGAGTGAGGTTTACCTAGTCCCACCAACAACGGATCCATATCCTATTGAAGAACCAGTTGACTTCATTGACCGAACAAAAGCAGTGAATGGATTTAGACAAGATGCAATTGGCAATTTGACATAGTAGCATACGCAGAGGCAGAAGCAACTAGAGCACGGCAAGCGCGGATAGTAGCATAAGCAACGGTTAAAGCAGTAGTGGTTTTAGCAATTCCAATTAATCCAGTCCCAGTAGCATCCTCACCACTTTGAGAGTAACCACCTTGCTTACTTTCTTATTCAAATACCTTAAATGGATGAGATGAGAATCTATACTATTGAAACAGTTTGTATTTTCTTTCCATGGAACTAAGTGAGTGCATGGACTCTTGCTTGAACTCTTTTTGGCTGAGAAGACCTTACTTTCACTCCACAGCTAAGAGTTTTGAGTGTGAACTACAAACAACTACTCTCAGGATTTCGTTTGTAGGCCCATTTAGAATGAACCAAGTTTCATCCATTCGGAAGAGGAATGAAATCCATGTGTAATTCTTCATCGAGGAAGAATACTCCTCTTTCATGGAAAGATTCCATTCATGTATGGGAGAAGTATTCTGGAAAATGTGAAATGGCATGACTAAAAAGGGAGATATTAGTGGTTGGTGACTGAATATGGTGAGGAATGGAGGAAAAATAGTTAAAATTAGTTGGGTCATAGCCATACATGTGAGGCCTTTTTACTTACAAAATACCCTCCTCAAAGGTTGTTCATGATTTCAGGTTGTTCATTTTTTGTTGGTGTTGAAGGCTAATTTTCATCTTCTTAATCATCTTATTGTTCTACACAACCAAAATTGTCATCACAATCTCCATTTTCATCAACATGACAATTTGGAGGAGAAAGAGACAATTTGAGGTTGGAGTTATAGTCAAAATGGACAACCTTTTGAAACAAATTATCTTTTGATATAAAATCAAACAACATATATCATTCATATCCTCATATTCCTTAACATGCTGCCCTCGATCAGGGTAGCATATCAGAGAATGTTTTCCCAAGTGTTCCTGGATTGAGACCAAGGCACTGATCCATATCTAATGCGAAAGAAAATAGATCTAAAGAGATTCCTTGTAGATCGAGTCTCACCACCATAAGCACTACCAAATAATGTCATGAATAATAGGTGTGTATAAACAACCTGTATAAGCACCTTACTGTCATGACAGTGCACCTTACTGGGTTTTTTCCTCAAGACAACCTGTATGAACTCAACCTGTATGAGGCTCAACATTTTTAAAGGAAATTAGCAACTTAATCAAATCTTTAATAAGACAAGCCTAGAGCTTCCATCATGCCTCAAGAGTGTTATCTATAGGAATAACAATATTGACAAACTCAGAACCATTCCCACAATAGGAGAATCACTAACCATTACTAAGGCAAGCCTAGAGCTTCTATTGAGCTACTAAATTCCTTTAGCAAGGCAAGCCTACAACTTCCTTCATGCCTAGAGATTGTGATGATTAGGAATAACAATATTGAAAAACATTAGGCTAAACAATTTAAGTCAAACAACAATTTATAAAAAAGAACTAGATCAGATTAGCATCTTAACCAGAAAAGGAACCAGGTGTCATTTTTTTTAGTTGAAATTCCTCCAATGTCTACATAATTTTGTTATAATGCATAAAACATTTTATCCAAAACATATATTGATATAATTGAAGACATGCAACAAATTCTAGGTCAATTTCAACACACTGGAAGTAGTTTTCCAAGTGCAAATTGAATCAAGGTATTTTCAGTGTAAAAATGAGTTATCAAAAAAAAAATTACTGATATATTTGAATACATACAACAAATTCCTTCTATATATTTGATTTTTCAAGGATACTGTCAAAAAGGTGTATGTATGAAAATTTGTTAAGATGCTACTAACATACATGTTGTTAATTGCCTGTAAGAAAGCAGAAAAACCATTAGCTTGTATGAAAGAAGAACTTCAATTATTCTTAACTAAATGCATGCAATAAATATGCAGGTAGTTGCATCTATGGAAAGAGTTAGTTATGTTGCTTGTACAAGGAGAAGTGGCAGGTAAGTGACCAGGGGTGCCCAGATATGATGCCCTTCATCAGATGAGGACATGACAAATCATGTGAATGTAAACAATGCTCACAACAATGTTGTTGATGATGGCCATGCGGCAGAAGTTGATGTTGTCCCACCATCAACCACAGAGCCACCATCAACCACAATCCAAGGGGAAAGTTCAACTAAGAAGATCAATGCTATAAGAGGTTGGACAAAAGAAGACATGTTAGCTGCAATTGACGATATAGATTTTAATGGATATTCAGTTCGGGCATCTGCAAAGAAGCATGGTATTGCTCCCTCATCAATACATTATTGGATAAATGGGCTCACTCATACAAAATGTAGAGGCCCTCTTACAGTTATGACTGAAGAGGAGGAGGTCGAGGTGGTTGAGTGGTGTAAGGAGATGGCCCAATTGGGACATGGGCTAGAGTTGATACAACTCAAATCCACAGTTGCTCAAATCTGTCAAGGGAGGCCAAACCCATTCAAAGATGGGTTTCCTAGTAAATCATGGTGGTTTGGGTTTAAAAAAAGGCATCCAGACCTTGCATTGCATACAATTGAGGGCCTTGATAGAGACAGAGCATTAAATTTGTGCCCTGCAATTGTATGTAAGTTCTATGACACTCTTTCTAGTGCATATGATAAGTATTTTTATGGTGCAAACCATATACGGAACTGTGATGAAACAAGTTTACAGGAAAGAAGGAATTGTGGCATGCTGGTAATTGCCAAGAGAGGGAACCGAAATGTGCCAAATATTTTTCCTAAGAGCAGGGAGTGGATAACTATGCTATGTTGTGTCAACACAATTGGTGCTTCAATACCAGGATTTTATCTATTCAAAGGTAAAAATAAACTAAAAAACTATATACAAAACTATGAACCAGGTGCATGCATGGTTGCACATCCCCATGCATGGATGACTAAAGAAATTTTTTTAAATTGGATTTGTCACTTTGCTACATCTGTACCAGGTGGTGTCTCACCTAATAATATACACCTATTGATATTAGATGGCCATGGAAGCCACATTGTTGTGCAAACAATTGAGGAAGCAAACAATTTGGGCATCGACCTGTTAACATTGCCTGCTCATACCACTCACAGATTGCAACCCCTTGATGTCAGTGTGTTTGGCCCTTTCAAGAACTATTTCAAGTTAGAGCATGTTGCATGGATGGCAAAGAATCCAAGGGTTGAGGTGAAAAGGTTCGAGCTACAAAAAGTTGCAAGTAAAGCGTTTAAAAAGGCTCTAACACCATCAAATATCAAGGTTGGCTTTAGGAGGACTAGAATCTGGCCACTGAATTATGATGCTCTTATGCATGATACTGGTTGTAGCTAGGTGTTTCATGTGGATGGTCAAGAAGAAGGGCATGTCCAAGTAGATGTTGAAGTACAAGAAGAAGTAGATGAACAGGATGATGTGGTTACAACTAATAATATGATTTCCCTCTCTCAAGGACACTTATATGGTGATGATGGTGAACATGTAAGTGAAACACAGTATAATCATGAACCAATTGATAGTAACGTGGAGGTTTTTCTACCAAATCAAGCGCAATGAACTTCTGCTAGTGATATTCTTAATGACTTTATTGAACATGCAGATGACAATGACAATGTAGTTGAAAATGGCATTGTTGATATTGCACTAGGAAGAAACAATGACCAATTGAAATTACCAAGCCAAGTAAACCCACCATCATGGCTGGTAGAAGTCATGATTGATTTTAACAAACATATTGTCTCAAGAACCAATGAACAAAGCATGAACATGTCTTCACAACCAACATAATTGAACAATGAAATTGTTCATTTTTTTGTGGACAATAAATCAATGGAAGAAGATAGTGCACATAATGAGGCATCAGATGAAGAGAACAATATAGTTCAATCAGTTGTCTTGTATATTGAAAGGCAAGTGCCAAGCAATGACATGCAGGTGGGAGGGGTGGAGAATATACTTGGTTGGTTCCTAAAGCTACTAATAAAGAGAGTGTCAATGAAAAAAAAGAAAGGAGCACTAGGCAGACTTCGTTTGGGCCAAGGTTCACAGTTACCCACCTCAGGAGACTATATAAACCTATTAGTTGAGTCTAAAAAAAAAAATTATTGAAATTCGGGAATTAAAATAGAAAAATAAGGATTTAGCCAAGGAGAAGAAGGAAACAAGGATTGTTGCAGAACAATTTCGAGCAGAGGAAAGGCTTGAAAGAGAGAAAGTAAGGAGGGAGAAGGACCATCAAAAACAAATGGCAAGACAAGAAAAGGAAACAAGAAAGGCTCAACAAATGCTTGAAAAGGAACAAGGGATGAACGATATGGTTGACAATGATGCAAGCACAGTTGATGAAACCATAGTTATGTCAAACACATTGGACAATATTGTAGATAATACACCATTATTCCAAGACCTCATAAACATTCAAGTCCCTCGCTATCAAAATGGGGGTTTACCACTCGCTTTATTCGTACGAGGGTAGGTGTCAATTTTATGTATGCTCATCAGACACCTCCACTTAATGCAAGGGTTAGTAGCACAAGTGTGAGGTATGGGTACTCAATTCCTCCATGGTTGGAAGGGAAAAATTGGACTCAATCATATGACAACAATCCACCACATCCTAATCAATCATTATTAGGAAAGCCAACCTACTTGGCTCAAGCAGGAAACTCAACAAGTTTTGGCACTAAAGATTCTCAAGGCCATAAAGAATAGGGTTGTCATATGTTTTTGGTTTTAACCACATTATCATGTGGATTTTGGATGGATTGCCTCTTTTTCTTGTCACATGAATATTTTGGCTTAGAACCTAGGTTGTTTTATTTCATATTGTTTAAGGATTGTAACCAAAATCCATTTTAGAAGGAACATTAATATCCTATTATAATGGAGAAATCTTACCTAAGAATGAAAATGGGATTTTTTGTTATTCCTCTACACACCAAATGATTTAGAA
This sequence comes from Pinus tabuliformis, assembly GCA_031772625.1. Lineage (NCBI taxonomy): Eukaryota > Viridiplantae > Streptophyta > Pinopsida > Pinales > Pinaceae > Pinus > Pinus tabuliformis. The sequence goes on along the minus strand of CM062805.1, from coordinate 52,162,610 downwards.
CACATTATTACCTGAGTTTTGTTTATTTTTGGTGGTTTATGGACACCCGCAGTCACTAGGTGCTCGTTACGTCCACGGAAATATCTGAGCTTGATCAAGGGTATCAAGCCCTACGGCCAATAGCTAGGCCTAACCCCAATGGCTTCGAGGAGAATTGACCCTGTGACCTCCCGAATGGCGAGGCACTTATTTGACCAGTTGAGCTAACCCTTGGGGCTTCATTATTACCTGAGTTGTATTAAATGACAAATGAGTAAATAATGAAATCTTGAACAATTCACTTCGTTTAATATGAAAATTCCATAACAAGAACAATAAAAGTACCTAACCTCACACCTCATATCAAACCTCATTATTATAAGTAAAAGTAACAAAACCTTTCTATCCCCATTTACTGTGATAGGAAAGTAAAAGAAAAAGTCAAACCTTTCTATCCGAACAATGATACATGCTGAAATCTGAATAGAATTACTCAAAGTAGAGAAATTGTAAAACCTCATTTACTGTGATATATTCGTAAAAATATCAAAACCTTTCTATCCCCATTTATTGTGATAGGAAAGTAAAAGCAAAAGTATCAAACCTTTCTATCCCAACAATGATACACTCTGAACTCTAAATAGAATTACTCAAAGTAGAGAAATCGTAAAGATGCCTAAGGCAATTTGAAGACAAGCATATGGAAATTCTTGAAAAAATCAATTATCTGTAGATTGAAATGAATACCCTACAAATGAGATAACTAATAACTAATAACATTGTAATTTGGTGTTTATATTTTTAACTGGGATTCATATAATGATTGACACAAACTTTCGATAGTCTGCTTATTGATTCCATGCAGAGTCTAGAACAGAGAACGCAAGAGTCAAGAGAGTTACAAGAATAGAGAGAGTTACATCTCTAAGTATCATACCTCATGCTGAGTCTGGATAAACATACAAATACTATGTAAAGAAGATGAAGTCTCGAGGGTTGCAAGAGACATACTTATATATTTCTATGTATATGTGCCAGCGTAAACCATAGATTGCAAACATCACAGAAAGTACTGCTCCTAAATAAAGGGAAGACGATAAAGTATTGGCTATTATTTAAGATAAAAGCATGCACCAACCAAACCTTAGACACCAAAATAATTAGTTACAAATTATAAATGACAAGAATTGGTATTATTCCTTGATATTTGGTATGAGTCAATGAAAGGTTGGTATGTAGATTATGAAAAATCATTTTAACTATAGAAATTATTATTATTATTATTATTATATATATTCTTTTTTTTTTTCTTTTTCTTTTTTTTCTGTCTGAATAGTCTACTCCTATTATTGATACAAAATATTTTTACACCGAGGCCATGGCCTCGCAGAGCTAGCCCAAAGAAGCGGCATGATTACATGTCATAGCTGATCAAAAACCAAAAATTACCCTGCTGATTTTTGCCTTGAAGGATTGCAGGGAACCTTACTATGTCTATTACAGAAAAAACAAAAAGCTCAATACAGCAATTTAAACAGAGACCAATCCGCATCCGTGACAGGATGATTAGACCAAGGCAAGTGAACCGAGAAGCACTGCCTGGCTCTGGAGCTAAGAATAAACTTCAGAATCACCTGGGACTGCGTCCGAGACCAAAAACCATAAGCTGGCGGAGTACTCCTCTCGCAGGGGAAACCGACATTTTGAGTTGGAATGTTTATCATGACAGACAAGTAGAAGATAGTTGAATACCCTTGAGCTTGCTGAATTCCAAAAAAACGTGGAGCGCAAACCTGTTTAGACATCGTGAGATGCGAAGGGCTGCTCTTCGATGATGTGGCATCCATATTCGTAGTCATCATCGTCCTCAGAGGGGTGGCCCTCTTTGCTTGTAGAGCCTCCACTGATAGGGACACTTGGGCCTGCCTGGTCATTCATGATCTGGGAAGTCATGCCTTTGCCTGAGCCTAAGGCCTTTTCCCGCAATTCCTTAGTCACCCCAAGGGAAGCAGCTTCCTGACCAGAATTGATCTCGTTAATCTCTATTGTAACAGAGTCCATGAAGGTGAAATTACCATGAGTGCAGGGGAATTGAAGCCGAGTGGAATTAGAAGCAGAGTTGAAGGAGCTCGCTGCCAAATTGTGCAGTCCTCTGCCCCTTCCTCGACCGCTCCTTGTAGCCGGATACCGGTCCAAGCGGAAGTCCGAACAGAATGTCGAGGAATCCGTCGTGGAGGAAGAGACCTGGCGGCCCATTTGCCCCCGGGAGCTGCCTCTCCTGCAGCTCATCCTCTGGCGAAGTTTCGGCATAACTGGAAGAACAGGAAGAGTCGGGCGACCTGCCAAACTGAGGAAGCAGAGAAGGATCAAAACAAGCTTGGTATCAGTACCCAGATGGGCAGAAGGGAGAGCAGGGGACCCGTAGCTGGCGAGATTGCAGGTGAGGCAGTGAGAAATCTGAGGCACCAGCCAGCAATCCTCCCATCGAGCCAAAGCCCAACGAATCCCCGGGATGGTTCGAGCACGAGTGTTTGCAGCTGCGACAGAGGGACTTAAGCGCAGAGGAGGAACGACAATGAGACGGGCTGAGGGCACCATGATTGAGAAATAGACAGGCTGAAGAGGAGGTACAGGCTGCAATAAAGCAGCATTAAGATTGAGCGCAGGGGAAATAAAGTCAGGTACTATAAAGGGCCGAGAGGCGGTGGAGATGAGCCACGCGCCCATCCCAGCTGCTATCCACATACCGATACCACCATCAAACACCTGGATCCTGGAACTATGGAAATTATTAAAAAGCATTGAAATGATTAAAAAAATCCCTGGACCTAAGCTTTTCTTTCAACTGTAAGTCACCTTGCATTTAATAATATGGGCTGAAGATAGGATGTATGCTAGCTTTGGCTTTCTTAATGTTTTAATTATAACTTACAATTAAACTTGGTTTGGTTGTGTCAAACCCGACTAGATCTTTGTTAAACATGTATTGGAGAACATCTTTTTGGGGACTTACTGTCGGTCTAACCATGTAAACTATAGTCCCTCTGATGTACAAAAAAGTGATAATGGAAAACCAAAGAAGGTTTTCCGATCATTATTTAAAAGCACTTCAGAACCAGAAACTTCCTCAAGCACTAAGTATAACTCCAACAATAGATTGGGAGATGCACTTGAGGCAAAATTGTTAAATGACAATGAAATTATGGTTAATGATATTCTTCATGACAGAGATAGATCATTGGTTGATATTCTCTATGGAATAAATAAAGGTTCTGATAAAATTAAGGCATAAGTTAAATCGACAATGGAGAAAGATTTTTGGAATGGGGTTAAACAGTCTCTTGTGCATGATCATCTTGATTATATTTGGGTGCAGTTGGTTTGTCGGACTTGTGAAAGAAGTCAGGTGTTATCACTCTGTAATTTCCCAAGGTTGTGGAGAGAAACCCATACATAACGACAAAACCACTTGCAAATCTAGGATCTAGCCCTTCCAGCTTCAGAGAGGGATCTCTCTATTTGATTTTAGATTTTTGTTTTGAGATATTAGGCTAGTTATTAAGTTCTGAGTTTGATTTTTCAAAGATTTGGTTGAAACCTGGAGAGAAATTCCATTGTGCATGGAGTCATGAATCTTTGGGTGATCAAACACAAAAATGATAGAGCAATTGTAACAAGGCAAGATAGGAAAGCTTTTAGATCTTTAGGGAATTTGTGGAGTGAATAGGATGAAATTATTTAGATTTAATTAAATATAGAGCATGCTAGGATGAATTCTATACTTAACATCAGAATGAAAACATTGATATTGTTTATAAGCCAGAGCAGAGTGTACTTAAGAAAATTCAGCCCTTTATCTTCTTTAAACAATAGAGACAGAAAAACATATGGAAAATTGAGGAAGTAACAATTTCACATGAAAGGAACATCACCAATTTCCTGACACGGGAATCCTGGAACAAACTCTCTGTATAATTGAAATTGATCACTTTAGTACATGCACAACTTACATCAAAATGTATGTTTTCTTCATACAAGTTCCAACCTTTTCTAAGTCTTATTTCTGAATATTTATAAAACACTATTACATCTTAGATCAGAGTTCAAAATAAATTTTATTTACAAAATATGTTAAAGACATAGATATTTAAGATATAGAAGACGAAAAATAGGGAAAATCTGCTTAAATTTGTTGCGTTGTTGAGGCTATGTAGGAATATGGTGATGACCATAGCTATTTGGCTGCAAATACTATTCCTCTGATGTTGAAAATTATGTACTTCAGTTACACTTCACTTGATCAACTCTAGCAATCGATCCCACCTTTCTTCTTGACTTATTGACAAAAAGGTGATGGATTTCATATTGTATTCAAATCAAACTGTATTCCTTGTATGAATGATTCTCCACTAATAACTCCTTTGGCCTTTACAAATTTGGAAGCATCGGCATCTATGTTGCACAGTTCTTCTTGGTAGTTTTCTAATGGGATCAATTTTCCATTAGAATTCCTTAGAGTAGGTAAACCCTTTTCCTGCAGTAGTGTGAATTTTATGTTGAACCTCCTGACCTGCAACTCAAGGTCTTTACATTTGTTCTCCAACTGTATCATCAAATTCTTCTTTGTTAAGACCCTCTTAACCTCCATGACTCTTATTGTCCTATCTGGAATTTTCAGGTCTTCTAGTTCCTCCTTGGTCTTGGAATTCAATAGCTTAATAATATTTTGTGCCTCTTTTGGTCTATGCTCCAAATCTGCCTTTGTGTTATGTATTGTTGTCTTGAATCTGTGCACAAGTTCCTCTTGCTTAAAAGTAATTTGAATTGAAGGCCACATATATGTTATCTTGGCATTTATATTCTGCCAAATGTTGTTCTTAGCCTCTGTGAACATCTGAATGACAAAGGACTATTCCTCGTATTTATGTATTTGTTGGATGAGCATTGTCAGTTTTAATCTTATTCTCCTCCATCTGAGTTAATGCTGCAGACAATCCTCTTTCTTAGCCTGAATTGATGACAATTCATCCAAATCTCTGGTAAGCTCTTCTGTAAACTTTGAAAATGTTTCCTTTTTTGAAGTTTTTGTTGTTGTACATGTGCGTGATGTAGCTATTACTGCTGCTTCCCATTATTCTTTTTCTTTCAACCGTGCTTCCATGACCCGCTCTGTATTTTGTATCTGTGCATTCTGCTCAACCACTATGGTAAACAAATTTTCCTTCTCCATTTCTATATTAGCAACTTCTTTATCTTGAGGATGTTCTGTTGAGTGTAGCTTCACTTGCTTCCTTAATGCCTGAATGTCTACCTATTTGTTCTTTATGAGCTCTTCTGCTGCATTGACATCATCAGGGTCATGTCCTAGTTTTACTATCAAATCTTCTAGAGATTTGATCTTGTTGTCCTTAGCAAATGATGACATTTTCTCAATCTTCAGCTGAGAATGCATGTTGTTTAAAGATGACTGTAATTTTGAAGCAATCATGGCTGAATTGGTAAGTGTTGAAAAGATAAACTCCCATGTTTTCTTATGTAAATTGATTTGATCGATTTCATGTATCTTCTTGGTATCAATTGAGAAAATGGAGGCTTTATAGTCTTTAGCACTCCTGGGAGTTGGTACTTAAGGTTCCATGAATGCCATTTGGAGTTGTCCTTTCTCTGAATTGAATGCAGAGAGTAATATGGTTGCGTTTTAGTTGTCTGCTTCCAAAATTCAGAGTAGGTGGAATCCTTCAAAGATTCATTCTTCAATTCTATCTCCATGTATCTTGAAAATATACTCTGCTGAGTTGAAATTTGGGAACTAGATGATACTGGAGACTGGACTGTTGTTTCTACAGTAGGTGACTATATTGTTTCTTCTATTTGAGTAGAAGGAGTGACAGGAGTCCCTGAAAAAATCACTGTGGTTGACTATTGTGTGTCCCTTTCCTCTGTAGTTTCATCTTGGATAGTAATTACCTAAGGCTTAATCTGAGGATTAACCTGAGGATCTAGTTTTTGAGTAGTGTTTGGGTCCTTCTTTTTCCTTTTAAAAATAATAAATTTTGCATCTTGATTTTTAGAATCAGTAGGGGACATGGCTTCTCTTTCCCTTTTGCTTTATTTTTCCTTGGGAAGAGGTGTCTGCATGGATGATTGACTAACCAGTTATTCTTCAGCTTCCTATAAAGTGCCCTCTGTCCATTCCTCCTTCTTAGCATATTGTTCAATTTCAGGCCTTGGTGTATGTCCATAGGAGGTACTCTTTTGTTCTAATATGAGCTTTGAAATGATGCCTAAGGGATCGTATGACCAAGAGAAACTAAGCTTGAATTTCATTTGAATCAATATAGATTCTACCTCTTTTTCTATAGCTCTGGTGTTGATGATATAGGGACCTATATGAGCCTTCAGCTTGAACTGTGCTTTCTTTTTGTACGAGACAAAATGTAGCTCATCCATGTTTAGCATTTGCCTAATGTATTCTAATGCAAATATTCTAACTCGTACAAACACTAAAAACATGTAAGGAGGTAATTCTGATCCATATACTCTAATCTTAGTGTAGTTCTGGTATAAATACCAGTCTCCAACTTAAGCTTGTTCTCACAAGTGTAAAAATTTATTTATCTCTCGTGAAATCCTTGGGATCAGATCACTGCTAAGAAAACATAGCGAGGTATGTAGAAATTTGTCAAAAAAATAAGTATAAGAATACTCCTCTAAGTTATTTCTAACCAGAGAAGTCCAGTGAATCACTGATCAAGGGTTGCCTTCATTATCTGTCTTGTGTAGGGGAAACCTGAACCTGTATAATTGATAAAATAGCATAAGGTAAACCAACACTAACTGATACTTAAAGACACCTTCTGCTTTGAAATTTACAAACTGATCATGAATTGAATTGGACAAAAACTTATTGTAGTTGAAAATAATTGATGGTTGTTTGCCTACTGCAAAAATTGATAAAAATACTAACACTATCTCATCTAACCACTGGTCATTAGGATACCCAAGCAGTCGGGTTACCATAGAAATCACCTGTTTGGACATTTCTGGGAAGATTGAGACTAGATATGGGGGATTGGTCCGGGGTAATTCAACATTTTCTAGAAGAAAACACTCAAAAATTTGGGCTCTTTAAGGGAATGTTAGTTTTTTATACAATTCCATTAAGACATTGGTAGAGAAAGGATGATGGGAAGTCTAATATTCAATAAGTAGGGCCTAGCATATACTTTCAAGGGAAATGGAGAAAATGACTTAGAAAATATCGGAGATGGCACCAGATAGAGAATTCAGGGAAAAAGTGAGTTTGGAGGAAAATGAATTGAGGGAGAAGGGATTCCCAAATGTTAAGATCATCACTTTTATGCATGAAATTTTTCTTTACCCAGTTGTAGATCTCGTAAGGTCAAATTTGGACTGGGTCTCGGCAACCTTATATTGGGTGTTTATCAAGGGAGATTTGTCAAAATCTGGGATAGGGGGAATGAAGGGGTTTGACTCTGTAACTTTTCCCTTCCCTTTACGGTTTGACATCGTGAAAAGGAAAATGACTAACGAAAGAACAATACTAGAGAAATCTTGATAGAGAAAATCTTGAAGAACAGGGTTACTCGTGGAAATTTGTCGACTAGGCGGAGGGAAAGTTGTTGTAGAAGGTTGATAGTTTCTTGCAATTCGTTCTTTTGATCTGCAGGATCAATGTCGTGCTGAAAGGGACGAATGTTGGCCTTCCAATGTTTTTATAAAAGTCCAATTGGTTATGTAACGAGAAAATTAACGTCTAGAGAGAGGGAGCTATTTATTAGCAAAATAGATATATGGCAGGAGTTAATGATATAAAGTTCATTATAGATTTTGTGACATTTTTTCGAACATTAAATCAATATATGATGTGGAGGGGAGTGACGTGGCAAGACAAATGGTGGTAGCAGAATGGCGGGGGGCAACGGGTATGTGGCGGGTGATGAGTGGTGTACGGACGGGCTATAAGCGGGAGACAGAGGCGGTATTATGGGGGTTGCAGGTAATAAGCGGTATCGCGAGGAGACCCCTCAAAATTCCCTAGGCGCTACCATGTTGGCCTAGGGGGTTTCAGCGAAAACTGCTTTTTGACCCCACCCCCTCCCCTCGTGTTAATTGTCAGAAGCGCGGGGAGGGTAAGAAAACATCCCTCCGTTGTAGATATGGGTGGTGTTGATCGTAGGCGTTGACTCCAGCACAACATTTAACAAGAAACGACAAATAGAGTTTTTTGTATTATTCGATAATATAAAACACTTATAATTAAAGTCTAAAACTTTATAAAATCAACATTCTTCAAAATTTAAAAAGGGCATTTTAATTGGCTCGCTATAGGGGCTAATTTTTTCTTTATTTTTCTAAAAATATATATATATTCTTTTGTTTTTTTTTTCACATATATATATATATATATATATATATATATATAGAGATATATATATATATATATATATATTTATCCCCTATTTATTTTTTCCTTTTCTTTCTCTTTTCCTTTTCTAATTTTCTTATTTCTTTCATTTTTTTTTTTACTTTTGAAAATAATTTGGAGAATGAAATCATTATTTACAACATCTCATAGGAGAAAATCAACAGATAATCATCAATTTACCCTATAAATTATAGGACCCTAACAGTGGCTCCAATGGGAATGTAATCCTCCTTGTGAGGTGTCAAGAACACTCTATATTAGTAGCCTTTGTCCATTGGGTAATGGTCCTCTATTCTTATTCTGTAACTAATTTGATTAATCATTGTTATTGTAAATATTGGAAGCAAATCTTCAGAAGCTTAGGGCCTTCTCTGCAAGATTCAATTTCTGATGTTATCCACCCTCAATTGCAGTAAAAAATAAAATGATATTTACAATGGCATGTATGAAACTTATCTATCCTTGAGTGAAATAGTGCTTGAGTAGTCTGCCATTGACAGGTCCTCCTGGCAGTCCTTCTCCAGTCAAATCTTTCAGCAAGAATGCATTGTTACCTCGAAAAGCTTCAATTTTATAAGGTCCTTTCCATAGACTGTCAAATTTTCCATGCTTACCTTTCTCCTCATTTTTGGAGTCCCATATTAGAACCATATCATCTTGTTGGAAATCATTTGCTTTTGTCCTTCTATCATGAATTTTCTTGATGTTGTCTTGAATTATATGAGTTTTCTTGTAGACTTCCTCCCTAGTTTGCTGCAACTTTTCTCCTAATATTTGGAGTCCCATCTTAGAACCATATCATCTTGTTGGAAATCATCTACTTTTATCCTTCGATCATGAATTTTCTTGAGGTTGTCTTGAATTATCTGAGTTTTGTTGTAGATTTCCTCACTATTTTGCTACAACTGTATCATTTGATTTACCCTTCTTTGTACATCATTTGGCTCCACTTGTCTTTCCTATAATAACTTTAGCACTGGAATTCCCAGGGAGGTGGGAAAAATTGTATCCACTCCATATACTAATTGGAAAGGAGACATTCCAATAGAATTTTTAGTGCAGATTATGTTAGCCCATAGAGCATTAATCAACTTCTTGTGCCAAGATTTCTTATTTTCCTGAAACAATTTCTTTATAATGTTGACTAAACTCCTATTAGAATATTCAAATAACACATTACCTTAGCGAAAATAGGAAATAGAATGTCCTAAATTTATGTGATACTTGTGACAGAAATCAATCATTTTCTTTGATTTGAAAGCAACAACATTGTCAGCAATGATTTTATGTGGACACGCAAATCTAGAAAGAATATTACCTTATAAGAATTGAATGATGACAAAATTTGTAGCTTGTTTGGTTGGAATGGCTTCAATCCATTTGGTGAAGTAGTTAGTAGCTGTGAGGATCCATTTATGTTGAGCTGAAGAGCTTGGAGCGATTTCTCTAATAAAATCTAAACCCCCTTGTTGAAAAGTAACCTCCATTGAAATGGGCTTTAAAGGTAAGGGAAAAAAAATTCTCTTACCTTCAAAGATTTGGCACTGATGGCATGTTGAAACTCTCTTATGAACATCTGCAAACAAGATATGCCAGTAAAAACCAACCCTTAGGATTTTTTTGGTTGTGACTTTCCAGTATAAATTTCCTCCACAGTTGCCTTGATGAAAGTCTTCCATGACTTTGTCTGCTTCGTCCTTCAATAAACAATTAAGAAAAATACCTCTAGTATCTTTCCAATACACAACCTGATCTAAAATGAAGAACTTCATAGCTTTTAACTTGAGGAATCTAGCTTTGGTTTTTGTTAAACTAGGAGGAGCTTGTAAATTTTGTAAAACATAGACAATATTTGCATACCAAGGAGAGGTAGCAAATGCTTATGATACCCGTGGAGTCACCAACTCTTCTTGTTCATCAAGTGCAGCTATAAAATTTATGTCTAATGCATGGAAATTTGACTCGGCCATGAGTTTGGCTAATCCTTAACCTTTGATCAGTTTAGTAGACCTTATCTCAATGTCATATTCTTGTAATCCATTTTCCTCTTTTCCCATCTGGATTAGTTTGAGTGAGGATATCTTTTACTACAACACTTGGAACAAATGCAATTATGTGGGAATGTAGAATGTACACTTTGAATTATTTCAATGCCTTTACTAAAGAAAAGGCTTGCTTTTCCATGATATTGTACTTTAAAGAGACATCTCTTAAAGCTCTGCTGAAGAATGCTATAGGTTGTTCACGTTCCTCCTTATTTTTCTACAACAATACTGTCGTAATAGTATGTTCTGATACAAAAGAGAAAATCATGAAATATTTAGTAAAATCAAGGCTAATTAAAACAGGAGCACATGTCAAAGCTACCTTTACTTCTTCACTGAAAGATTTTTTAGCCTCACTATTCCATTTTATCTTAGTATCCCTTTTCGGCATATTTGTAATTGCTCTCAAAGTCTCGGCTAAGTTTGGGATGAATCTTCTCAGGAAGTTGATCCTACCAATGAAAGACTGAATTTCTTTTTTGTTCCTAGGAGGATCAATCTTCATTATGGCTTCAACTCTGCTGGGGTCTATTCTGATACCATCTTTTGAAATAATATGACCAAGTAGCTTTCCTTCCTCTAAACCAAAAAGAGATTTTTTGGGTTCAAGGAAATACCATATTTCTTGCATTTTTCAAAAACCTTCCTTAAGTGTAGCAGATGATCTTCATCTGTTTTGGAAAATACAATAATATCATCCAAGTAAATTACAATGAACCTATACTTTTGTTGAAGCCCCGAAAATCGGGTCCACAACAAGGGGGATACCCACTTGGTCCGGACCTTGAAAGCAGCTCCTTTTCTGTTTGGGATGGTGGGTCCGACTGGGGATAATGGGACCAGTTTCCCAATTTGTATGTGTGTGATGAGAATTGATATTTCCTTTCTAATGATTTCTAAGTAAAATGCTTTTAATCTAAGTCTAATTTAAAACATGCAATTGTATTCTAATGAACAAAAATATCTATTCTAAAACTAACCTGGGATTTAACTTTTCAGTTATGCAATCTAGAATAATTTCTAATAGCAATTGGTAAAAAAGATCATTCAATTTCTACGAGAAGAGAATTTGATAAAAATAAATTGTTTCATATAAAGAGTTAGCCGAAACAATTGTGAGAATCATATCGCATAATAAGTCATTCATACATTAAGCATAAACAGAATAGTCATCACCATACAAAAGTGCCAAATGATAACTCAAACATTCAAGCCTTCATATATAAATAACTGAACATAAATATCACTTTAACACATAAGCAAAAATCATTAAGAAATAAAAGTACCATTGATAACAATTTCTACTCATGAGCTTCCGCAATATAGATTTATCTCTTTATAATTCAACATCTACTAAGAGTACAAAAGTGCATTTCAGTAGCAGACATTAAACATAGATATGAATAAATCTCATTCCATTCATTCATCAAAACCTCCTCTGAGGATGCAGAAGTGCATGTTCTGAGGAAATGTTTTTGAAAAATTTCAGGACCCCTCTCTAAATGCATGAGAGGGGTTAAAATACTACTAACTATACTAAAAATAGTCTATTACAAAAATATAGGAGGAGGTTTAAATGACCGTCCTCATTTAAAGCAAAAATAAATCAAAACTAAAACTAAAACTGAATCTGGAAATTAGCTATCTATGTATCTGTTCTCTGAGATCGCAAGCATTCAGCATCAGCTTGAGGAGCGTCGATTGGCCGACCTCCGATTTTAGTTGCCCTGCGAAAATAGAATCGGCAAGTGTTGGCACTATCTTCTCGGCAGAGTTTGTAAGGCATTTGAGAGTCATGCATTGACTGTGCGGTTTAACCAAGTACTGCTAGTAAGAATCCCAATTCAACTTGGTTAACTTCTTGATGGACTCTGCTCTTTCTTCAACCTTTTGTCTCCAGCTTGTCTGCAGATGCTGTGCCTTTGGGAGAAATCCCGGAGCGGTCTCTGATATGAGGTTTTCTCTATGCAAGTTTTCATTGACACAGTCAATGACGTTGTTTGCCACTATAGCTGCTTCTTCTACTGCCTGTTCTGCCTTCCTAATCTATGCGTCCCACTTATGAAAGAGCATTTCTTTGTGGGCTTCGTTGATTCTGAGCGCGCCTGCTTTCTTTCCTTCTTCCGATTCCTACCAAGCCAAATAATCAGAAATTATTTTGTCAATTAAATCATAATCATGTCGCAATTCCACGACTTGATTGGTAATTTTGTCGCTCATCTCGCAATGGGAACTCCATTGCGATATTCTTTGGCATAATGCTTCTTGTTGTTGCAAGAGTTGGTCGTTTAAGGCAAGGGCTTCTGTGACAAACTCTGTAAGCTTGGGATCATCTCTATGCATCTCTAGCATGATCTACAACTGATTTTCTTTTTTGGCCAAATTGTTCTGGTATCCCAGCTGCATCTGTTGAAAATCTTGCTGTAACTTTTCTAACTTTTCCTCTGCTTCGCAGTTGGCACTGGCTTGTTGTAGCTGTTGCTACAAAACTTGTATTTGTTCCTCTCTATCCTTCAATAATTGCTATACCTTGGACACTTTTTCAATGGTAGCAAAAGCATAGGCTCCTGCGATCTGAGATAACTTAGTCAGATTTTCAGTAGGGTCAGTGGTAGGGTCTCACCAAAGGACGTCTAACTGCTCTGCCTCAGGTGAGAGCATTCTATCCAATTTCCTCTTCTTTCCTTGCCTTCTTACCACTACCTTATGCTGCGGACTATAAAATACATCTAGAGGAGGAATCTTCTCTACTTTGAGCATGATTTCAGAAAATGGGGTAATGTGAATATGCTCCATTTCTGGAGCATTGCTGACTGTTCCAACGACCATATCAGTCACTGTCTGCACTGTATTCTCAGGTGTATTTGTGTTCTTCTCCTCAGTATTAATCAATTCATTGAATGTTTCCCACTCCTTATCCAGCTCAGTTCTCACTAGCTTTGGTGGCTCGATGATGGGAGGAGGAACCTTTACCTGTGGTGTAGTCAAGACCTGTTGCTATGGGTGCTCTTTAGATTGGGCATTATCTCTTACTGACCCTTTGCTTTTATTATGGTCGCTCTCGAACCTTTTAGTGCATTCTGGTGATTCTTTCCCAGACTTATATCTGGACTTGTCAGTGCCTGAACTTCCACTTAAACTGATACTGGGAGTTGGCTCCCTTATCGGTTCCAAGCGTAACTTATCCAAGGGGATGTTAGCTAGTCTCCTTTCTCTATACAATTTGAATTCTTGGAATTCCGCTGGGGGAAATTGAATTTGAGCCGTGTGCAGAACTTCTTTCAGTGTGCTTTTCTGTTGAAAGGTATCATCAAAAAGGTCGTCTTCTTTGGAGAATACTTTTATCTTAACAGCAGTAGTGAAATTCTTAATGACATCATAGGGGTCAAATTGTCTCCCTAGAAACTTGAACAGTCGTAGACACAGCATATTGTCTACTTCTTTGAATGCATGACCTAAATCAAACAGTGAAAAGGCCCCACAGGCCACAGGAAATTGCGGCCAAATGGCCTTCTTCTTGTCTTTCAGCTCTTTGCTCATACCTCCCACCCCGCAGGTCTGGTAGGCAATCTCTCGTGCCAATAACTTATCAGGAACATATAATGGTAGGACATGAGGGGAAGCAATGCTTCCAAATACTCTAACATAGGTGAAAAACTCTTCCCCAAACCATCTTGCGATAGGGAGAATGTCAACTTCCGCTTCGGGGGAAAATCTTGGAGCGTCCCTATTATACAACATTCTGTACAGAGCTAGTATGACTCCATGGAAAATTTTGTAAAATTACGGGATAAACTTGGAATCCCATAATTCCTTATGATACATGTGAATGGGAAAAAGATTCTGAGTAGTCCACTTCCAACCCATTAAAGGAAATTTGGAAACATAACAAATTGCATCCATAACATAAGCAGCTAAATAGAAAGGAGGATAAATCCTCTGAGTGGTAGTTCTTTTGGACCGGTAGTTCCAAATAGCTGTAGCTAAATTATCTAACAATATCTAAGCCCAATCCATAATAGTGGCATTAGTGGCTACATCTAATAAGGGTAACCACTCAGACGAAAACTTGTCGACGTCGAGCCTTCCAAATAGCCTACAGAGCATAGCAGTAGCAAAGCAATATGGGGAACATAGGGAACTAGTACTGTACATACCATGTTTGTCCTTTTTTAATGGTTCTTCCCTTGCTAACCATTCCTTGGTGCACTCCGCCAAATCTTCGTTTTCCCTAGCAAACTTCTCCACGACCTGCATGTTGTAGGTTGCCTACAGCTTTGGTAGATGATACATAAGCCTTAAATCTTGCAGAGTGAATGACCCAATGAGGTCCTCGCTCTGAGTCTTGAATTATTTGTCTGTTATATCAACATTGTCCAGTACCCACTTAACCATGTCTGTGTATGGAAGAATCTTAGTTCTGGCCACTATCCGGTGCAAGAATGAACATGCAAGTTCTGTGATTGATGCCTCAGACGACCCGCGTGAGTCTGTTGTTGCTTTAACCTCCATAACTCTGGGACTTTCTTCTTCGAGCAGACTGTACATGCCTTCCCAAGTAGTTATGCCAACATCTCTGTTACAGGTGGTGTCTATGTATAAGGGCATCATTTCTTTGTCCTCAGCAACCGGAGCTTTTCCCTTCTTTCCCATTACGCTCTGAACATTGTTGCGTATATTTTTTTTCTTTCCGCTCCTGCAAATTTACAAGTAAGGAAAGAATAATGATAAGAGATAAGGTGACGGGAAAGTATAAAATATATCACCCTACATGAAACGACCTTTCGATCAGATCTAAATCTTATCTCATTAATGACCATCAACTAACCATTAAATTGACATTAATGCCCATAACTTGGTATCGGATTACGAGATAAACTTTATCGAACGATGAGCCCTGCAGATCTGCGATAAAGCGATTTTGCGATTTGCTTCGCAATATCGCAGATCGCAATATCACTAATCCGTTTTGTTAACAATCATTTATCACCACATGTTTCTGCGAGATGCGATTTGCAAGATGTCTTATCACATATCGCTGGGTCGAGATATTCTACCTTAGGTGATACTTGTGGCATATGAAAGCTGCGATGTGTGATGGGTCTTCAAGGCATGCGATGGCATCGCGTTTTCACAATTTTGGTAGTTTGCTTATATGATGCCCTCCATTACCCTTTGCGATGCGATGTCTTATTGTTGAGAGAACGATTTTATTCGGAACTTATCATAAAACTTAAGTTCTTTTGGGTTTTGCGGTGTTTTCCTAAGTTTATGATAGTATGTTTTATTCAAAGGGGAATATAAGTGCTACTTTTTATTTTTTAGAAGGGTCCCCATTTATTTAGTATTAGTAATAAAACTAAATAAAAAGGGGGGTTGTTGCTGGCCACAACAATTGGCGATTCACTTGGAAGAACCAGTTATCTCTGATTATCTTTTGAATTTTCTAAACTTCCAAAACAGAAAAGTTTTCTGGAAAATCAAACTTTATTATAGAAACATAAAGTGCATCATGCTTTTAGCCGTTAATGGTAGTTTGTTTCTCCTGTGTTAACTCTGATTATTTACTTCCCAAAGCTAGTTATTGTATTTACATCAGCCACTACTTGGTTTATAAAGATAAAAATAAAGACTTCTCTGTAGATCAGTTTTAAGTATGCTCATTTGTCGTAGGTAGGGCCCCTGCTGCTAGCAAGCGTTCATAGCCTCGACAAGGTTACCTGTTACCCAGCAATGATCCTGTATCCTACTTGGAGAAATATACAATTTTCAAAGATAAATCCATATCCACACTTATTGCTTTTGTTTTCTTTTAATTCTTAAAGAACAATGTCTTGGTTTGGTAGCCAAATTATGACAGTGCCATTCACTTGATTTATAACTTTGTTGAACAAGTTGGCTCGTGATGAGACCCCTTGTCTTTTGATTGCGACAATCTTGAGTCATTTCCCTGTTTTGGTATGCATTTTTGGCAATGTCAGCAAGTTATAATATCTATGATCATGATAAGTCGACTCGTGATGAGACCTCTTATTCTTTAAGTTTACAGTGTATCGTTGGATTATTCCTTGAAGCTCGTAATTCTCTAGGTGGGGAGGAAGTCATTGGTTCCTTAAGAATAGCTCTAGACGATAATTATAGAGTTTTTGGAAAGAGCTTTTCTACAGAGAATCTTGTTTTGTTATTGATGCTTTTCATTGACTGATATAAAACAAATTCCCACTAAAGGTTGCCTTTTATCAAAATTCGCAAGGCTGAAACTAGTAACATTTCTAGGCTTATAGCATTTGACTGCATCTTTCAATAATAATGACCAATATTCCAAATCAATTCTATTTATACAAGCAAAAAAACAAAATCTAAAAGAAACACTAATCTTTTTCGTGAATTCCAAACGTAACCATTTACAACTTGTTTTATTATCAAAGTAAAATTATAAACAATAACTTACAAAAATAGAAGAGGTCATCTTCTATGGAAAGTATTTTTTTGAGGATCTGCCCATTAACAGGTAAAGATTCTCTTTTCCCTGCTAAATCTTACAACATGAAAGTAGATGGACCTATGATTTCCACAATTTGGAATGGGCCAAGCCACATTCGTTGGAATTTTGAATGTTTTCCTTTTTCTTCGTGAGCCTTATCCCATTTTAAAACTAAATCTCCAATTTGAAAATCCTTTCTAGATACCATGCTTGAATCAAAGGAAGCCTTTACTAATGCTTGATGATGAGCGTGTTTGATTTTAGCCTATTCTCGCTGCTCTTCTAGCTTAAGGATCTGCAGTTGTCTTGATTATATAGGACCTAGACTGGACAAGCGGAGACAGCGATGGCGAACCCCCGCTCCAGGCCGCGGCCCTGACCTCCTTTCTTGCCCGAGCTTGGCAGCTCTGCTGCTGGGCTGCAGCATCCTGCTGCGGGCCCCCTCCGCCTGAGACCACCTGCTACTCCCCTTTCGGGCC
Organism: Pinus tabuliformis; assembly: GCA_031772625.1. Lineage (NCBI taxonomy): Eukaryota > Viridiplantae > Streptophyta > Pinopsida > Pinales > Pinaceae > Pinus > Pinus tabuliformis. The sequence continues at coordinate 52,145,174 of CM062805.1, read as the reverse complement.
TCCCGCCCTGACCTCTCGATCGCGTTTGGCAGCTCTGCAGCTGTCGGCAGCCTCCCGCTGCCTCCCTTTTCTCAGGGCCTCCTGCCCTCTCCTTATCCTATCTTCTCGCCAGTCGTCGAGTGCCCCAGTGTGGCTCTATGGATCCACCCTCTCAAGAGCAGGCAGAACTGGAGAAAGCCTTTGCATCTCTTATCCCAGAGAATATCCCGGAAAGGATTCGGCCTTCAGCCTCAAAGTTTGTCAAGAAGCTTGATGAAATCCCGGAAGTCTCTCTTCCCCCAGCACTTCCAAGGAGAGCCGCTGTGGCCCTGGCTGAACGCAGCCTGGTTGGCCAGTTCACGGGGTTATGGCCTTCCCCTCGCACGGTTCAGCGCTGGGTAGAAAGAAACTGGAATGCTATGGTCCAAGGAAAAATCGCAATAAGGTTTTGTGGAAGGGGATTCTTTACCTTCCTTTTTGAAACTGTGGAGGACCGTAACCTCATCTTCAGGAACGGACCATATTTCATGGACACCAGAGGCCTTTATCTCAACCGCTGGACCCCTGACTTCGACCCAGAAATGGACGTTCCCAATGCAGTTCCTGTCTGGGTACGCCTCCCGCATCTTCCGCTCCACTGTTGGGGTGATGAATCCGTTCGGGCCATTGGAAATGCAGTAGGGAAATACGTGGACAGATCGGAGCCAAAGGAGAATATGCATGCATGTGCAAGGATTTGTGTAGAAGTAGATTTGGGCAAAGGCTTACCAGAGGCAATCAAACTCAAAGTGGATCAGTGGACGCACATTCAGCAGGTGGACTACGAGCAGCTCCCCTTCAAGTGTAAGGTATGTCATGAGTACGGTCATTTTGCTAATAGGTGCACTAAATCTAGATCAGAAGATAATAGCAATAACGAAACCCCCGAGGAAGCATGGGAAATAGTCAGGAAAAAAAAGAAGTCAAACCCTCCCCCTGAATCAGCAGAGCCCTCCTCTGAAACTCCAATCCTCTCCACTCATCCTTCAAGCTCGGGCCCTCCCATCCCCACATCCTCCAATCCCTTTGAATCCCTAGCTTCAGAGGAACCCTCATCCCCCCCTCCATCCCCCAAGGGCCCCAGAACCTCCCCCTCTTCTCCCCTCCAGGTCTCCCCACCTCAAACAGTGGAAAGAATCCTAACGAGAAATAAAACAAAGGAAAACATAGCAGCCACGGATCCACCAAGAAAAGTAGGAAGAAAATCAAACAAGGAGATAAGAGATGAGAATGCAGCTAAAGAAATGACTACAGGGACTCAGCAACCAATAGACACATACCTGGACAGGAACAAAGGAAGTGGCGAGAAGATGAAGGAGAAAAGTGGGATCCACAATAAATCAGGTAAATGATGATTTTGGTCTCTTGGAACTGTAGGGGGATGGGCTCCTCCCTGAAAGCAAATGCAGTCCGAGACCTTATTAAAGCAGAACAACCAGACTTCCTCCTACTCCAGGAGACCAAAATCAGTGAACAGGAATTCCAAAACAGCCTGATAAGAAATAGAAAGTACGAAGGAATAGCCATGAGTGCAATAGGAGCCTCAGGAGGTATAGGAGTAATATGGAACAAAAGTAACTGGAATCTCATAAATAACAAACAAAACAGATGGTGGATTAGAATAGATATGCAAAGCACAGATATGAAGGAGGAATACACAATCTATAACGTGTATGCCCCACCACACTTCAGAGACAAAGCTACTTGTTGGGAATCTTTGACAGCAGATATTGAGACTACCCAAGGGAGGAATATCTTCCTAGGAGGAGACCTGAACTTAATAAGGAATGCAGAGGAGAAGCTAGGAGGGAAGTTTTTCATGGACCCATATAGAGAAAAACTGGAGGATATCATACAAACTCACAATTTCATAGACATTCCTCCCCAAAATGGCCGTTATACATGGTCAAATAAAAGGACAGGCAGGAACAATATCAAGGAAAGACTTGATAGAATCCTCGTACAGGAGCGAGCAGCTGCCAACTTTCCGAGGATTCGCAGCACAATCATTCAGGGATTCATTTCTGATCACAAACCCGTGGCGCTGTATCTAGACAAAGAGGAAGACTTGGGTCCGCTGCCATTCAAATACAATAAAGTCTGGGACACCAGCGAGGAGTTCAAAGCCATGATAAAAGAAATCTGGAGATCAGAGATAACAGGCTCCCCGCACTTCGTTTGGGAAACGAAGATCAAATTGCTGAGGGTTGCCATAAAAAATTGGGCGAGGAATCACGTGAAGGAGGAAAGGAAGGCAAAAAACGATCTGCAAATGAAACTAGAGCAATGGAATCAGGAAAAAGAGGCAGTCCAAGAAACGGAAGAAGACCAAAGGAAAGAAGGTGAGATGTATAAAGCACTGTACAATCAGCACCGTAAAGAAGAGGAAGAGCTAAGACAAAAGTCAAGATGTCTCTGGCTCAATTCTGGGGATAAAAACACCTCGTTCTTCCATAACTGTCTCAAAGTAAGGAGAGCTGGAAATAATATTGAAAGGATAATGTTTGAAGGGAAAGAGCTAACGGATAAAGGAGAAATCAAGGAGGCTGCCTCAAAACACTTTCAATCTCTTCTCACAGCTGATCCCCACTATCAAGAAAATACAGATTTCGCTAACATCATTGAGAGAAAGGTCTCAGAATCCCAAAACTGTGAACTGGACAAAGAAATCACAATAGAGGAGGTTGAGTGGTCAATCAATAGCATGCCTCTCGACAAAGCACCCGGGCCGGATGGCTTCACGGTGAGCTTCTACAAAACACACTGGGACATCATCAAGAAAGACTTCATCAGAATGGTGAGAAATTTCCACTCAAAAAGTAAAATGGGCAGCAGTATCAAATCTTCGCATCTAGCTCTAATTCCAAAAGAGCCCAACCCTCAATCCTTTGACAGGTTCAGACCTATTTCATTATGCAATGTCTCATACAAAATCATCACAAAGATTTTGGCAAATAGGCTGAAAAAAATCCTTCCCTCACTCATCTCGGACAACCAAGGAGGATTTCTCCCCAAGAGACACATAACAGATAATGTAATTCTGGTTCAGGAGGCGATACACAGCAGTGTTGCTAGAAATGAGAAGGGTATGATAATTAAGCTGGATATGGCGAACGCCTTTGACAGGGTAAATCACACATTTCTGAGGACTGTGCTTGCAAACTTCGGGGTTTCAGAGCATTTCATCAGCAGGATTATGGAATGTGTTTCCCAAAATTGGACAGCTCCTTTAATCAACGGTAGGCCATGCAAAGCCTTCAAGAGCACAAGAGGCTTGAGGCAAGGCTGTCCTCTTTCCCCCTTCCTCTATATCATCATGGCAGAGACATTAAGTTTGCACTTGGAAAACAAGCGAAAGTTAAAGGAAATAACAGGAGTGGACATCATCCGAGGAGCCAAGGGGATCAATCACTCCTTATTTGCAGATGACACCCTTTTAATAGGCGGTGCTTCAAGCCTCATGGCCAGGAGATTCAAGGCCATCCTGGACCTCTTCCTTCAAGCCTCGGGGGGCAAATTAAACAACAACAAATGCATGATTTATACCTGGAATGTTCCCAGATACATAACCCAAAGGATCTCTATAATTATGGAAATCCCAGCTCAATCAAGCTGGTCTCACTTCATGTATTTAGGACTGCCTCTGGCCAAAGAGACAATCAAAAACGAAGTTTGGGTCAAGCTAATTGAGAAGCTGAGGGGGAAACTACAGGGTTGGGGGATGTATTGGCTTAACCTGGCGGGCAGAACAATCCTCATCAAAGCAATCCTTTCAGCCCTCCCTATCTACCAATTTGCTATTACCCTCGCCCCATCAAGCATTCACAAGCATATGGAGCTGATCTTAAGAAGCTTCCTCTGGAAGGGAGGAAAGCAAGATACGAAAAAATTCAGTTTAGTAAAATGGGAAAAGGTCATCCTCCCCATAGAAAATGGTGGACTAGGAATTAGAGTTCCCAGGCTGGCAAATTTGGCAATGGGCTTTAAACTAACCTGGAGAATCTTAAAAGAGAAGGGATCCTGGTGGGCAGAGGTTCTCAAAAAGAAATATCTGAGTGGGAGCAATAGCAACATCCTCTCTGATGTAATCACAGAAAGGCAATGTACCCCTGTTTGGAAATTGATCAAAAAAACCTTACCCCTTCTCAAGTCTCATATCTCTAAAGTCCCAGGTAATGGGAAACATATCAGCATATGGAGGGATAGAATAATGGGTTCGGAAGCCAAGGAAAAGTCCATCAATTTGAGGCCACTGCAGCTGTGGATGTCAGAAGCTAACCTTAAAACCCTTTTCGACATCTCACTTTGGGATCAAAACAGCTGGAAAGGATGGAAAAATTTGCACCTACCTAAAGAATTAGACGACCTATGGAACGAACTTAAGCTATCTCTTGCAGGGGCAGCCCCTACAAGCAGAATGAGAGATGATAGTTACGCTTGGGATCCAACTGGAGGCAATTACACAGTCAAGGAAGGTTACAAGGCGCTTCAAAACCTAGCAGCACCCAACAATTGGCAATCCTACAAAGCAGCTTGGAAAATTGAAAGTCTTCCGAAGATCAAACTTTTTAATTGGACCTTGCTTCATGGCAAAATCCTAACAGCAGAAAACCTAAGGAAAAAGGGTATTCAGGGTCCTTCAATTTGTTTTATGTGCAGGAAGGCGGAGGAAAACATCAACCATCTCTTCATTGAGTGTCCGGTAGCATGGTCCTGCTGGAAACTCATAACTAGCCCTCTAGACATAGGAGATCTACCCAATCAGATTTCTCTACTTCAGAAAGGCTGGGGGAAACTCTTCCCTTATGCAAGCAAGAACATGATCCTCGCCAAGAGATTATGGACCAGCATCCCTTCAAACCTCTGCTGGCAATTATGGTTAGCCAGGAACGAAAGTATATTCAAAAACAAAAAACCTAGTATAACAAGTATTCTGGCTAAAACAACTGCGCTCATAACAGAGACTATTGAAGCTAATGGGATCCTTCATGCTGACCCGGTTTACACAGATGAGAGGGCGAAAGAATGGGTCCGAAGATTCAACCATAAGCTAAAAACAAAAAGCAAATCAATAAAAGGAACAGGGCAGAAGGAATGGAAACTCAGAGGGACAAAGGAGGAAATCAATAGTTGGATCCAAAATCAAAAGAGGTCCACGCTTCACTTCGACGGGGCTTCAAAAAACAACCCAGGCAGAGCTGGAGCAGGGGGAATAATTAGAGATCCTCAAGGGAAATCAATCGTCACTTATGAGTGGAGTTTGGGTACCATGTCGAACAATAAGGCTGAAGCATACAGCCTCCTATTGGGGACCTCCATTGCCCTGAAGCTGGGCATTCATGATCTCTTAGTGTTAGGGGACTCTGCAATTCTCATAGCAGCCATGAATACTGGGAAAGACTTCAACCAAATTGCTTTAAACAGAATCAAAGGAAGAATAGCGGACCAGACCAGGGGCATCAACAAAGTGACCTTCAAGCACGTCCTAAGAAGCTACAATTCGGAAGCGGACGAGCTGGCCAACAAGGCCACGGGAAGACCCACGGGTAAGGTTAAGGAAAACAATGAGTTCTATGACAAAGAAATTCCATAGTCAACACGCTATCCCCTTGCACCAGATTATCAGTCACCTCAGGCATCCGCTTCAATACTGCTGGCCTGCGCAAACTCGATCCTCTCCAAACCATATCCTTCTCGACTGCCGAAGTTGGGGTTATAGGACATCGTATCGGCCTCCGGAATCGAGGAATGCAGGAAAAGGCAGGAACTCATCATTGTACACCTCAGATAAAATCAGAGGGCGTGATCACGCCCATGCTGGCTTCAGGCCCCAAGGACCGGTAAATATCAACTCAAAGGATCTCACGACAGCCAAGATCAGATTCACCACTCCTCGTTACAAACGTGAACAAGCCCACTTCGCTCTTATAAAGCACAGCGAGTCTCTCAGCGCTTCCACAATCCATTGCAATCTGAGACAGAGGCGAAGAGCTCTTTGGAGGCGGGGACAACGGTCAAAAGGCCCCTTTCAAGGCTGCAAGATCAGTATCTGGGTTAAAGGAATCACCGAGCTCCTCTCGGTTGGCAGCAATCATCAGACTCCCTCTGCTCACACTGCCCTCTCTAATACCAAGCAACGTTCGAAGACGCCCTTCCCGTCCCGGGATTCAGTTGACACTCTACTGTCCAGGGTAACTAACTCCTTTTATTTCTGTGATTTTACTAGTGCTAATAATTTGGTTTATGTTCTCAGCTGCGCCCTCACACAGCATCTGAGCCTCCCGTCTCATATTGCTCCGATCAAGCAGCCCGGTAGCAACAACCTTACGCCTTCCATAACTCCCGACACTTCTCGAGGCACTGTTGAACCTGTTTCATACAAGATGGCTGAGCAGCACAATCAGCCTGCCAATCAGCCCCAGCCTAGAAACTCTATGGGCAATATTTTCAACAACAAGGAGTGTCACATGTGCAAAGCACATGTAGTCATGATCAATGCCCTGAACAAGCAAGTGAAGGAGCTGACTGAGGATTACCACGCTGATAGAAACTCCAAACGCAAAAAGCTGGAGAAAAGGAAGAAAGAGATCGAAGATTTAAAGGATCGCTGCATTCATATGGAAGCTGCCATAGACCATCTTCGTTCCCTCACCGAAAGCCAGCAAGCTGAAGCCTCAACTAGAGTAAGCAGGAGGGAACACCTCCCGGATGACTCGGTCACACAGCACTCTCCTTAATACTTATGCATTGTAAATTTAGTTGGCTAGGAGGCTCGTTCGTCCGGCAATATAGCCGTTGGCTTTTAGTTTTATGTTTAATCAAGAGAAGCTTTGGGGATTATGGGTCTGCGCACCCACTTTTGAACCTCAGCTCTCAGAGCTTTTCCTTTTTTGTACTAGATTTCTGAACTGATGTTTTATAATATACAAGTAGACGACTCTGTTAAAAAAAAAAAAAAAGGATCTGCAGTTGTCTTAGTTGTAAAGATGAGGTTGGTGTTTTGTCAATAAATTGAACTAAGGCCAAAGAGGGAATTGCTAGATGAGTTGGGAGAACTACTACTTTCCCATAAACTAAATTAAAGCGATAAGTGCCAATGGAGGCTTTCTGCGTTATTCGGTCTACCCAAAGAGCATACATCAAAGATTTGTGCCAATTTTTATGATTCTAATCAATGGTTCGCTTAATGATTCTGATTAAGTTTTTATTCGTTGATTCGGCCAACCCGTTCCCTTGTGGGTAATAATTGGCAGAATATTTAAGCTTAAAACCTCTTTTAAGTGCAAATTCAGTCATAGCATTGCCAGAAAAATATGATGCATTGTCAAACATTAAAGCAGAGGGTAAACCAAACCTGGTGATTATGAACTGATCTATGAAATCAATGATGTGCTCAGCATTAGCTGTCTTGAGAGGAACTACTTCTACCCATTTAGTAAAATAATCTGTAGCTGTAAGGATATACCTATGTTGTTTAGAAGAGTGAGGAACGATCTCACCTATTATATCCAATCCCCATTGATCAAAGGGTTGATCGATATTGACTGGTTGTAAAGGAAATGATGGTTTCTTTTGTCTCCCAGCAGCAGTTTGACAAATTTGACATTTCCTTACATAGCTATGCGCATCTTTAAATAGTGTAGGCCAATAGTATCCTGCGCGCAAAATTTTATGTGTTGTAGCATCTCCCGCATAATGTCCACCTGCTGGTCCATCATGGAGTTCCTGCAACACCTTTTCAGCTTCAGATTTCTCAAGACATCGAAGGAGAACAGAATCATAATTCATCCTAAAAAGTACATCGTTTACAAGTTGATACTGCTTAGCCTTCAATCTTAAAGCTCTTTTCTTTGTATAATCCAGATTTGAAGGAGCATATCCATTCTTTAGATAAAATATGATATCAGCATATATTGATTCAATATCGTTTAGGCTTACCTCATACATTTGTACTTCTTGATTTGAAGATGGTATTTCAGAAATAAGCGATGCTCCAGCCAACATTTTGCAAAAGCCTTGACCTTTTACAATATTTGTTGGCTTAATCTTAGCGTCGTATTCTTGTAAGGCAGTAACCCAATTTTCTCTCTTTTCACCCACGTCTTTCTGTACTAAGAGATTTCTTACCGCTGGAAACGGTACTATGATTTTTGTATGGGTTTTAAGAAGAAAGGGTCTAAAAGGCTTGATCGCCTTGAAAACAGCATAGGCTTGTTTCTCAACGTCGGACTTATTTAATTCAGCGCTTTGCATATTTGAACTGAAGAAGGCAATTGGGGTTTCTGCCTTGTCTTGATTGGCTTGAGTGAGTATCGCAGCATATGATTTATCAGAGGCAAACATATACAGAATGAAAGGATCGGAAAAATTTGGAGTCACTAGGGATGAGGCATTAATAATCGCTTGCTTAATCAGATTAAACACTTCATATTCCTCTTGGCCCCATTTTAAGAGTGAATTCTTCTTGATTTTTAACTTGTAATGGTGATACAATCCTTGAGAAGTCTGGAACAAACCTTTTAACAAAATTAATCTAACCAAGGACGGATTGCATGGCTTTCTTGTTATGAGGAAAGGGTATTTAGGAAATCTCCTTAATTCTATCGGGATCAATATGGATTCCAGATTTTGACACTATAAATCCAAGAATTTTGCCTTCACTTAATGCAAAAAAGGACTTTTTTGGATTAAGTGAAATCCATACCTTTGGCAACGTTGGAAGATCTGCTTTAAGTCTCTAAGGTGATTACCGCGTTTTTTAGAATATACAGTTATGTCATCCAAGTAAATTACCACTGATTTGTTTACTAATCCTTTAAATCTGATGTCCATGGCCCTTTGAAATGTGGCACCAGCGTTTATTAGACCAAACGGCATCTTTTGATATGCGTAAGTACCCCATTTGGTTCTGAACGTGGTTTTCAGTTGATCGTCGGGATGGACCAAAACCTGGTTGTAGTCAGAGAAACCATCTAGAAAGGACATTAATTCTGATCCTGCAATCGCTTGTAATATTTGTTCCATGGGAGGCAAGGGAAAATTATCCTTTTGGCAGGCTTTGTATAGATTTCGAAAGTCAATACAAATTCTAATGTCTCCATTTTTCTTTCTTATAGGAACCAAGTTGGAAACCCATCTAGAATGTCGAACGGGAAAAATAATCTTGGCTTTCAATAATTTATTGAGCTCAGATTTAATCTGGCTTTCCAGATTAGGATGGATCTTCCTCAGCTTTTGCTAGACAGGTTTTTCATCAGCTATCATTGGGATAGTATGCTGAATGATTGAAGTGTCGTAAGTCTTAAGGTCATCGTAGTTCCAGGCAAAGACACTTTTGTATTGTTTCAGGAGACGAACAAAGGCTAATTTTTCTTCAGGGGCTAGGCCAAGACCTAGGTTGATATTCTGTGGCTTGGTATCCGTTCCTAGATTTACTAATTCATAGTTCAGAGTTGAACTCTGAAGTTTTGAATTGGTAGATCTCTTAAATCAGTCTTTCAAATCATATAGGTCTTCCAACTTGACTACAGATTTTGGTATAGCATTATTAGTGCTTTCTTGTTGTAACTGCTTGTCATGTTGGTCCTCATCAATTATTTGATTAGTGTAAGATCCTTCCAATGTCAGGAAACTTACAATATCAGGATCATCATTGAAAATTCTCCAGTTTGTAACATTATCAGGAATTGAGGGCCTAAAGATCAATTCTATTGAGAATCTGTCTGGGCTATAGTCTTCTGATGGAATGACCTTGGAAGCTACGTTTTCCAGAAGGTCAGCATTAGCATTTTGGAGTCTGGGAATAGATGAAATATTAAATGTTATAAAATGTTCAGTCAGATCTTGCACTAAAGATTGATAATGTTTTAAATGACCTAATAGACAATGTATAGTATTTCGTACCTATTTAATAACAATCTCAGAGTCTCTGAAGACTTGTAGGTACTTGATATCTAATCCAGTTGCCTTGTACAGTCCTTGGACTAGGGCTTCGTATTCTGCAGTTTTGTTTGTGCAATCAAACTCGAGTCTACAAGTTAGCATAGTTTTGTTTCCCTCTGGACTAACTAATACACATCCTACTCCTGCTCCATCGTTAGACTTAGAACCATCAAAAAACAATTTCCAAAATAAATATTTATTTACAGGACTATCTATAAAATTAACACATTTAGAACTATCTGTTTGAGAAAAGTTTTCTACTTGAGACAGAACAGAATGTTCTAAGTAAGGCGAAGTATGAGCATTAAAATTTCCTAGGAAAGAGTCAACAGAATAGTTGCCAATTATATTGTTGTTGTATGCTACAGGTTCATTTTCTCCTTCCAATTCCGTCACTATGTATTTTTGGTGTCTTTCTTGCTCAACCTTTATCAGATTCAGTTTACCATTTTAAGGGAGCCACATGTGTGACCAGTCAGTCACAAAGTATCCATGAAGCTTTTCAGACCAATCCCTACTAAGAATTAAGCCATAAAATTCGGGAATGTCTGCAACTAGAATATCAATGACTTGACATACCTTTGGATTAGATGACAACCTTATGGTAACTTGATTTAGTTCACCGATTACTTCCACCTGCGATTGGTCCAACTGAACTATGCGTACTACAGATTTTTGAGGTTGGACGTTTAACTTTGCACATATTGTTTTAGGTAAGATATTAGATGAAGCTCCTGAATCTATCAAACAATTATGCAAGTTTTTATTGAAAATTTCGTAAGTAAGAAGGAATGGAGGAGTATGAGATTTTGACCTACCTCCAATTAAAGTAATATCATTTGGATCAACTTTATTTGCCATATTAGTTGGAGGTCTTCCCATCTCATGAGAAGCTTGCGAGATTATAGCAGCAGGAAGAGGTGCAATGGGAATTGCATGTAACTCTTTCAAAAGTAGCTTTTGTTGATGTTTCAGTTTGCTCAATTCATGAAAAGTAATGTTAGCCCTAGTCTTCTTCATGTCTTCAATGATATTATACTCCATCTCATCAGAAACAATTAGTGTTTTAGACGGAGTTGGTGAATCGGATTGGACTGGGCTTGTTTGAGTCGCTTTTGGTGATGATTTCTTACCTGCGACTTTATCTTTGGATGCTGAGCTTGCACTCTTCTGTTTAGGACTAGGTTGTGGAGGATCGAGCTGATTTCTACTTCTGGTACTGACTGGTGATGCCTCTTGATCCTCTTCGTCTGGAAGGATGAAGTCCCACATTCCCTGTACTTCTACAACTTCATCTTCATCAGTAGGTTCCTCGTTAGAAACTTCCTCTTCTTCTCCTTCTGATTTTGCATTTGTTATAGCATTGGGCGGCTTTGAATCAGTTGAAGGATTTTTTCTATAAGGCTTGTAGGGCTTTTTAGAAGAAGTCTCTGCTACTTGTCTCTTAATGTCAACCATTTCATTAGACATGGTTTTTAGGACTTTCTGCAATCCTTCTAAATCAAATGGGTCTTTTGATTGCTTTTTCTTAGGATCATCTCTAAAAGTAACCTTCTTGGATTTTCTTTCATCGACAACGCTTTTTTTCTAAAGCTAAAATACGTTTTTCTACCGCTATCGCTTCCTCCATGTTATCAGCCAATGTTGTTTTGGCAGCCCTATCAACGAAGATCGCTATGTTTGATGGTAAAGCAGATATATACCATTCACTTCGAACCTCTTCGCTAGGCTCAGAAGTGGTCGGAATTTTATTCAAAAGCTTTTTGAAATGTCAGTTAAAATCTTTGATAGGTTCCCTCGACTCAGTCTTTAGATTCGATAGATCATTGATTAGTGTTGTTGTAGATCTATCATCACCAAACTTAGTCAAGAATTGCTCTTGGAAAATGTCCCAAATAGTTATGGATCCTTATGGTAATGAAAAATACCAGGATCTGACTGCTCCTTATAAAGTGTAAGGGAAGAGCCGGACAACAACATCTTCATTAGTAACTCCATTTAGATTTACAGATAACATAAAGTTGTTTATGTGTTCTTCTGCTAGCATGCCTGCTTCAAGATTAAACTTAGGCAGCCATTTTTCAGGATGGGCCGGTATTTGACTCAAGGGCGTGTGCATTAAGACTGCCCCTGGGTTATTCCATGGGGTTTGGGCCATTGCTAAACTACTAACAGAGGAAAGCGCAAAGGATGTTCCTTGCGGTTGGGAAGATGAGGATATTACAGTTCCAGATGATTGAGAAGTAGACGTTGAAGTTCCAATAGTCTGGTGGACAACAATTTGAAGTGGAGGGGTGGATGGTTGATTTCGCAGTGGAGAAGTTGAAATGGATGATGATGATGAAAGAGTCTCACTATCAGACCCTTTAGGTGACTTCATTGTTCTTTTCCTTTTAGGTAGAGGTAATTCAGTTGGCTCAATACCAAACTTTTCACTCCTTAATCTGGTAAGAGGATGAGAAGGATTGTATTGCAAAGTCACACTACCTTGAGATATTTCAGACTTTTGCAGTGATATGGAAAATCCTTGAAGTTTATGAATCAAAGACTCAACTTCAGGAGGTTCAACAGTAGATTTCTCTGAAATGTTTGGGTTTGTGGCAGTGGTTGTTGTTTTATCGACTTCTTGCTCAAGATTTAAAGATTCGAAGTGCGATGGAGAAGTCAGGGGAGATGTTGAGGGTGATTTACTCTCAGAATGGTATTTAGATTTGGATTTACTAGCCATTCACAGTTCGGGGCCCTCCTTCTAGCGCCAAATATGTTGAAGCCCCGAAAATCGGGTCTACAACAAGGGGGATACCCACCCGGTCTGGACCTTGAAAGCAGCTCCTTTTCTGTTTGGGATGGTGGGTCTGACTGGGGATAATGGGACCAATTTCCCAATTTGTGTGTGTGTGATGAGAATTGATATTTCCTTTCTAATGATTTCTAAGTAAAATGCTTTTAATCTAAGTCTAATTTAAAACATGCAATTGTATTCTAATGAATAGAAATATCTATTCTAAAACTAACTCGAGATTTAACTTTTCAGTTATGCGATCTAAAATAATTTCTAACAGCAGTTGGTAATAAAGATCATTCAATTGCTACGAGAAGAGAATTTGATAAAAATAAATTGTTTCGTATAAAAAGTTAGCCGAAACAATTGTGAGAAGCAAATCGCATAATAAGTCATTCATACATTAAGCATAAACAGAATAGTCATCACCGTATAAAAGTGCCAAATGATAACTCAAACATTCAAGCCTTCATATATAAATAACTGAACATAAATATCACTTTAACACATAAGTAGAAATCATTAAGAGATAAAAGTACCATTGATAACAAGTTTTACTCGTGAGCTTCAGTAATATAGATTTATCTCTTTCTAATTCAACATCTACTAAGAGTACAAAAGTGCATTTCAGTAGCAGACATTAAACACAGATATCAATAAATCTCGTTCCATTCATTCATCAAAACCTCCTCTAAGGGTGCAGAAGTGCATGTTCTGAGGAAATGTTTTTGAAAATTTTCAGGACCCCTCTCTAAATGCATGAGAGGGGTTAAAATACTACTAACTAAATACTAAAAATAGTCTATTACAAAAATATAGGAGGAGGTTTAAATGACCGTCCTCATTTAAGGCAAAAATAAATCAAAACTAAAAATAAAACTGAATCTGGAAATTAGCTATCTATGTATCTGTTCTCTGAGATCACAAGCATTCAGCATCAGCTTAAGGAGCATCGGTTGGCCGACCTTCGATTTTAGTTGCCCTGCGAAAACAGAATCGACAAGTGTTGGCGCTATCTTCTCAGCAGAGTTCGTAAGGCATTTGAGAGTCGTGCATTGACTGTGCGATTTAACCAAGTACTACCAGTAAGAATCCCAATTCAACTTGGCTAACTTCTTGATGGACTCTTCTCTTTCTTCAGCCTTTTGTCTCCAGCTTGTCTGCAGTTGCTGTGCCTTTTGGAGAAATCTCGGATCAGTGTTTGATATGAGGTTTGCTCTGTGCAAGTTTTCATTGACACAATCAATGACGTTGTTTGCAGTTGTAGCTGCTTCTTCTGTTGCCTGTTCTGCCTTCCTAATCTGTGCGTCCCACTTATGAAAGAGCATTTCTTTGTGGGCTTCGTTGATTTTGAGCGCACCTGCTTTCTTTCCTTCTTCTGATTCCTACCAAGCCAAATAATCAGAAATTCTTTTGTCAATTAAATCATAATCATGTCGCAAGTCCACGACTTGATTGGTAATTTTGTCGCTCATCTCGCAATGGGAACTCCATTGCGATATTCTTTGGAATAATGCTTCTTTTTGTTGCAAGAGTATGTTGTTTAAGGCAAGGGCTTCTGTGACAAACTCTGTAAGCTTGGGATCATCTCTATGCATCTCTAGCATGATCTGCAACTGATTTTATTTTTTGGCCAAATTGTTCTGGTATCCCAACTGCATCTGTTGAAAATATTGTTGTAACTTTTCTAACTTTCCCTCTGCTTCACAGCTGGCACTGGCTTGCTGTAGCTGTTACTGCAAAACTTGTATTTGTTCCTCTCTATCCTTCAGTAATTATAATACCTCGAACACTTTGTCAATGGTAGCAGAAGCATTTGCTCCTGCGATCTGAGATAACTTAGTGAGATTTTCAGTAGGGTCAGTGGTAGGGTCTCACTAAAGGACGTCTAACTGCTCTGCCTCAGGTGAGAGCATGTTGTCCAGTTTCCTTTTCTTTCTTTGCCTTCTTACCACTACCTTATGCTGCGGACTATAAAATACATCTAGAGGAGGAATCTCCTCTACTTTGAGCATGATTTCAGAAGATGGGGTAATGGGAATATGCTCCATTTCTAGAGCATTTCTGACTGTTCCAATGACCATATCAGTCATTGTCTGCACTGTATTCTCAGGTGTATTTGTGTTTTTCTCCTCAGTATTAATCAATTCATTGAATGTTTCCCACTCTTTATCCAGCTCAGTTCTCACTGGCTTTGGTGGCTGGATGATGGGAGGGGGAACCTTTACCTGTGGTGTAGTCAAGACCTGTTGCTCTGGGCGCTCTTTAGATTGGGCAGTATCTCTTACTGACCCTTCGCTTTTATTATGGTCGCTCTCGGACCTTTTAGAGCGTTCTAGTGATTCTTTCCCAGACTTAGATCTGGACTTGTCAGTGCCTGAACTTCCACTTAAACTGATACTGGGAGTTGGCTCCCTTATCAGTTCCAAGCGTAACTTATCCAAGGGGATGTTAGCTAGTCTCCTTTCTCTGTACAATTTGAATTCTTGGAATTCCGCTAGGGGAAATTGAATTTGAGCCGTGTGCAAAACTTCTTTCAGTGTGCTTTTCTATTGAAAGGTATCATCAAAAAGGTCGTCTTCTTTGGAGAATACTTTTATCTTAACAACAGTAGTGAAATTCTTAATGACATCATAGGGGTCGAATTGTCTCCCTGGAAACTTGAACAGTCATAGACACAGCATATTGTCTACTTCTTTGAATGCATGACCTAAATAAACCAGTGAAAAGGCTACACAGGCCACAGGAAATTGTGGCCAAATGGCCTTCTTGTCTTTCAACTCTTTGCTCATACCTCCCACCCCGCAGGTCTGGTAGGCAAACTCTCGCGCCAATAACTTATCGGGAACATATAATGGTAGGACATGAGGGGAAGCAATGCTTCCAAATACTCTAACATAGGTGAAAAAATCTTCCCCAAACCATCTTGCGACAGGGAGAATGTCAACTTCCGCTTCGGGGGAAAATCTTGGAGCGTCCCTATTATACAACATTCTGTGCAGAGGTAGCATGACTCCATGGAAAATTCTGTAAAAATATGGGATAAACTTGGAATCCCATAATTCCTTATGATACATGTGAATGGGCAAGGGATTCTGAGTAGTCCACTTCCAACCCATTAAAGGAAATTTGGAAACATAACAAATTGCATCCATAACATAAGTAGCTAAATAGAAAGGAGGATAAATCCTCTGAGTGGTAGTTCTTTTGGACCGGTAGTTCCAAATAGTTGTAGCTAAATTATCAGACAATATCTGAGCCCAATCCATAATAGTGGCATTAGTGGCTGCATCTAATAGGGGTAGCCACTCAGATGAAAACTTGTTGACGTCGGGCCTTCCAAATAGTCTACAGAGCATAGCAGCAGCAAAGCAATATGGGGAAGAGAGGGAACCAGTACTGTACATACCATGTTTGTCCTTTTTTAATGGTTCTTCCCTTGCCAACCAGTCCTTGGTGCACTCCACCAAATCTTCATTTTCCCTGGCAAACTTCTCCACGAACTGCTTGTTGTAGGTTGCCTGCGGCTCTGGTAGATGATACATAAGCCTTAAATCTTGCGGAGTGAATGACCCAATGAGGTCCTGGCTCCAAGTCTTGAATTTTCTGTCTGTTATATCAGCATTGTCCAGTACCCACTTAACCATGTCTGTGTATGGAAGAATCTTAGGTCTTGCCGCTATCCGGTGCAAGAACGAACATGCAAGTTCTGTGATTGATGCCTCAGACGACCCGCGTGAGTCTGTTGTTGCTTTAACCTCCATAACTCTGGGACTTTCTTCTTTGAGCAAACTATACATGCCTTCCCAAGTAGTTATGCCGACATCTTTGTTACAGGTGGTGTCTGTGTATAAGGGCGTCATTTCTTTGTCCTCAGCAACCGGAGCTTTTCCCTTCTTTCCCATTACGCTCTAAACACTGCTGCATATATTTTTCTGCTTTCCGCTCCTGCAAATTTACAAGTAAGGAAAGAATAATGATAAGAGATAAGGTGACGGGAAAGTATAAAATATATCACCCTACATGAAACGACCTTTCAATCAGATCTAAATCTTATCTCATTAATGACCATCAACAAACCATTAAATTGACATTAATGCCCATAACTTGGTATCGGATTACGAGATAAACTTTATCGAACGATGAGCCCTGCAAATCTGCGATAAAGCGATTTGCTTCGCAATATCGTAAATTGCTATATCGCAGATCGCAATATCGCTAATCCGTTTTGTTAACATTCATTTATCACCACATGTTTCTGCGAGATGCCTTATCGCATATCGCTAGGTCGAGATATTCTACCTTAGGTGATACTTGCGGCATATGAAAGCTACGATGCGCGATGGGTCTTCAAGGCATGTGATGTCGCATCGCGTTTTCGCAATTTTGGTAGTTTTCTTATATGATGCCCTCGATTACCCTTTGTGATGCGATGTCTTATTGTTGAGAGAACGATTTTATTCGGAACTTATCATAAAACTTAAGTTCTTTTTGGTTTTGCGGTGTTTTCCTAAGTTTATGATAGTATGTTTTATTCAAATGGGAATATAAGTGCTACTTTTTATTTTTTAGAATGGTCCCCATTTATTTAGTATTAGTAATAAAACTAAATAAAAAGGGGGGTTGTTGTTGGCCACAACAACTTCTCATCAGCGAAAGCAATATCCATTGCTCTCTGGAAAGTGCCCCCTGCATTCATAAGGCCAAAGGGCATCTTGACATACATAAAGGTCCCCCAAGGTGTTGTGAAAGTTGTTTTATGTTGATCATTGGGATGTACCAGAATTTGGTTATATCCTGAGAAACCATCCAGAAAAGAAATTCTGATAAAACCAACTACTTTCTATAAAATATGATCCATTTTAGGTAGAGGGTAGTTATCCTTGAGATAAACTTTGTTCATATTCCTGAAATCCACACAGAGCCTTATTTCTCCTATATTTTTCCTGGTTGGCACTAGATTTGACACCCATTTTGAAAATCTTAATGGCACAATGACTTTGGCATCAAAAAGTTTTTTTAACCTCCTTTTCTATCAAGGGTAGCAGAATTGGATTTACCCTCCTTAATTTCTACTTGAAGAGTTTTTTGTCTTCTCTGATGGGAATGGTATGTTGTATGATACTGGTATCATATGCTTTTAGATCTTCATAACTCCAAGCAAACACATTAGAAAATTCTTTTAATAGATCAATGTACTTTTGTTTTTCTTTGGGAGGTAAGGACTTGGACAGCTTTACAATCTTAGGATTTTCCTCAGTACCTATATTACAGTCTTCAACCTCAGCTCCTATAGGTTCTATCTTTGGCTTTTTGGCTACATCATTAAAATCAAACAACACTTTTAATGGCACCAAACCTCTTCGTAACACAATGTCTTTCAATTGTAGAACCTCAAGTTCTTCTGAAATGTCATCAGTCTCATTTAACACTATTTCATTTATATCATCATCTACATAGTTATCTGCATCAATATGTACATTCTCAAACTCTTCTTTTAACTGCAAAAAACTTTCTATATGTTTATCACTACCAAAAACCTGCCAATATCTAACATTATCTGGGAGAGTTGTTTTGTGTTTCACTTCAACCTCATATTTTCTATTGGGATGAAAATTCATCTTACAAGTACTGGCTGAAGTAGCCAATGCATCAGCTAAGATGTTTTGACCTTTGGGAATCAGAGACAATTGATATTCTAGGAAACACTGCAGAAAATCTAAGACTGCATTTCTGTAGGCCCTCAGTCTATGGTGTTTAGTCGAGTACTCACCTTTAATTTGGTTAATGATGAGTTTAGAATCACCATGTACAAAAATTATTTTAGCTCCCAACCTCTTCAAAAGTTGCAATCCTAAAATCAGTGCTTCATATTCAGCTATATTATTTGTACATTGGAAATTTAGCTTGTAATAATGTCCCTTTTCCATACATGTTTGTGAGTTTGAAATCCAAACACATGCCCTTGCTCCTTCCTTGCTCACTGCCCCATCAAAATCCATGTTCCAAAGGGATTCACCCTCTTCATCTTGTTTCCCATCATCTACTTTCATCTC
Source organism: Pinus tabuliformis (assembly GCA_031772625.1). Lineage (NCBI taxonomy): Eukaryota > Viridiplantae > Streptophyta > Pinopsida > Pinales > Pinaceae > Pinus > Pinus tabuliformis. The sequence goes on along the minus strand of CM062805.1, from coordinate 52,126,376 downwards.
CTTTGTCTTGCTCAATTCATCTTCCAGGTCTGACACTTCCTCCTCTGCACATCTCTCATTATACAAAACAAAGGAGTCCATATCTGAATGCACATAATAAAGGGGATAATTATTTGGTTTGTCTTGGCTAATAACCATATATTTCATTAATGTTTCCCTGTATAACCTTCTCTGATGACCAAAAACAAGAATGGTAGCATATGTCATGTCCAACTACAAAGTACCCTATAACTTTGCTCCCCATGATCTTGATAGCTACATTCCATACTTGGGAGGTATGTCTGCCACTACAGTATCCATTACCACACTCTTTGTTGGGATTTGGACCAGAGTAACACATAAATCTTTAATGAGACCTAAGCTTCTTACTTTGCTAGTATCAAAAGAATATAAATCTTTGTAGGGTCTCGTTATGTCTAATCCTAGATTTTCAATGATGACTCTAGGCATAAGATTGTGCGAAGCACCAAAATTAAGCATAGCATTGTGAAGAATATTGTCATTAATGTTCAAATTAATATAGAAGGGTCGCACACTACCATTCCCTTCAACTTCAGGTCCAAACAATAATTCAGTTTGGTCATCAGTTAAGTTGACTATGTCTGTTCCTTCCCCTATCTTTAGTGCCTTCATGACTTGAGATCTATATGCATTCTTATTAATCAATTATGTCAGAGGAATGGAAATTTTTACCTTGGCTAATTCATTTTCAATAGTGAAAGATGTTTGAGGTTTGTCTATTTCTTTGATATTTACATCCTGTTTTGGAGAAGTTTCCTTTTGAGAATCATCCTTTGTCTAGCTAGTAAAATGGATGTCACTCTAAATCTTCTTTGGAGGATTTCTTGCAGTCCTTTTACTTCTCAAATTGTATTGCTTGTGCACCTCCATGATAGCATTTTGGTATCCCTTTTTATAATCATTTGTCTCTGCATGGATGACTTCTAGCTATGATAACAAAAATAGATCTTTCTCCTCCTTAGTTAAGAAAATATTGTCAATTTATCCTTCCCCAAATAATTTTATTTGATTTTCTTCAGGATCCTCTAGTAACTCAGCTTCTTCATCTGCATAATTCTCTTGGAATGGAGGTCTAATTTGTTGTTGATCAATTGGGCCTCTTTGTTCTCTCTATTTGATTTGGGGTGGGTTTCTCCTAAAATTAGGATTTCTAATTTGAGGACCCCCTTGATTTTCCCTTGGAGGAGCCCTATCAATTAAACTTATCCTATCCATCATTCTTTCCATGGTTTTAACTAAGGTATCCAACTTAGCATCTGATGAAGAAGAAGCAGGTTCTTCTTTAATAGTGACTCTTCTCTCAGCCTTTAACCTAGCTCTCTTTGCCAACAAATTGGCTTCCACACTGATTGCATTCCTTTGCATTTCCTCTAGGGTAGTAGGATTTCTCTCCCTCAGTTGGTAAGACATATCTACATCAAAACCATCTGGAAATTTGATCAGAGCTAGTCCTGGTGGGGGTTGTATTGCAGCTGGAATAGAATTGTAAATTTTATTGAATATAGTGCAATAGTCTTGGACTGTTTCACCAAGGGCTCTCTTTATACTCTCATATTCAGCCAAGATTTGGAGAGGATTCTTCTTTACTTCCCATCATGTGAGGAAAGTTGGTGAAATTGTGTGAGATCTGGGATAGAGGCTGCTTGCAATGTCTTAAACCATTTCCTAACTTCCCCTGTTAGACTTTGGGAAAAGAGTCTCATCTTCACATCATCTTCATCAACTTCTTGCAAATCTAAATAATCATTCATTCTATCTATATGTTGTTGTGTTGTGATTGGACTTGTGCCATCAAATTGAGGTATATGGCTCTAATAATCTTGTGGCATGGCATGAAGTTGTCCAGGTAAGACCAAGGGGGCATAATGAGTTGCCATGATTGGTAAATGGGAATGGGAAGAAGATGATACTACAATAGATGTGGATATTGAGGGTATTAAATAAGGTGGGATTATACTTTGTTGAGTTGGTGTAGGAGTAGTAGGGATAATAGATGAAGTAGGGGCAATGGTATTGAGAGAAATCACTAGAGTAGTAGTAGTAATGGAAGAAACCACTGGAGGGGTTGGTGATGAGGCATAAGAAGAAGAAGATTTAGTTGATTGATCATTAAAAATTTTTTGCACAACCTGATTTAATTCAGTCACCAAAACTTCAAGCTTGTTAAATTGTTTTATAGCATCTTCATCAGAATCTGGATTGACAGGTTGATGTTTTGGGATATAAGGTTTCAAAATATTTTCATCAAAAATTGTCTCAGGAACAAAGCTTTCTGATTTGGTACGAAAAAGGATATGCTCAAAAGGTAAGTCAAATTCAATATCCTCTATATTAATAAAAATTTCAGGGAGAGAATTAATTATAGGTAGTGGATTATTGCTTGCTTGACTCTCAGTAAACTCTTTTTCCTGATAAGTTTTTCAGGATTATCTACAATTTTAGGTGGTTTAGGATCTGGATGGGCTCTAATGTAGATCTTTCTAGGAGCTAGATCTTCAATAGATTATTTATAGATAGAAATATATACACAATTTGGGTGGGAAAATAGCCTTAGTAGCATCTATTTCATAGCCACACACTGGAAATAGCTTTAAGCTTTGAAAGAAATATTTACCAAGGAAAAACACAATTTATATCATATTTGTTCGATGTCCCTAGTATGGTCGCCAGAATGTTATCACTCTGTAATTTCCCAAGGTTGTGGAGAGAAACCCAGAGGTAACCACAAAACCACTTGCAAAGCTGGGATCTATCCCTTCCAGCTTCAGAGAGGGATCTCTCTATTTGATTTTAGAATTCTGTTTTGAGATATTAGGCTAGTTATTGAGTTCTGAGTTTGGTTTTTTCAAATATTTGGTTGAAAATTGCAGGGAAAGTCCATTGGGCATGGATTCATGAGTCTTTGGGTGATCAAACACAAATGACAAAGCATCTATAACAGGAGAGGATAGGCAAGCTTTTGGATCTTTAGAGCATTTGTGGAGTGAATATGATGAAATTATTTAGATTCAATTAAATTTAGAGCATGTTGGGATGGATTCTATACTTAACATTAGAATGGAAACATTGATATTGTTTATAAGCCAAAGCATAGTGTAGTTAAACAAATTCAACCCTTTATCTTCTTTAAACAGTAGAGACAGAAAAACATAGGGAAAACTGAGGAAATAACAATTTCTCATGAGAAGGAACATCATCAATTTTCTGACGTAGAAATCCTGGAACAAACTCTCTGTATAATTGAAATTGATGACTTCAATACATGCACAACTTACATCAAAATGTTTCTTTTCTTCATACAAATTCCAACCTTTTCTAAGTCCTATTTCTGAATATTTATAGAACACTATTACATCTTAGATCAAACTTCAAATAAAATTTATTTACAAAATAATATATGTTAAAGACACAGATATTTAAGATATAGAAGAAGAAAAATAGGGAAAATCTGCTGAAATTTGTTGCACTGTTGAGGCTATGTAGGAATTTGGTGACGACTATAGCTATTTTGCTACAAATGTTGTTCCTTTAATGCCGAAAATTATGTGCTTCAGTTACACTTCACTCGATCAACTCTAGAAACCAATCCCACCTTTCTTCACTTGGGATAGAAAAGTTAACCATATTTCTGAACCTTTCATCCACTTCGGTGTAAGTGTCAAAACTTGACTTATTAACAAAAAAGTGATGGATTTCATGTTGAATATTCAAATCAAATTGTATTCCCTATATGAATGATTCTCCACTAATAACTCCTTTGGCCTTTACAAATTTGGAAGCATCAACACCTATGTTGCACAATTGTTCTTGGTAGTTTTCTAATGGGATCAATTTGCCATTAGAATTCCTCAGAGTAGGTAAACCCTTTTCTTGCAGTAGTGTGAATTTTCTATTGAACCTCCTGACCTACAACTCAAGGTCTTTACATTTGTTCTCCAACTGTATCATCAAATTATTTTTTGTTAAGACCCTCTTAACCTCCATGACTGTTGTTGTCCTGTCTGGAATGTTCAGGTCTTCTAGTTCCTCCTTGGTCTTGGAATTCAACAACTTGATAATCTTTTGTGCCTCTTCTGGTCTATGCTCCAAATCTGCCTTTGTGTTTTGTATTGTTGTCTTGACTCTGTGCACAAGTTCCTCTTGCTCAAAAGTAATTTGAATTGAAGGCCACATATCTGTTATGTTGGCATTTATATTATGCCAAATGTTGTTCTTAGCCTCTGCCAACATCTGAATGACAAAGGACTGGTCCTCATATTTTTGTATTTATTGGATGAGCTTGTAGTTTTTCTGCATTTCTGTCAAATATGCATTGTCAATTTTAATCTTATTCTCCTCCATTCGAGTTAATGTTGCTGACAATTTCTCTTTCTCGGCCTGAACTGATGACAATTCATCCAGAGCTGTGGTAAGCTCTTCTGTAGACTCTGAAAATGTTGCCTTTATTGAAGTTTTTGTTGTTGTACCTATGCCTGATGTAGATGCTCCTGCTGCTTCCCACTGTTCTTTTTCTTTCAATAGTGCTTCCATGCCCTGCTCCATTTTTTGTATCTATGCATTCTACTCAACCACTATGGTAAACAAATTTTCCTTCTCCATTTCTATATGAGCAACTTCTTTAGCTTGAGGATGTTTTGTTGAGTGTAGCTTCAGTTGCTTCCTTAATGCTTGAATGTCTGCCTGTTTTCTCTTTATGAGATATTCTACTACTTTGATATCAGCAGGGTCATGTCCTAGTTTTACTATCAAATCTTCTAGAGATTTGATTCTGTCATCCTTAGCAAATGATGACATTTTCTCAATCTTCAACTGAGAATGCATGTTGTTTAAAGATGACTGTAATTTTGAAGCAGTCATGGCTGAACTGGTAGGTGTTGAAAAGATCAACTCCCCTGCTTGCTTGTGCAAATCGATTTAATCGATTTCAAGTATATTCTTGGTATCAATTAAGAAAATGGAGGCTTTGTAGTCTTCAACACTCCTGGAAGTTGGTACTATTAGCTCTGCTACAGCTTCAGTGTTTAAAGGTTAAATTTAGGACTGATGATTGGTTTGTGCCGAGAAAGGTGCTCGTAGTTGTTGGTTTCCTTTTCTCCCTCATTCTCCTTGTAACTCCATAGCCCCTGCTTTCCCTGTTCTCCTTTAAAACTCTGTTTAATCTCGCTTTCTCTGTTTTGTTTCCAAAACTTATTCTTTTCCCGCTAGCCCTATTTTCTTGCAAAAATCAGCGCGAATGCATGTTTATTCCATAAACCTGTATTCCCTTTCACCCCGCTCATATTTCCTAACCCCCCTGCTATCTCTATTTATTCCAAAACCTCGCATAAACCTGTTTGCTTTAACTCCCGGGCGCCAAGATCATACTGCCTTGTAGCCCCTTTTCCTTAGTCCCCGGGGCTTAACTCACGTAGCTGCGCCCATATAACCCTCCGTCACTTTTACAATCGTAGTCATTGATTGCCCTGATCTAACGGTCCCCGTCGCCACAGCCCACGCGTTAAACTTCATGCGCTTTCCTCGCCATCTGACCATCCGTCGCACGATCAGACGGCAATCGCAAGCCCCGATCGTGTGACTTGCGTGCGCGCTAACCCGCGGGGGCGATGGTTTTCGTATGCCATGCGTCGTGTTTTTATTTGATCACACGCTCTTATACAGATACCACCGTTGCTCCGTAGGCGATGCGGGGAATACCGCCCGCCCGCGAAACCGCCCTCCTCCCGCGTGTTATCTCCCGCGCACCTTCCGCTCCCGTCAGCCATTGGATCTGCCGCCTGCGATCCAACGGCCCTCGTTCAACTGATTCTGTTTGCTCCCGATAGCTATTCCAAGTTGATCTCTGCCATTCGTTTGCTTCATCCAACGACCAATATTTCCTTCCTGTCCCGCCCATGCATCCTCCATGTTGTCTTCGTCCCGTTGACCTGTATCATTCACCCGAAGCACAAGGCCATCAGCTACCTGTACGCTGCGTAATAAAGCTTCAACAACTGCAATTAACCAATAGCATGGCCGAGAAGGAAACAGGACAACCTCGAGCAGTTAAAGCATTTATCAGTTATGGGTTTCTTTCAGTCAACGTTCCACCTGCTCAGAAAGGACTGCAGAATACCAGAGAAAGGCCGATTTGTTCATTAAGACCAGCAGATCATGGAAGAGGACCATTCCAAAGAGTTAATATGGTTGCTGGCCCATTATTATCCTTCCTCGTATAGCCCAACCGGGCAATTTTGTAAATAACATCTACATATACCCAAAATCAAGAGGTTGATGGTTGATGAGTGTTATTTTGTTGTAAGGTTCAACTTCTGGAGACTATAACTACTGTGATACCTGCAGCGTCTGGTCTTCATTTTCAGCTAATGCAAGCTTCTTTTGTTGTTAATTGCTCACTTTCCACTTCTTCTTCTTTGTTCCAGGTTGTGCCTATTATGCATTTATTCATGTGTTGTTGATGTTTAGCATTAGAGGGGCTATCATCCCACCTTTGTGTTAGAATCTAGTTAGTATTATTGAATGTGTATGCAGGTTTCTATTGTTTTAATGCCAGAGAGCTGTCATCCTGTCTATGCATTAGGAGATAGATTTGCAGACCTCTTTACTGGTTGCAGCTGGCCATCATAGGGTCCTATGCATCTGCTGGTGTGATTAGTATTCTCCATCATCACATTTTCTTTAAAACTGTGAGTAATTGGTGGTCTAAAGCCTTGTAGTCTGGGGGTGTTCACCCATGTCTGGGGTTAAGCATAGTAGAAGTGGTTATCTGGCTTGAATATGCAGCATTTCTTTCATTCATCCACCATTTTCCAACATTTTTGTTGAGTTTGTAATGTTCCCGAGCATCTCTGATATACAACCTAGGAGAGTTTCTTGGGGTGATAACATTAAATGGTGTCGTTGCTAGGGAGAGGAGAATCGAAGCTCAGCTTCCCTGGGAGAATGACACAGCTTCAAGCTTTGATGATAGACAAGGTTTGAACACAGTTTCTGGTTGTAATCATCTATCTGGCGACTCCATTGGAGGAAGACCAAGCTTTGGCGACTCCACATTGCAGTTCTGGCTCAGTTTGTGAGGTATGTTCAGAGATATCTTCAGAAATCACCAGCTGAACCAGTGCCTGATCCTGAGAAGATCATTCAGCAGAAGAAAATATCGCAGTAAGGAGCATCAGGACCAGGTAAGCCTTAGAATTTTTATGTATCTTTGCTAGTGTAGAAATACCTTCAGAGATCCATACAGCTCCTTAGTCATTCATTTCCCTTTCGGACCTCAGTTCAAAGAAGCATCCATGTTGTCTATCATATTCCTTTGTTTCTGTTATCCAATTCATTGATTCATTCCACTCAGTCCACCAGTATCCCTTTCGTATACTCAATCATGGCAGGCCAGCAAGCCCTCACAAAGATAGAAAGAATAGTTGCTGCTAGGTATGGGCTCTCAGTCTTGCCTACCCCTTTGAATGCCATGCCTGCAGGTGATTATCAAGAATTTATGCCAAAGTTTACTAGTGCAGAAGGAGTAACAGCTGAAGAGAATTTAGAGTCCTTTTACAGTTATGTTGATAACCTGGATATCAATGAAGAGGATGTCTGGATGAGGGTTTTTCTTCAAAGCCTAGATGGGGAAGCTAGAAAATGGTTCAGAAACTTACCCCCTAGGTCTATTGCAGACATTGAGACCTTAGATGATGTATTTTTAAAGCACTGTGGGAATAATAAAGATCTGCTCTTTTATCATACTGAATTCGCGAACTTGCAGAGAGAAGATGGTAAGCTGCTGTTTGAATTTAACATCAGATTCAATCATATGTACAGCAGAATGCCAGCTGAAGTAAGACCCACCCCTGCTTCTGCCATGCTCACATATGCTAATGCCTTTGATTCTCAGTTCTGCCTGCTGTTAAGAGAAAGAAGATGTACTTCTTTGGCTGATATGCAAACTGCAGCCTTTGAAGTAGAAGCAAACATCATTGCTGCAGAGAGACTTGAAGGTGATGCCGAGAGGAGAAGTCAGGGAGGTGAATCCTCATCATCTTCAGAGCCTGAGATCAATGAATTAGCTAGTATGATTGAGTTTTTAGCCTCTGAAGTTTCCAAGTTAAAAGCTAAGCAGTATTTTAAGGAAGCAGGAGCTCCTTGTTCCATTTCTCTTCCAGCTCCAAATACATATAGAGGAACACAGGAGCAATTGCAGATTTTGAAAAGAAATAAAGTTACAAATGAAGATGAACGGGTGAGGCCCCTTTTATATAATATAGTCATGGAAGAAGAGCATCCTGATGAAGAGGAGGAGGTCAATGGTTTGGAAGGTGCCCCCTTCTTAACCCGAGCTGCATATGAAGAAGCATTATCCAGAGGCATTGCTCAACAACTTGTTGTAGCTACAGAACAGCAAGCTGATCAGCAACAGCAATCAGCAGCTGGTCCCCTCATCCTTGAAGAATCTGAGCTTGAAGCCTACCCATCTTCCCATGATTATGCAGATCTGCAAATCAGCCAGCCTGCTATTATTCCTAGCACAATGATCAAGAAGGGAGAAGAAAGCTCCCCATCATCTTTTGTCCCTCTGTCTGCTCAAATGACAATCCCTCAAGGTTGCCCCTGGAATACTGAGGCAGAACAAAATTCAATGCTCAAGGTTGAAACTAATCATCTCAGTCTTGATATTTTGAAACCTGCTCAGATGGCCCCCACACAGAATAAAAGGGCAGCTTATCAGATGACAGAGGAAGAGGATGTGCAGTCTTGGAATTCCTCCTTGGATGAGGATTGTTCAAACAAAGATTCAAGAGCAGATAATGTCTCTGTGTCCTCCACACATGAACACATTGGTACACCATTCATATTTATTGTGCAGGCCACAGGTGACAAAGATAAGTACACAGCAGCCATGATTATTCAGCAGGTGTACAAAGGCTCCTGTAAAGAACATCCAAGGAGGAAAATACACAGAAGGGAGATGAAGGTTGATCCATTTCTACCTATTAAGCTCAAATGTCCTAAACTGTTTGAGGTAGAGGATCAAATAAATCCTGTTTTGCAGCTCTATGATGAAGGGGCCGAGAGCAGGAGAAACAATTTTGATGGCCCATCAGTTGGCCAGTTTTTGAATATTTATGTTGTTTAAGGCTCTCAAGCCTTAGTGATTGTAATCATGTTCTTTTACAGGTTTCTATTGTAGGCTTAGTTGACTCCATGCCCAATGGATACTAGGCATAGTTTTGAAAGCTGATTTTGCATGAAGGCATTGGTCTGCAGTTCTTGAGACCTCACAGGGAGGATCTCATCCCCAGAAGGAGCCAGTGTTAGCTCTGCTACAGCTTCAGTGTTTAAAGGTTAAATTCAGGACTGATGATTGGTTTGTGCCGAGAAAGGTGCTCGTAGCTGTTGGTTTCCTTTTCTCCCTCGTTCTCCTTGTAACTCCATAGCCCCTGCTTTCCCTGTTCTCCTTTAAAACTTTGTTTAATCCCGCTTTCTCTGTTTTGTTTCCAAAACTTCTTCTTTTCCCACTAGCCCTGTTTTCTTGCAAAACTCAGCGCGAATTCATGTTTATTCCATAAACCTGTATTCCCTTTCACCCCGCTCATATTTCCTAACCCCCCCCCTCGGCTATCTCTATTTATTCCAAAACCTCGCATAAACCTGTTTGCTTTAACTCCCGGGCGCCAAGATCATACTGCCTTGTAGCCCTTTTTCCTTAGTCCCTGGGCGCTTAACTCACGTAGCCATTCCCATATAACCCTCCGTCACTTTTACAATCGTAGTCGTTGATTGCCCTAATCTAACGGTCCCCGTTGCCGCAGCCCGTGCATTAAACTTCGTGCGCTTTCCTCGCCATCTGACCGTCCGTCGCACTATCGGACGGCAGTCGCAAGCCCCGATCTCGCGCGTTAACCCGCGGGGGCGGTGGTTTTCGTATGCCACGCGTTTTGTTTTTAATTGATCGCACGCCCTTATACAGATACCATCGTTGCTCTGTAGGCGGTGCGGGGAATACCGCCCACCTGCGAAACCGCCCTCCTCCCGCATGTTATCTCCCGCGCACCTTCTGCTCCCGTCAACCGTTGGATCTGTCGCCCGCGATCCAACGACCCTCGTTCAACCGATTCTGTTTGCTCCCAATAGCTATTCCAAGTTTATCTCTGTCATTTGTTTGCTTCATCCAACGGCCAATATTCCTTCCTGTCCCACCCATGCATCCTCCATGTTGTCTTTGTCTCGTTGACCTGTATCATTCACCCGAAGCACGAGGCCATCAGCTACCTGTACCCTGCATAATAAAGCTTCAACAACTGCAATTAACCAACAGCATGGCCGAGAAGGAAATAGGACAACCTTGAGCAGTTAAAGCATTTATCAGTTATGGGTTTCTTTCAGTCAACGTTCCACCTGCTCATAAAGGACTGCAGAATACCAGAGAAAGGCCGATTTGTTCATTAAGACCAACAGATCATGGCAGAGGACCATTCCAAAGTGTTAATATGGTTGCTGGCCCATTATTATCCTTCCTTGTATAGCCCAGAATAACCTCTATATATACCCAAAATCAAGAGGTTGATGGTTGATGAGTGTTATTTTGTTGTAAGGTTCAACTTCTGGAGACTGTAACTATTGTGATACCTGCAGCGTCTGGTCTTCATTTTCAGCTAATGCAAGCTTCTTTTGCTGTTAATTGCTCACTTTCCACTTCTTCTTCTTTGTTCCAGGCTATGCCTGTTATGCATTTATTCATGTGTTGTTGATGTTTAGCATTAGAGGGGTTGTCATCCCACCTCTGTGTTAGAATCTAGTTAGTATTATTGAATGTGTATGCAAGTTTCTGTTGTTTTAATGCCAGAGAGTTGTCATCATGTCTGTGCATTAGGAGATAGATTTGCAGGCCTCTTTACTGGTTGCAGCTAGCCATCACAGGGTCCTGTGCATCTGCTGGTGTGATTAGTATTCTCCATCATCACATTTTCTTTAAAATTGTGAGTAATTGGTGGTCTAAAGCCTTGTAGTCTGGGGGTGTTCACCCATGTCTAGGGTTAAGCATAGTAGAAGTGGTTATCTGGCTTGAATATGCAGCATTTCTTTCATTCATCCACCATTTTCCAACATTTTTGTTGAGTTTGTAATGTTCCCGAGCATCTCTGATATACAACCTAGGAGAGTTTCTTGGGGTGATAACAGGTACTAAAGGTTCCATGAAGGCCATTTAGAACAGTCCTTTCTCTTAATCAAATGAAGAGAGTAATCTTTGTTATGTTTTAGTTGTCTGCTTCCAAAATTCAGAGTAGGTGGAAGCCTTCAAAGCTTCATTCTTCAATTTTATCTACCTCTATCTTGAAAATATACTATGTTGAGTTGAAATTTGGGCACTGGATAATACTAGAGACTAGATTAGTGTTTCTACAGTAGCTGACGGTATTGTTTCTTCTATTTGAGTAGAAGGAGTCACAGGAGAAATCATTGTGGTTGGCAGTTGTGTGTCCCTTTCCTCTGTAGTTTCATCTTGGATTGTAATTACTTGAGGCTTAAACTGAGGATTAACCTGAGGATCTGTTTTTTTAGTAGTGTTTGGGTCCTTCTTTTTCCTTTTAAAAACAATATATTCTGCATCTTGATTTTCAAAATCAATAGGGGACATGGATTCTCTTTCCCTTTTGCTCTCTTTTTCTTTGGGAAGAGGTGTCTGCATGGATGATTGACTAACCAGTTGTTCTTCAACTTCTTGTAAATTGCCCTCTGTTCATTCCTCCTAGTTAGCATATTGTTCAATTTCAGACCTTGGTGTATGTGCATAGGAGGTACTCTTCTGTTCCAATCTGAGCTTTGAAATGATGCCTAGGGGATCATAGGACCAAGAGAAACTAAGCTTGAATTTCATTTGACTCAATATAGCTTCTACCTCCTTTGTTGCAGCTCTGGTGTTGATGATATAAGGACCTATATGAGCCTTCAGCTTGAACTATGTTTTCTTTCTGTAGGGGAAAAAATGCATCTCATCCATGTTTAGAATTTTCCTAGTGTTTTCTAATGCAAATATTCTTACTGGTACAAACATTGGCAACCTGTAAGGAGGTAATTCTGATCCATATACTCTAATCTCAATGTAGTTATGATATAAATACCAGTCTCCAACTTTAGCTTGTTCTGACAAGTGTTAAAATTTCTTTATCTCTGGTGAAATCCTTGGGATCATATCACTGCTAAGCAAACATAGTGAGGTATGTAGAAATTTGTCAACAAAATCAGTATAAGAATACTCCTCTGAGTTATTTCTAACTAGAGAAGTCCAGTGAATCACTAACCAAGGGTTGCCTTCGTTATCTGTCTTGTGTAGACGAAACCTGAACCTGTCTAACAGATAAAATATCATAAGGCAAACCAACATTGACTCATACTTAAAGACACATTCTGCTTTGAATTTACAAACTGATCATGAATTGATCCGGATTTAGATAGGAACGCAATAGATTACAGAGATAACCATAAATATAGAGATGCGATAACCATAAAAATAGAGATGCAACGGAAATAATACTTCATTTCATTAATGGAGAATATTGGAATATGCTTACAAATAGAAATAAACCAGCTAGGGCGATGGTAGCTTTTCTCTGAGAAGAGATGTGTCGGCTACATGCCTCTGAACTGTTTTGAACTATGTTACAATGAGGCTCGAGGGCCTATTTATTGTTGAGAAACAATGGAAAACCCTTCAAATTCCAAAACCTAACCCTAGAAGATGAAACGCCAAATTGTGGGCCCCGTTTTTGGGTAAGTTGGTACATCAACTTCCCGGGGTCGCGAATTGGTCGTACTATCTCCATTTGACGCGCATGATAGCCCATTGGAAAGATCTCTCCGAGGACTACGACGGAAAAGACGATTTTTGTCAGAAAAATTGTTGGTGGTGGATTTCCCAAAAAACGTCGTTTAGGGCCTCAAAACGGCTCCGGAAGTTTAGGACCCGAAAAACTGCTAAAAATAGTAAACTATGCTATAATTAAGGAAACTGAAAAACTGAAAGAGACAGTTGTGGGGGTCCAAATGGGATAGGTGGGTGGCCACCAACATCCACCTGGATCATTCCTCCCCCCTTAGGAAGCAATGGTCCCCATTGCGTTGAGTTCCTCCCTGAGATGAGGAAGCTTCTGCTGAGCTGGGTCTCTGGTGAGCTGTTCTGCAATCTCTGATGTGTCCAGAAATGGTGGGGAGCATGGTCGGCGACGGTCCACATTGAACACTCGGTGCAAGCGAAGGAATGGAGGAACGCTGTGCTTCAAAGCATTGTTTCCCGTAGCCTTGTTACTGGTGTAAGGACCATGTCGAAGTGGTCTGAGTTTCTGATGGGTTCTGGTAAGGCGCTCCCTTTGCAAATGTAACCAAACTTTGTCGTCCACCTGAAACTTGTGTGGTACCCCTCCGGGTAAGGAGAAGTTGTTCCTGTGTTCTGTCACGACTGTATCCCTCTATTGCTGCTGCTGTGTGGAGGAACCCTTCGCGGGGGTCATGGATGTGGCAACGATCTTCCCCTTACTTTGGGAGCGAACCAGACAGAAAATAAATTTCCTAGTCTGTGAGATGAGCTTGCTGCCTTTCTTAGCAGTAATCAAAGAGGTGGCGGTAGGTGGGGCTACCTCCGGTACCCTGTATAATGAATTATCCAAAGAAATGATGACAGCGCGAGGCCTTGACTCATACACAGCATGTCGCCTCCACAATTATGGCTGGCCTAATAGTACATCACAAACATCCAGAGGTGTAACATCACACAATACCTCGTCTGTGAAGGGCTTGATGCTATAGGGAAGGCGGCACTGCTGGCGAACTTTGAGATCTCGTCGTTCGTGAAGCCAACCGATACTGTATGGCTGTGGGTGTGGTGTAGTTGGTAGGCCCAACCGCTTCACGACCTCTGCTGAAATGAGGTTATTTTGGCTGCCACTGTTGACAATGAATTGCAGCGGCGAACCCTTCACCCACATCTGTGAGTGGAAAAGACGTTCCCCCTCCTCTGGATCTTCCGGCTCATTTTTCTGGATCTTGGCAGTAGCAACAGTGGCGTTGGGATCCGCATCAATGATCTGCTTCCCTTTGTCATTCCCCTTGTCGGGTTCTGACTCAGAGTCGGAACATGCATCTGATTCGGAAGCCTTCAGCTCGGCCACCAGCGACTGCTTGGTCCGACACTCACTTGTGTTATGAGTGGGACTCTTGTGGAACTCACACCACTTTCTTGTGTCCTTCTTCGGCTTCGTGGTGTTGTTCTTTTCTGACGGGTTGTCTTGGGTCACCCTGCCTTGGCTTTGTCCTTTGGGCTTTGGATTTGCAGATCCAAAGTCTCGCTTCTTCTGTTTGAACTTTTGCTCGATTTTGACAGCGTATCGGTATGCTGTGCCGAGTGAGGAGATGTTCAAGAACTCCATCTCTTCCTGGATGTATCTGTGTAGGCAGCCGCGGTATTTGAGTACCAGATGCAGCTCAGAATCTTTGATACCCAATTGTGTGCGAAGGGTATGAAAAATGTTTGTGAACTCTGGCACATCTTGGTCTCGTCCCTGCCGTAGGGTGGTCCATTTGATATATTTGTCCTCATAGCTTTTGACAGGGTAGTACTGCTCCTTGATGGCATCCCGGAAGTCATTCCAAGTGGGTGCGGCTGAAAACAGTGAGCCTGTACTTTCATCCTTCTGTTCGCAGTAGGTTTCCCACCAGTCCTTGACGTGGGGGGCTGCTTTGAGAAGAGCGAAAACAATCTTTTCCCGACTTGAAAATTCATGAACAGAAAAATACCCATCGAGCAGATTTAACCATTTATCTACGGCATCTGCATCTATTTGACCCTCGAAGATGGGGATTTCAAAATTTACTTGTACCTTAAATGGTGTGGCATTTCCAGAGTAACTGTTGGAAGCCGATGCGTCGCCTCTAGGTAGCCGCTGAAGGATTTGGGCAAAGATGTCCATCATCGCATTCCTTTGTCGCTCGAGGGCTTCTTCGAGCAATATTCTGATAGGATCTCCTACCCCCTCGTCTTTCTTCTCATCCGCCATGGGAGGTCGTCGAGATTTGCGAGGCTGGTCTTGCAAAGGTTCGACCAATTCAAGCCCTAACTCCTTATATCCCGACCTCGTTGGGGACATACAAAGAAAAACAGAGAAAAAGCAGACCGCTCTGATACCACTGATCCAGATTTAGATAGGAACGCAATAGATTACAGAGATAACCATAAATATAGAGATGCGATAACCATAAAAATAGAGATGTAGCGGAAATAATACTTCATTTCATTAATGGAGAATATTGGAATATGCTTACAAATAGAAATAAACCAGCTAGGGCGATGGTAGCTTATCTCTGAGAAGAGATGTGTCGGCTACATGCCTCTGAACTGTTTCGAACTATGTTACAATGAGGCTCGAGGGCCTATTTATTGTTGAGAAACAATGGAAAACCCTTCACATTCCAAAACCTAACCCTAGAAGATGAAACGCCAAATTGTGGGCCCCGTTTTTGGGTAAGTTGGTACATCAACTTCCCGGGGTCGCGAATTGGTCGTACTATCTCCGTTTGACGCGCATGATAGTCCGTTGGAAAGATCTCTCCGAGGACTACGACGGAAAAGACGATTTTTATCAGAAAAATTGTTGTTGGTGGACTTCCTAAAAAACGTCGTTTAGGGCCTCAAAACGGCTCCGGAAGTTTAGGACCCGAAAAACTGCTAAAAATAGTAAACTATGCTATAATTAAGGAAATTGAAAAACTGAAAGAGAAAGTTGTGGGGGTCCAAATGGGATAGGTGGGTGGCCACCAACATCCACCTGGATCATGAATTGAATTGGACAAAAACTAACTGTAGTTGAAAATAATTGATGGTTGTTTTCCTACTGCAAAAATTGATTTAAAAAACCTAACACTATCTCATCTACGTAGTGGTCAGTAGGATACCCAAGCAGTCAGGTTACCATAGAAATCACCTGTTTGGACATTTCTAGCAAGATTGAGACTAGATATGGGGGATTGGTCTGGGGTAATTCAACATTTTCTGGAAGAAAACACAAAAATTTGGGCTCCTTGGGGGGATGTCAGTTTTTTTATACAACCTGATATTCAATTTCCAAGGCATGGCAAATAATTTCAGGGGAAATGGAGAAAATGACTTCATTATTATGGGAAATGACAACCTTTTGACTTGGAAAATATCAGATATGGCACCAGACAAAGAATTCAAGGAAAAAATGAGTCTAGGGGAAAATGAATTAAGGGAGAATGGATTCCCAAATGTTAAGATCATCACTTTTATCCATGAAATATTGATTTGCCCAGTTGTGGAGTCATACAGGTCAAATTCAGACTGGGTCTCGGAAATCTTATATTGGGTGTCTATCAACAGAGATTTGTCAAAATATGGGACTAGGGGAATGAGGGGATTTCACTATGTAACTTTTCTCTTCCCTTTACTATTTAACATCATGAAAATGAAAATGGCTAGCGAAAGAAAAATACTAGAGAAAGCTTGATAGAAAAAGTCTAAAGAACAGGGTTACCCGTGGAAATTTATTGACTGGGAAGAGGGAAAGCTGTTGCAGAAGGCTGGCAGTTGGTTGCAGTTTGTTCTTTTGATCTACAGGATCAATGTCGTGCTAAAAGGGCAGTCCATCAATATGCCAATTGCTTGTAGGAAACATGATACCTCTAAGAAGACACACTGCACTCTCCCTAGGGGAGGGGCGAACTAGGTGATGGCCTCCGAATAGTTGTAGGCAAGATATGGAGAAGGGTCGGGGATTCAAACTTTATTTTCTTACTTATCAACATAGCCCTTTATGATTGTTTACCTAGGATTGACTAGAATCACTCGATGTCGGGTGGAAATTTATTCTCGTATGGTTTTGAACTGCATCAAAGGAGGGGGAATAAAGGAGTTCAAAGGGAAGTTGTATCATAATCAAGCATTCATAAAGAAGAACCCTGAATGAAGAGCTAGCACACCCTTCACCTCAAGCTCATGGTTGATCTGTTCCAAATTGAAAGGAGATTACAATTATTGATTCGTTTTATATTCATAATATCTCGTTATTAGCCATATTTTCTTTTCGGTTTTTCTTCTTTCTTTCATATATATATATATATATATATATATATATATATATATATATATATATTACTTTTGAAAATAATTTGCAGAATGAAATTGTTATTTACAACATCTCATGGGAGAAAATCAACAGATAATCATCAATTTACCCTATAAATTATAGGACCCTAATAGTGGCTCCAATGGGGATGGCATACTCCCTATGAGTTGTCAAGAACATTTTAAATTAGTAGCCTTTGTCCATTGGGTAATGGTCCTTTGTTCTTATTCTGTAACTGATTTGATTAGCTCTTGTTATTGTAAATACTGGCAGCAACTCATCAGAAGCTTAGGGCCTTCTCTGTGGGCTTCAATTTATGATGTTAGCCATCCTCACTTGTAGTAAAAAATAAAATGATATTTACAATGGCATGTATGAAACTTATCTATCCTTGAGTGAAATAGTGCTTGAGTAGTCTGCCATTGACAGATCCTCATAGTAGTCCTTCTCCAATCAAATCTTTTAGCAAGAATGCAATGTTACCTCGAAAAGCTTCAATTTTATAAGGTCCTTTCCCTAGGTTGTCAAATTTTCCATCCTTACCTTTCTCCTCATTTCTCGAGTCCCATCTTAGAACCAGATCATCTAGTTGGAAATCATCTACTTTTGTCCTTCTATCATGAATTTTCTTGATTTTGTCTTGAATTATCCGAGTTTTGTTGTAGACTTCCTCCCTAGTTTGCTGCAACTGTATCATTTGATTTACCCTTCTTTGTACATCATTTGGCTCCACTTGTGTTTCTTGTAATAACTTTAGCACTAGAATTCCAAGGGAGGTGGGAAAAATTGCATCCACTCCATATACTAATTGGAAAGGAGACATTCCAATAGATTTTTTAGTGCTAATTATGTCAGCCCATAAAGCATTAATCAACTTCTTGTGCCAAGATTTCTTATTTTCCTGCAACAATTTCTTTATAATGTTGACTAAACTCTTATTAGAAGATTCAGCTAACCCATTTCCCTAAGGATAATAGGCAGTAGAATGTCCTAAATTTATGTGATACTTGTGACATAAATCAACCATTTTCTTTGATTTGAAAGAAATAAAATTATCAGTAATGATTTTACGTGGACAACCAAATCTGGAAAGAATATTACCTTCTAAGAACTTAATGATGACAAAATTTGCAGCTTGTTTGTTTGGAATGGCTTCAATCCATTTGTTGAAGTATTCAGTAGATGTGACGATCCATTTATGTTGAGCTAAAGAGCTTGAATGGATTTCTCCAATAAAATCTAAACCCCATTGTTGAAAAGAAACCTCCACTGAAATGGACTTTAAAGGTAAGGGCAACAATTTTCTCTTGCTTCAAAGAGTTGGCACCCATGGCATGATGAAACTCTCTTATGAACATCTGCAAAAAAGGTAGGCCAGTAAAAACCAATCCTTAGGATTTTGTTGGTTGTGGCTTTCCAATATAAATGTCCTCCACAGTCACCTTGATGAAAGTCTTCCATGACTTTGTCTACTTCATCCTTCAATAAACAATTAAGCAAAATACCTCTAATATCTTTCCATTACACAACCTGATCTAAAATTCAGAACTTCATAGATTTTAACTTGAGGAATCTAGCTTTGGTTTTTCTTAAACGAGGAGGAACTTGTAAATTTTGTTAAACATATACAATATGTGCATACCAAGGATAGGTAGCAAATGCTTCTGATGCCCGTGGAATCGCCAACTCTTCTTGTTCATCAAGTGCAGCTATAAAATTTATGTCCAGTGCATGGAAATTTGACTCAGCCATGAGTTTGGCTAATCCTTGACCTTTGATGAGTTTATTAGGCCTTATCTCAATGTCATATTCTAAAATTATTGCAATCCATTTGCCTCGTTTCCCATCTGGATCAGTCTGAGTGAGGATATCTTTTACTACAACACTTGGAACAAATGCAATTATGTGGGAATGTAGAATGTACACTTTGAAGTATTTCAGTGCCTTTACTAAAGCAAAGGCTTGTTTTTCCATGATATTTTACTTTAAGGAGGCATCTCTTAAAGCTTTGTTGAAGAATGCTATAGGTTGTTCATGTCCCTCCTTATTTTTCTGCAACAATACTACTACAATAGTATGTTCTGATGCAAAATAGAAAATCATGAAATTTTTAGTAAAATCAGGGCTAATTAAAACAGGAGCACATGTCAAAGCTACCTTTACTTCGCTGAAATATTTTTTAGCCTCACTATTCCATTTTATCTCAGTATCCTTTTTCAGCATATTTGTAATTGCTCTCAAAATCTCGGCTAAGTTTGGGATGAATCTTCTCAAGAAGTTGATCCTCCCAATGAAAGACTGAATTTATTTTATGTTCCTAGGAGGATCAATCTTCAATATGGCTTGAACTCTGTTGGAGTCTATTTTGATACCATCTTTCGAAATAATATGACCAAGTAGCTTTCCTTCCTCTACACCAAAAAGGTATTTTTTGGAGTTCAAGGAAATACCATATTTCCTGCATTTTTCAAAAACCTTCCTTAAGTGCAGCAAATGATCTTCATCTGTTTTGGAAAATACAATAATATCATCCAGGTAAATTACAATAAACCTATCCTTCTCATCAACGAAAGCAATATCCATTGCTCTCTGGAAAGTGGCCCCTGCATTCATAAGTCCATAGGACATCTTGATATACATAAAATTTCCCCAAGGTGTTATGAAAGTTGTTTTATGTTGATCATCAGGATGTACTAGAATTGGGTTATATCCTGAGAAACCATCCAACCAAAAAAATCTGCTAGAACCAACTATTTTATGTAAAATATGATCCATTTTAGGTAGAGGGTAGTTATCCTTGAGAGAAACTATTTTTCAAATTCAGGAAATCCACACAGAGCCTTATTTCTCCTTTCTTTTTCCTTGTTGGCACTAGATTTGACACCCATTTTGAAAATCTTAAAGGCACAATGATTTTGGCATCAAAAATTTTTTAACCTCCTTTTCTATCAATGGTATCAGAACTGGATTTACCCTCCTTAATTTCTGCTTGAAGGGTTTTTTGTCTTCTCTAAAGGGAATGGTATGTTGCATGATACTGGTATCATATGCTTTAGATCTTCACAACTCCAAGGAAACACATCAGAAAATTCTTTTAATAGATCAATGTACTTCTGTTTTTCTTTGGGAGGTAAGGACTTGGACAGCTTTACAATCTTAGGATTTTCCTCAGTACCTATATTACAGTCTTCAACCTCAGCTCCTACAGGTTCTATCTTTGGATTTTTGGCTACATCATTAAAATCAAACAACTCTTCTAATGGCACCAAACCTCTTGGTAACACATTGTCTTTCAATTGTAGAACCTCAAGTTCTTCTGGAATGTCATCAGTCTCATTTAACACTATTTCATTTATATCATCATCTACATAGTTATCTGCATCAATATGTACATTCTCAAACTCTTCTTTTAATTGCAAAAAACTTTCTATCTGCTTATCACTACCAAAAACTTGCCAATATCTAACATTATCTGGGACAGTTGGCCTGTGTTTCACTTCAACCTCATATTTTCTATTGGGATGAAAAGGCATCTTACAAGTACTGGCTGAAGTAGCCAATGCATTAGCTAAGATGTTTTGACCTCTCAGAATCAGAGACAATTGATATTCTGGGAAACACTACAGAAAATCTAAGACTGCATTTTTATAGGCCCTCAATCTAGGGTGTTTAGCCAAGTACTCACATTTAATTTGGTTAATGATGAGTTCAGAATCACCATGTACATAAATCCTTTTAGCTCCCAACCTCTTCAAAAGTTGCAGTCCTAAAATCAGTGCTTCATATTCAACTATATTATTTGTACATTGGAAATTTAGCTTGTAAGAATGTCCCTTTGCTATACCTGTTTGTGAGTTTGAGATCCAAACACCTGCTCCTTCCTTGCTCACTGCCCCATCAAAATCCATGTTCCAAAGGGCTTCACCCTCTTCATCTTGTTTCCCAACATCTAATTTCATCTCCTTTGTCTTGCTCAATTCAACTTCCAGGTGTGACACTTCCTCCTCTACACATCGATCATTATACAAAATAAAGGAGTCCATATCTGAATGCACAGAATACATGGGATAATTATTTGGTTTGTCTTGGCTACTAACCATATATTTCATTAATGTTTCCCTATATAACCTTCTCTGCTGACCAAAAACAGGAATGGTAGCATATGTCATGTCCATCTGCAAAGTACCCTGTAACTTTGCTCCCCATGATCTTGATAGCAACATTCCATACTTGGGAGGTATGTCTGCCACTACAATATCCATTACCACACTCTTTGCTAGGATTTGGGCTAGAGTAACACATAAATCTTTGATGAGACCTAAGCATCTTACTTTTCTAGAATCAAAAGAATATAAATCTTTGTAGGGTCTTGTTATGTCTAATCCTAGCTTTTCCATGATGGCTCTAGGCATAAGATTGTGCGAAGCACTAGAATCAAGCATAGCATTGTGAAGAATATTGTCATGAATGTTCAAACTGATATAGAAGGGTGGCACACTACCAGCCTAAGACTTTTTTCAATTTCAGGTCCAAACAATAATTCAGGTTGGTCATCAGTTAGGTTGACTGTGTCTATTCCTTCCCCTATCTTTAGTGTCTTCATGACTTGAGATCTATATGCATTCTTTTTAATCAATTACATCAAAGGAATGGAAATTTTTACCTTGGATAATTCATTTTCAATACAGAAAGATCTTTCAGGTTTGTCTGTTTATTTGATATTTACATCCTATTTTGGAGAAGTTTCCTTTTGAGAATCATCCTCTGCCTGGATGGTAGAAGGGGTGTCATCCTTTTCATGTCTGGTAGATCTTTCCCCTATGTTTAGTGCTTTTCATATTCCACCCTCTTAGTATCACACATGTGGAAGACTCTTTCTTACCATGGTGTTTTGGGAGTAGACCAATGTCCATTTCCTAATTTAACTATGAAGCTCATGAGAATTAGTTCTTATCTTATGAATGTTCACTTTCTTCTTAATACTAGTCAATACAGATAAATAATTTTGGTTTTCAATATTGGTGTTCATCACATCCTTATAATATCTTAGTTTCCTTCTTCCCTATAACTCTTTATTGCTCCACAACATCTCCTTAAATTTGGAAGTAATAATATTTTTAATACTATCCTTATTCTACAATATGATCTATTTCTTTATCTCCCAATCATCTAGCCAAGATTGGGCATCCTTATGCCATCCTCGCTTGAGCCGAAGGTGGGGATTTTGGCCAGAGTTAAAAGCAATTTTTGGAAACCCCTTCCATGATGTATAACTTCTTCTTATACATGATATGCTTTGTCATAGCCATGCTTTCAAAAGGGGAAAGGATAACTTCAATCAAGAGGATATGGTAGGGAGTGCATTCTTTAATATTAAGGTTGTAGGTTATAATATGCTTTGGATCTACTCAATCTTCCTCCATGATTCTCTAGATATACTACAACCTCCAACCTCACATCCATATAAAATAACAGGGGTGACCAAAGTATCAAAGAGGAACTTTTTTATCCCAAAACCAAATATTTGTTGACTTACAATTGCTTTCAAGCCCATAGTAAGCTTTCCATCCTCCACTTATCCTTTTCTTAATGTTATAATTCCAATTGAGCTTATTATTAATGTTGAGTCCTAGATATAAAGAAAATAGGACAATGATGATGGTGGTCAAAGCACTCTCTCCTCAAAGCTACAAGTAGGTTCACACATGTAAGTGTCACATTCCAGGGTGATGTCATACACAAGCAAGACATTGTTGTGAGTGAGGTTTTGATGCTTCACTCAAAACACCTTCAAATCTCGTTAGGCTAAAGGAGATAGGTGAGAATGTCACTTTATATCCTTTTCTACCAAAGACAAATTTCAAGATAAAAGGTCATTGACATTTATAATTTATTTTATAATATATAATTTTATTAATTTTATATTACATATAACACTTAAAAAGATAAATAAACTGATATGAATATACAACAAATACAGACAAAAACTTTGGCAATTCCGTTTATCTTGGGTTGTTGGGAGGAATGATTGTGAACATCCTCACCCTCCCACTAGTGACATGATGAGCTTTGATGTTATTTAGTAGGAAGGGTCCTTGAAGGACCAGAACAAGTTTATTCCTCATGTGGAATATAAATATATTTTCCACATAAAAATAATTACAAACATAAACATTAAATAAAATAAAATGAAAGTATTTGAAAATAAATATAAACTCATATCGAATGATTTATAACTCCAAACCGACTATTAAAAAATCTGATCTGAAAAAAGAAATTGCAATGATTTATTTAAGAGAACAATATAAATAATAAGAATACTATATTTAAAAATCCCTGCAAGGACTCAGACCAAAAATTTCCATAGATGTCATAGATGTTACTATGACTCATATAAAGGCAACTAGGTGCTAAAAGAAAAAGAAGGACAAAAAATCCAATCTGGGCCACTTTAGGAGATGTCAGACATCATCAAATTTATGTAAAAATTATATCAATTAGCATTAAATAATTTAGAACTTCTAACAAGTACAGATTAGAGCGAAAAATTGAATGACATTGAAGGAACACCAAAATAGTGTTTCTTTTATCTTTCCTTGTCACCTTTCATGATATCCCTACTGTTAACGTCATGGTTAACCCATAATTTTTTTAGGATGGAAATGGATATCAATTAAAAACTCATTTTGACAACTTGGGCATTCCTCTCGTCTATCAAAGTCCCTCGTTTCTCTTAGTGACTTCCACTCTTTTTCTACTTGAAGAAATGTGGTTACTCTCTCTCTCTCTCTCTCTCTCTCTCTCTCTCTCTCTCTCTCTCTCTATATATATATATATATATATATATATATATATATATATAATTTTAGAAATTACACATGGAAACGAAATACCCATGAAATGGTCATGAGTGTTTTAAAAAGACTTAGACTAAGTAGGTGGGGTCCTACTAGACTTAACTTATCATAATAAATCATACCTTATATCTCCCAATTTTATAATATGTTAAGCACATAACAACGTAAAATATAAATAAAACATGATATCATAATTAAACATAATTCAACTTGTATATCCCTTAATCAAAATCTCAAAATATAATAATTAATGTCTTTTCAAAATAAATATCATAACACAAGTCAAAAATGTAGATTATTATGTCTCTCCTCTATTTGAAATGTTAAAAAATATAACTCATAATAATTCTAGATGCATATCCAAAACTAATGTCTCCTTCATCACCTCTTCTACTGATCCCTAAATGTGAGATTTAGAGGGAGCAAACTTAGATTGTGGGCATTCAGTGCTCATGGCATATTCTACTATTTCTTTTATGTTGTTATTATTAGGAGGATTGGTTTCAAGCTTCGGCATTTTCTCAGCAACAGATGGAGGTCTTGCAAATGAATTTGCAGATGTAACAATAAGTATGGTAGCAGGGATGACAAGTAGATCTCTTAGACTTACAAACCAATTTAATACACCAAAAGAGGGTCTTATTCGATTTTCTTCCCACCCATCCTATACAAGGTTAGGATATTTCTCGAGAATGTCAATAATACTCAAGTGAGGCCGCAAAAGTGCATTGGGTGATGCAAATGGATGTGGCAATGTTGCATGCCCTCCTAAATATAAGTGACCAATTTGAGCTATTTGGTTTAATTCCTCTGAATTAGCATCAAAATTAATTAAGAAAAATATTCTCTTGTTTCTCCCTTCCTTCCATATTATGTTTGGCCTCCTCCTCCTCTGCCCTCTTATATTACCTCTTCATCCCCTGTTAAAGAAGCTCATTAAATAAATTCTATGCAATTAATTTCTCAACATAAAATGTAACATGACATTTACAATATGCAAAAGAAAGTATAATTCACAATATCTCATTATATATGTTCTTGAGAGGTCCCAAATTAAAGCATAACAAGCTTAGAATGCATAGTGAAAAGGGGAAAATGAATGATATGGAGGAAAAAATCAACAAAACAACACAACCGTGTATCTCATACAAATAGATTTTTTGTATCTTCAATAATCTCAGCCTTATATCCGCTTTCAAATAGTAATGTCGATTACATTTTTTTTAAAGAATTGTTTCATTTTCTCTTGTAAAACTTTGCATATTCAAACAACTACACATTCTTTTGACCATTGAAATGCTTCTGAGTAGGTGATAAAATGAAAAGTCATCCCATATGAAATCAAAGTTACGAGCACTTTTCAAAACATATTTCACAACAAAATCCCTATTGTTAGTGAAGGAAAAATGACATTATGGGGAAAATGTAAAATGGTAAATATCATCATTTTTCTACTTGTGACTCCCATCATATTTTAGAAAATATTTAGCAACATAAACCTTACAAAACAAGGTTACTTCAAAACATATTCAGTGCCATTTGCAACATCAATATACTCACTAAAACCTCTCAAAAGCCTCCTCATTTCAACCATAGATCACTATTACAAAGTATTCATAAAGTTAATGGAAGTACAACAACATCTTTGTCATAATCTCATCATATATCATAACCATGAACTCCTTATATCAACCTTATTGAGAAGATGCTTCAATAAAACAACTTCAATACAAATTTGAATTCTTCCATTATTATGATGCAAAACAGATTGCCCTTAGTTGCAGTTATCACAAACATCATAAAGGAAATGGGTAAAAGATGTATGAAAAGTGAAATTGTAAAGTGCCAACACATGAAGTGTAGACCAGTTGGTTTGAGTGGGGTTTAGCACCCATCAGGTCTCAAGTTTAAACCTCATAGGGAAGGGTTGAGGATGGAACCCACTTTTGGGGAAATTTAATTATTCCAGGGGGTGTTTATGTTTGACCGAGTTTTGCACAATCCTAGTGATAACATCCCACTAGTGGGAGCACTTCCATCCAATAGATGGGCTGCCTCTAGTCTAGGCTCAACCCAATTACCAAAAAATAAATAAAAAATCGTAAAGTGCCTCTCAATGCAAATACACACTATTACACAACATTTTTTCACTGTCCCTGTACTCCCCGTTCCTTGATCCTGGAGGACCTCTACAATGAACCCTACATGCTTACCCTTCATGAGGATAGTTCCTGGTCTTGTGTCAACCTCGATAAAAAATGAAACAAAGTGTCCGAGCAGACTTCCTTGTCTTGTGTCAAGCTCCTTAAAAAATGAAACAAGGGATGTGACGATAGTTCTTGGTCTTGTGTCTGTTAGCGCTTGAAATTTCACCTCAGGCTGAAAAAGGTAAACTCCAAGGCAACATCAAACCACTTAGCCTCGTAGCTAGCCCTACGGGGCAGGAGAGGGCTCTCTCCGGTCTATCTCGGTAAAGATCTTCAATGGGCGAGATAACCAAAAAGGGAACACTGATTTTAGGCTAGTAAACTGATAAAAAGGTTTGAATTGGGAAGTTTTAGGATTTTGGTGGAAAATCGGGGAAAGGCAATTTTGGGTGCGGGGATTGGACACAGTTTTTGCAGGGGGTTCTTTGGGGCAAGGTAGGAGACTGTATTGATGCCTTTGATAGAGGTGGATGGATGAGAATGACCAGTGAGGAGTTAAGGAGAGCAAGAAATAACCTTGAATTCCCCTTAAACAGTTGAAAACATTGATATTAAGCAAACTTAAAAGCAGAGCATGACAGTCATGAATTCTACTTTAACACTTCATTTGCCTAATTTGCAGAAGGAAAAGTAAGGAAATGATTCACATAACACACTTACAAGTACAAAGAGAAACACGCCATCAATACATGTGACCACAAGAATCCCAAAAAGGACTGCAAAACCCTGGTCTTCCTTTGCCAAAAATTGCAGAGATACAATGAGTAATACAATAGAGCTTATCCCTCAAGAGTCCAACCTCTCCAACCTCTGAAAATGACTAAGAAAATACATAATATAGGCAAGCTAACATCTTTCCTTGCCTCTAGGGGTCGAGCTCATCCTTCTAGGAGCTGTTTCAACCAATTCTAAACTGAGCACTAAAAACTAGGCAGTCAAAACAACTTGCCTCTATAAGCTAGGAAACCAATTCATTCATTAAATGTTTGCTATTTCATGAATGAATCTTCTAGAATAGGTAAATAAGTGTCATGTCAACATGAAAATACATTAATTACATCAAAGAGGGTGAAAAATCCCATCACAAGTCAAAACTGGTCAAAGTTGGGCGAATTCCTGAGCTGTAGGTTGAATTCCTGTGCAAACTGCCTGATGGGTCGCGCGCAATTCCTGAATGGGTCGCGCGCCTTTGGAGGCACTTTTGAGGCACTTCCAGGTGTCCAAATGAGGCAAAAGTGGGCTTGTTGGAAAGGTCTGGATGTCTACTTTCCAAGCCAAGTGGAATATCTGAATTTGGTGATCATTTGCCCCTCCAAAATTGCAATCTCCCAAGACTGCTTCCTGTGTGTCAAAAATGTGGCAGAAAGTCATTTTTTGCTTGTTTTTTGACTTTCTGGAGGCCCAAAACTTGGTGAAATTTCTTGGAAATGGCTGAGCAAGTGTAACTTTCCATGACAAATCCAGAAATGCTGAGTTTTCCCAAAATGGAGTTGCCAAACGAAAGGGTCGCGCGCGGCGCGCGGCGCGTTGGGGAGGAAAACCTGTGTTTGGCACAAAAAATTCACAATTGACAAAATTTACTCCAAATTTCTTGAAATTTGGGCTGGGAATCCCCAATCAAGTACCATTCTCAGTCAAAGAGGCTTTGGCCAAAATTTGGAGTGGATCGGGCCTTTTCCGTCGTTTTAGTGCCTTGGCCAACCTCCTTGGATCTAGCGATTGTAATTTTGACATTTCTATAAAACCATGACACCTGTGCAAAAAGTGAAGGAGGTTTTTCTTCTTTGGCATGTTATGGACAAAAACCTCTCTCAGTTTTCCAAAATTCATCTTTTATTGCTCTGGAACATCATTTGAGTGCGACTTGTCCCGATGTGTGAAACAAGGAATTTTGTCGAAATGGAGCGAAATGAAGGGGATATGGGGCTTCTAAATTCTTGGGGAAATTTTTGGGAGTGGGGAGGGATGTTAGGAAGTAGGGGAAAGTGGAATCTCAGAGATTGAGCGAGGGGAAGGGGTCCAAAAGGGCAAAACACAGGCCCAACCTAGAAAATTGCCAAGTTGTAGCTAGAAACTAGGGTTTGTGCAAAAATGAAGATTTTGGGGGATCTCAGTGATGGGAAGCATTTGATAAGGTATATGAAGGATAAGGGAAGGTGTATGAACATCTGGATACAAGTTTTGCCGATGATTTGACCGTCCAAGAGAAATTGCCTTCAAAACCCTAGGAGAGGGAAATGACCTTACCTAGGCGCAACTGAAGCATGAACAAGGTGTACAATGACTCATTAGACACTGAGATGATAATGACAACCCTATGAATGATGATAGACTCAGCTTAATGATGACATGGACTGACATTTGGACAACTTTAGAAGGAGTGAAAGCAAACCCTAGACCTAATGCCTAGTGACCCAATTTTGCTTGAAAACTCTTTGAAATGACAAAATTTGACCTTGACACTCTGAGACCACTTTGTAAGAGCATATTTGATCACTGGAGGAAGGCTGGAAAGACTGACACTAACAGTGTCAACCTCACTAAAAAATGAAACAAGGAGTCGTGAGCATAATTCTTTGTCTTGTGTCAAGCTCGTTAAAAAAATGAAACAAGGGTCTCGAGGATAGTTATTTTACTATGTCAACCTCATTAAAAAGTGAAACAACTTCCTTTTCCAAATCGAGTCTTTGATTAAGATCTCGTAAATTCCCAGTCGAGTCTTTCCAAGATCTCGAAAGTGAACCTTCATTCCATTGACCTAGTTGAATGAAATGAAGCTTGGGGGGCATGTACCTCAATTGAGTCATTATGCTGGGGGCATACAAACTTATAGCAAGCATAGTTTTTCGTTTCAAGCTTGTGTAAACATGAAACCGAATTCAAGCAGAGTTCTCCATGGTTCAAGCTTGTGTAAAAATGAACCCATGCCCAATTTACATCTCATGATTGCCGTTTTTATCAGCTAATTTATGCTAGATGAGCCTTGGTTGTTTCATTCCATCGCCACCATCTCTTTGGCCAATCATATGCTTTCACTTGGTTGTTTTTCCTTTCCTGAGGGACCGCAGCGATGAGTGGTTTTATTAGCCAACCTCTTGACCATTACATGTTTTGAGCAATTTCACCATTGTCGTAACCAGTTTCTACCCTTTATACCACTCGTTCCTCCAAAATGAGTCACCTTTAAGCTCCTTTCTGACTCGTAAAAAATGAAAAGATCACCGAGTATTTTTCCCTTTTTGACTTGTAATAGAGAATAAAATGGGGGTTTGCTTTCAAACTCTTTTCCGACTCTTTAAACACGAAAATATTGCCGAGCTCTTGTCGTTTTAAACTCGTTAAAGGCTACGAAACGTCGTTCACCCAGTATACATTTACCCCTTTTTTGAGCTAGAATGAACTATTTACGAAAAAGGTAGTCCTTGACTGAAATGGTGAAGCGGTTCTCTCAAGTATCGTTTTCTACCTTTTTAGGCTCGAGACACACAAGTGTACAAAAAGGGACCATGTGGAGTTTTTTTTTCCGTGTCTTTTTCAAACTCTTTAAACATGACAATGATACTTAATTATACCTTTGTCGAACTTGTTAAAATATTAAACGACATCGGATTCATCGTCATGACGAACATTAGCTTCTCCTTCCTAGGGCTCATTAAACTTACTAGGTCGGATTCATCCAAAGGATTAACTTACAGTGCAAGCATATGCTATCCCCTTTAAGATTGCGATTAAAAAATAATTGGGGTACCTGCTAGAAATGGTGGGGGGAAATTTGGAAATCTAATCAGTTGTGTCGGCAGCTCACTCTTGAACATGACACTTTCTGCTTAGTGTCGGGTTGGGATATCCTCCCTTTTATCGTTGACCTCCTTGGGTTGGGCCGTTCATTTTTTCCTTCCATTTGATCTTTGCCATGTCATCATGACCACCGATCCCATGGATCCAAAAGCTTCCAAACTTCTGATTGTATTGCCGATATGTTTAAGAGTTGTCCTTCTGCATTTACATTTACCTCTAATTCTCTGTATCATCCAAAATCATTTTGCATCCTTTTGTCTCGCGTCGATGATGTGGGATACATTATGGCCCTCCTTCGAAATGGTCGCTTCCTGTCGACTTCAACTCATTATCCGGGAAGTTGACCGAGAGACTCCCTTCCAGTGCCTTGGAGCTTGCATACCCTAATGGCAAGTTCTTCGCACTCGATGGCAAGTTCACATCATTGGCTTTCGATCGAGTGATTTCACGGGTGTTCGACTTTAGTTCCTCTATTCACATTCTATGGGTTGTGATGATAGTACCTTGAGGACCATTGTCATTATTGGTGATTTCTCTCGCACTTGTTAACAGTTTACATCATTGACTGGTAATCAAGTGAATTTCTAGCATGTTCAACATCAACACATCTATTCACATGTTGGAATTTGTACTTTGATCGAATCGTGTTGGAGCACAAGACCCTGGACTCAGATTACAAAAGTCCAGGTTGCGAAGTGATGTGACATGGTTATGTTGATATACATGTCTCTTTCAAATGGATGGCTGCGACCATACCATGAGTTATCATATGTGATCCTTCTCATTATTGGATGGCTACAACCATACCTTGGTTTCATTATGATCCTCTTTAACGGATGGCTACGCCCATGCCTGGATCCATTTACATGATCATTCTCTGGATGGTTGCGTCCATACCACGATTCATGTATCATTTGATAGAGTTTTCAGTTATGTATATGTATTTGTACTTGCTTGCAGGTTTTCTGACGACAGACTATGGTTCCCCACACTGATTCATAAAGCATTTCATCCCTCACTCTAGTTCGGCCTTCACGCTTTAGGGGGCATATGTTACACAACATTTTGTCACTGTCCCTATACTCCCCGTTCCTTGATCCTGGAGGACCTCTACAGTGAACCCTACATGCTTACCCTTCATGAAGAAACTCCCATTGTGTCCCTCTTCATGAGCAGAGCAATTCCCTTTTGCACCATTTTCCCAAAAACTTCTGTTTTTCCCAGTTTACAAGGCCGACGCTAATGGCCTTTATCCTCCTCGCGCCGATATGTAGGGATTAACACTGTCCCTAGCGTCGACCAGAGCGACTGAGCTTTGTTCCAGTCGCGTCGGTCCTCTTATGGAAATTTTTTTAAATAAAGAGCCGAAGCTTCTAGCTCTAGAAGCTTCGTAACGGAAGTCTGGTAAATGGTTTGGCTGGATGGGGTCGAGGATGTCAGTTTGGGCTCCTTTCCCCTATAATGATGGAACTACCTCAAGAGATAATACCTTCTCCCATGAGAAGAGGATCCATCTCCCATCCATTCATCCTATATAAACCTCCCTTTTTCCCAAGCACAAGCTAGTGTTGAAGTGTTAATGTTGGTGTGCTAGTGCTAATTAAGTTTGGAGTAAACAACAAGCTATTCATAGTTGTAGCTCTCTAGTTGTGTGAGGGAGAAGTGTGAATTTGGTTTAGTGTGAAGCCTAAAGGGAAGAGCCTTAAAACTATTGTTGTTGAGGCCATCATGGAATGCTAGCAGAAGTGTGTGGGAACCTGGTCTTGTCAGAGGAGAACAACAATGTCAAGACAATGGTTGTAATCTCTTCTTGATTCAATATATATGCAACTATTGATTGATTTCCTACATGATTTGTCATCTTACATGTTCATGGCTTAATGTTTCTTGACTTGTTAAGTAGGTTGAATTACAATTTGTCTATTATCACAGTTGTTGTTTATTGTTGTTTACTTGTTTCAGGTGTTTGAAGAAGGAAACGAGAGATAGCTAGAGCGAGCAAGCAAGGACATCATCAAACGGGATAAGCGTACTAAGAGGTAGGCCCTCTTAATTGGTTCTAACCTAAGGAAATCTTCCATAGAATGTATCAGTTGTGGCTAGACCCATTATCGGGCTAGAGGAATTTTTTTGTGTCCGCACTTATAATTTTACTTCACCACACACACATACCTTTATATGACACCCATAAAATATTCACACCTTAGTGATTATTTCATTCACACATTAATAACACCATGTGCTTCTAATTACTCATGTCCACCATGTGCTTCTAATTACTCATGTCCAGACACACCTTCATGCTAGATGATAATTATCTCTGCCTACATCTTTTATACACACACAACATTTCTAAAATAAGATAACTTTAAAAATATAAATGTATTAATGAGGTACAAATTTTTAAACTAAGTTTATGATATGAATGAGGTATAAATTTCTAAAGTAAGTTAAGTTTAGGAATTAACATGATACTAATCTTATTAGTTTTGATATAAGTTGTTCTTATGTGTAATTATTTTTAAATAGTGGTAAAAAAAAAATAAAACTTAGTTGTGAAATTAGGGATCACTATTTCCTATCAGCTTATTTTCTAACATGCAAACAAAGTAGAATTAGTATTAAATCATATTACAAGAACATCCCCACGTGTTATTTGATGGAAAAATGATCAACCCACAATGGTATGCTATCACCAAATTTGTGGGAAGCTCGATTGAGCTCAGTTGCCCCTTGAGATAGTTTAATTTCCCCAAAATTGACTTCCATACCCAACTCGTCCCCATAAAATTTAAACTTGAAACCTCTTGCGGATTAAACCCATTCAAACCAACTAATTTACACCTCATTGATAACTTTATATAATATTGTTATCATAATGAGAAAAAAATACTTTTATTTTAATAAAAAAACCCACTCAAACCAACTAATTTACAAGTCGTTGATAACTTTATATAATACTGATATTTAACAAACTTATTATACCTGTCGATGGCACGTTATATTGTTTTTGTTTTTAGTAAAAAAAAATGAATTTCAATCAGTTCTAAATTTTTTAAATAGATTTTATAAAGTCTATTAAAGTTTTGAAAAAAATAAATATTAAACTTAATATTTTGAAAATTAAAAATAGATTTTGAATTTTTTTAATTTAAATTTCTATTTTTTCATTGGTTCATACAAGGGAGAGATGTCTAATGTTGTGGAGGGACCAGTAGTTGTTATATTACTGGTCCCACCAAGCCACCAAAAATTGAAGGATGTGCAACCAATATTTAAACAAAAATAAATAACGTTAAGTGCAAATATCTTTTAATTTATATCCAAAAATTCCCAAAATATTGACTCAACCCACAACTGTCCATAAATAGTATTTTAAGTATCAACAATAAATCATCTTGTCACAACTAGAAAACAAATAAAACCATAAATCCTCCCAAAATGGTATATTTCAGAAGTACAAAGTAGCAATCACTTCAACCCCCATTGATCTGAACTGAAGTCATGTATTCCAAATGCATATTTATACCTACACATAATAAAAATTAATTTATGTCAGCCATAATTGTTGTGTTATTCAACAATTAAACTAATCCAGGTGGATATTGGTGGCCACCCGCCTATTCCACTTGGACCCTCACCATTTTTATTTTTATTTTTATTTTTGTAGCACAATTTACTATTTTTGGCAGTTTTTCGGGTCCTGAACTTCGAGAGTCATTTTGAGGCCCTAAACGGCATTTTTTTGGGCAAAATGCATTTGGAGATTTCAAGAGAAATCATGTCAATTTTTGTAGTCCTCGGAGAGATCTTTCCAACGAGGTATCACACGCATCAAAAGGAGATAGTATGACCAAGTTATGACCTCTGGAAGTTGGCTGCTCAACGAACCCCAATGGGGCCCATAAACTCTTGTGTTATATCTCTTCGGGTTAGGATTTTGGTTGTTTAGGGTTTTCTCATATTTTTCAATAATAAAAAGGCCCTTGAGCCTCATTTGTAACAGAGCTCAGAGGCATGTAGCCGCCACATCTCTTCTCAAAGATATGCCACCATCGCTCTAGCTAGTCTTATTTCCATTGTGTTTGTAAGCATATTTCAGTATTTGATATTAATGAAATGAAGTGTTATTTATTCTGCATCTCTGTATTTATGGTTATATCTGTAATTTGTTGTGATCAAGTTTAAATATGGATCAGGGGTATCAGAGCGGTCTGCTCTTTCTCTTTTCTTCTTTGCATGTCCCCAACAAGGTCGGGTTATAAGGAGTTAGGGCTCGATCTGGTTGAACATTTGCAAGATCATCCTCACAAACCCCGACGGTCGTCCATGGGGTAAGAAAAGAAAGACGAGGGAGTAGAAGATCCTATCAAAATATTGCTCGAGGAGGCCCTTGAGAAACAAAGGAACGTAATGATGGATAAATTTCCCCAAATCCTTCAACGGTTGCCCACCGATGGCGCATCCACATCCAGCAACCACTATGGAGGCTCCGCACCTTTTAAGGTACAAGTAAGCTTTGACATTCCCATATTTGAGGGCCAAATCGATACAAACGCCTTAGATAAATGGTTAAATCTGCTAGAAGGATATTTTTCTATTCATGATTTTTCCAGCCGAGAAAAGATTACTTTTGCTCTTCTCAAAGCCGCCCCCCACGTCAAGGACTAGTGGGAAACCTACTATGAGCAGAAGGATGAAAGTATGACCTCATTATTTTCAGCCGCTCCCACTTGGAATTCGTTCCGGGATGCCATGAAGGAGCAGAACTACACTGTCAGGAGCTATGAGGACAAATACATAAAGTGGACCATGCTATGGCAGGGAAGGGACCAAGATGTGCCAGAGTTTACCAATGTTTTTCATACCCTTTGCATGAAGTTGGGTATCAAGGATTCTAAGAAACATTTGGTACTCAAGTACCGCGACTGCCTACACAGATACATCCAAACGAGATGGAGTTCCTATACATCTCCTCGCTCGGCACGGCGTACTGATACGTCATCAAGATCGAGCATAAGTTTAAACAGAAGAAGCGAAACTTTGGATTTGTGAATCCAAAGCAAGGGAAAGGTGCCCCCAAACCACAGAATAAAGGACAAATCCAAGGTGAGACGACCCAGGACAACCCGCCAAAGCCACAATCAAAGGACAACACTACGAAGCCTAAGAAGGACACAGGAAAGTGGTGTGAGTTCCATAAGAGTTCCACTCACAACACAAGTGAGTTTCGGGCCAAGTAGTCATTGGTGGCCAAGCTAAAGGCTTCGAAATCAGATGCATGTTCCAACTCTGAGTCAAAATCCGACAAGGGGAATGACAAAGGGAAGCATATTATCGATGTGGAGCCTACCGCCATGGTTGTCACCACGAAGATCCAGAAGGAGGAAACCGAAGATCCAAAGGAGGAGGAGCATCTCTTCCACTCCCATATGTGGGTAAAGGGTTCCCCGCTACAGTTCATTATCAACAGTGGGAGCCAAAATAACCTCATTGCAGCAAATTTCATGAAGCAGCTGGGCTTACTGACCACAACACACCCACAACCATACACCATCGGGTGGCTTCACCAAGGACGGGATCTTCACGTGAGCCAACAATGTCGCCTTCATTACAACATCAAGCCATTCACGAATGAGGTATTATGTGATGTTGCTCCCCTTGATGCTTGTGATGTATTGTTAGGCCAACCATACTTGTGGAAGTGACATGTTGTGTAAGAGTCAAGGCCTCGCGCTGTTATTTTACCTTGGGAAATAAGTTGTACAGGATACCGGAGGTAGCACCACCTACTGCCATCTCTCTAGTTACTGCAAAACAATGTAGTAAGCTCATTTCCAAAACTGGGAAATTTGTTTTCCTCATGATACGCCCTTAGGGAAATTAGAAGACAATGGCCATGAACTCCAGAAAGGGCCCCTCCGCACGACAACAACATATGGACAAGGTCGTGGAGGAGTATGAGGGCATCTTCACCTCCCCTGCAGGTGTGCCTCCGCACTATCAGGTTAAGCACTCCATCGATCTGACCCCAGGTGCATCGTTGCCCAATGGACCAATCTATCGATGCTTCGTTCTGGAGAATGATGTAATCAAGAGGCAAATTCAGGAGCTACTGTAGAAAGGTCACATCTAGCCGAGTTCATCACCCTGTGGGAGCCCGATCATGTTCGTACAGAAGAAGGATGGGACTTGGAGACTCCATATTGACTATCGGGCGTTGAACAAGATCAATGTTTGAAATAGGCACCTGATCCCACGGATTGATGACCTTTTGGATCAACTCAAGGGGGAAAAATATTTCAGCAAGATTGACTTGAAGTCCGGATATCACCAGGTACCGATTTAACCCTCCAATGTTTGGAAGATTGCCTTCAAAGCCAAGGAGGGCATTTTCAAATGGTTGGTTATGCCTTTCGGGTTGACAAATACTCCTGCAACTTTCATGAGGATAATGGATGACATCTTGTGACCATTCACCAACTCATTTGTAGTGGTATACTTAGATGACATCCTGATCTTCAGCAAAAGTTGGGAAGAGCACCTCCACCACATCCGACAGGTTCTCCAAACACTACAACAACATAAGTTGTGTGCCAATTTGGAGAAATGCACTTATGGCATGACTCAGGTTCAATATTTGGGATACATTATTGATGAACGAGGGGTGCATGTGTATCCAACCAAGATCCAAGTCATTTGGGATTGGCCAACCCTGACCACTCTGATAAATCTCTGTAGCGTTCTGGGTCTTGCCAATTTCTACCGCAGGTTCATGTTGGGGTTCTCTCATATCACTTGGCCCTTGATTCATGTCACGAAGGGAGGAGTGAAAGAAAAAATCTTTTGGTATGAATCTCAACAAATTGCATTCACAGAGTTGAAACGCCGCCTCTTGTCTGCACCAATGCTCACTTTACTAGACTTGCAACAACCATTTGATATCGAGACAGATGCCTCTGACTATGCTATTGGAGCAGTCCTTACTCAACAGGGGAATCCAGTGGCATATCATAGTGAGACACTTTTAGACACAGTCTGGAAGTATACCACTTATGTCAAAAAGATGTATTCCATTGTATAGGCCCGCCGACAATGGAAGCATTACATTTTTGGGGAAGGAAACGGTGATCCACACAAACCACCGACCCCTGCAGTTCATACAGACACAAGGGAAGCTGTTGAATGATCGCCATCAGAATTGGTCCACATACCTGCAATAGTTCCATTTGAATATCAAGTACAAGAAGGGCAACACCAATAATGTTTCAAACTCCCTCAGCTGACCACCGATCATGGCATTAACCACCGTGCTCAACTCTTGTGGGCACGAGACTTATGATTGGAAACTTCTCTACAAAACCAACCCATAATTCAGCCACACATACCATACGCTTGGAGGGTTAGCAAGTTCCAGATTTTCACCTCCAGGATGCTCTGTTATGCCACCTGGGAGACCTTTGTGTTCCTTCAAGCGAGCATGCTAAGATGATTTTGGAAGTGCACTACAGTCAGGTCGCTGGGCATTTCGGGGTCGAGAAAACGGTGGCAATACTGCAAAAGTATTTCTATTGGTCGAATCTTCGATAAGATGTCGGGAAGTACATCAGATCCTACACTGCCTACGCCATTGCCAAACCAACCATCAAGAAGCAAGGCCTCTATACTCCGCTGCCTACCCCTAGTCAACCTTGGGAATCCATCTCCATGGATTACATGTTGGGCCTTCCATCTACTAAGCATGACAACGACTGTGTTTTTGTGGTCGTCGACAGATTCTTGAAGATGGCCATTATGGAGGCCTGCAACAAGAATATCATAGCAAAATCCACTGTTAAACTCTTCCTTGAATGAGTGTGGGTACACTTTGGGATTCCACAGTCTATCATCTCAGATCGGGATAGCAGGTTCCTCAGTACATTTTGGTCCAGTCTCTGGTCGATGCTGGACACCAAGATCACTAATTCCACAACTTTCCATCCCCAAACTAATGGCTAAACAGAGGTCATCAACAGGATGATCGTACACATTCTGTGTATGTACAACTCAAAGCATCCACGCACATGGGATGAGAGCCTCCCCTATGTCCAACACAACTATAATCGGGCTCTCCACAGCTCGACTGGCCACAACCCTTTTCAGGTGGGCTTGGGATTCCAACCACTATGTCCCATTGATGTGGCCATACCATTTGCAGCGACTCAGGCAAATTTGACTCATGTCCAGTTTGAAGCTAACAAGGAAAATAGCTTCATTGAGCACATTCAACACATCCACCAACAGGTCCATGACATATTGGACAAAGCCAATTCTAAGTACAAGCAGCGGCATGATTAGCATCGGGTGCCACACAAGTTCCAGGTGGGCGACAAAGTTTGGCTACATTTGCAGAAGGAGTGCCTCGCTGGGCCCCACCACAAGATTCGCCTGCTTCGATATGGGCCATACACCATCACCAAGGTTGTGGGAGATAATTCTTTTGAGCTCAACATTCCCCATTCCTTAGCCTACACCCAGTGTTCAATGTGGATCGCCTTCAGCCATACTTTCCACCATTACTGGACACATCCGACATTGCAAAACAACTCACACCAACAGAGTTAAATCCAAACTGCATGGAACAAGCTGCAACTGATCGGATCATGGACACCCAAATCAATAACACTTGCCAGCAAAAGATCCAGTTGTATCGAGTTGTCAAAGTTGGCAAATGGCTCATCGGGGACCAAGTTCAGCAGAATTTTCCTCATCTCATGGAGGAACTCAACGCAATGGAGACCATTGCTTCCTAAGGGGGGAGGACTGATCCAGGTAGATATTAGTGGCCACCCGTCTGTTCCACTTGGACCCTCACCATTGTCCTTTCAGTTTTTTTTTTTCCTTAATTGAAGCACAATTTACTATTTTTGGCAGTTTTTCGGGCCCTGAACTTCCGGAGTCGTTTTGAGGCCCTAAACGACTTTTTTGGAAAAATTCATTTGGTGATTTCTATAGAAAGCGTGTCAATAGTTGCATTCCTTGGAGAGAAATTTCCAACGAGGTATCATACACGTCAAATGGAGATAATATGACCTAGTTACGACCCAGGGAAGTTGGTTGCCCAACTAACTCCAACGAGGCCCATAAACTGTTGGTGTTACATCTCCTCAGGTTAGGGTTTTGGTTGTTTCGTGTTTTCTCTTATTGTTCAATAATAAAAAGGCCCTTTAGCCTCGTTTGTAACAGAGTTCAAAGGCATGTAGCCCCCACATCTCTTCTCAGAGATAAGTTACCATCACTCGAACTAGTCTTATTTCCATTCTATTTGTAAGCATATTTCAGTATTTGATATTAATGAAATGAAGTGTTATTTCTGCTGCATCTCTGTATTTATGGTTATATCTATAATTTGTTGTGTTCCTGTTTAAATCCAGATCATAAACCCATTGTGTTCAATAAATGACACCCAACCCATTAAATTCAATAAATGACACCCAAGCCATTAAATTTCCCATTAAAATAGATCAAAGCACATGGATCAACCATAACAAATTCCCAGCCATTGGATCACATCCAAATCAATCCAGATCACACATTCAAAATTGAGACATTGCAATCCATGTCAATCCTTGCCACCAATTAAATTCAAGTGCAAAAACTATAAAATAAGTTCGACCCTTGCTAAAGTTGTATGTTTAGCATTCAAACTATTCACCAACCCTGGAGGCAAACCATCACAGAACATTTCACATTATATTCAGGTTAGTTATTTCAGTTTCTACATAGTTTAATTACAATTTTATTTTCATTTCTCCATCACATAACATTTCACATTATATTCAGGTTATTTATTTCAATTTTTTGCACAGTTTAATTAATTTGTGAAAATTTCTTTGCCACAATACATGCCTTAAGTTTGTCAATAAACTCATTTGCTACATTAGTGGTAAATCTGGTGATATAATTCAAGGTCTTCCTAATGTTGAACAATTGTTAGAGGCCCCGTTTGAAAGTAATTTACTGAGTGAATTCGTCAGATTGCCTTCTTTTTTATTTGGGTTATGCCACCCATTTCTTCCTAAAACATTGATAGGGATACATAATAAGATGTTATGACCATATAATATATATATTGAGTATAGATTTCTGGTATGGCCACGTGGAACCTTTTCTTGGCATGGAACTAAGTGAGTGAGGTTTACCTAGTCCCACCAACAGCGGATCCATATCCTATTGAAGAACTAGTTGACTTCATTGGCCGAACAAAAGGAGTGAATGGATTTAGATAAGATGCAATTGACAATTTGACTCAGCAACATATGCAGAGGTAGAAGAAACTAGAGCACGGCAAGCTCGGATAATATCATAGGCAACGGTTAAAGCAATTTCAGTTAATCTAGTCCCAGCAGCATCCTCACCACTTTGAGAGTAGCCACCTCGCTTACTTTCTTATTCAAATACCTTAAACGAATGAGATGAGAGTCTATAATATTGAAACAGTTTGCATTTTCTTGCCATGGAACTAAGTGAGTGCATGGGCTCTTGCTTGAACTCTTTTTGGTTGGGAAGACCTTACTTTCACTCCAAAACTAAGAGTTTTGAGTGTGAACTACAAACAACTACTCTCAGGATTTCATTTGTAGACCCATTTAGAATGAACCAAGTTTCATCCATTCAGAAGAGGAATGAAATCCATGTGTAATTCTTCATCGAGGAAGAATACTCCTCTTTCATGGAAAGATTCCATTCATGTATGAGAGAGCTATTATGGAAAATGTGAAATGGCATGACTCAAAAGGGAGACAGTAGTGGTTGGTGACTGAATATGGTGAGGAATAGAGGAAAAATAGTTAAAATCAGTTGGGTCATAGCCATACATGTGAGGCCTTTTTACTTACAAAATACCCTCCTCAATGGTTGTTCATGATTTCAGGTTGTTCATTTTTTGTTGGTGTTGAAGGCTAATTTCCATCTTCTTAATCATCTTATTGTTTTGCACAACCAAAATTGTCATCGCAATCTCCATTTTCATCAGGATTGACAATTTGGAGGAGAAAGAGACAATTTGAGGTTGGAGTTATAGTCAAAATGGACAACCCTTTGAAACAAATTATGTTTTGATATAAAATTAAACAACATATATCCTTCATATCCTCATATGCCTTAACATGTTGCCCTCGATCAGGGTAGCATATCAGAGAATGTTTTCCCTGGTGTTCATATATTGAGATCAAGGCACCGATCCATATCTAGTGCAAAAGCAAATACATCCAAAGTGAGTCCTTGTAGATTGAGTCTCACCAACATAAGCACTACCAAATAATGTCATGAATAATAGGTGTGTATAAACAACCTGTATAAGCACCTTACTATTTTTTTTCCCAAGGAAACTTGTATGAGGCTCAACATTTTTAAAGGAACTTAGCAACTTAATCAAATCTTTAATAAGACAAGCCTAGAGCTTCCTTCATGCCTCAAGAGTGTTATCTATAGGAATAATAGTATTGACAAACTCATAACCATTCCTACAACAAGAGAATCCCTAACCATTACTAAGGAGAGCCTAGAACTTCTATTGAACTGCTAAATTCATTTAACAAGGCAAGCCTACAACTTCCTTCGTTCCTGGAGATTGTGATGATTAGGAATAACAATATTGACAAACATGAGGCTAAACAATTTAAGTCAAACAACAATTTATAAAAAAAGAACTAGACCAGATCAATATCTTAACCAGAAAAGGAACCAGGTGCCACTTTTTTTAGTTTAAATTACTCTAACGTCTACATCATTTTGTTATAACGTATAAAATA
The DNA here is from genome assembly GCA_031772625.1 of Pinus tabuliformis. NCBI lineage: Eukaryota > Viridiplantae > Streptophyta > Pinopsida > Pinales > Pinaceae > Pinus > Pinus tabuliformis. The sequence continues at coordinate 52,084,575 of CM062805.1, read as the reverse complement.
TTTTACCAAAACATATATTGATATTATTGAAGACATACAACCAATTCTAGGTCAATTTCAACACACTGACAGTAGTATTCCAAGTGAAAGTACATGTCTTTTTGTGTGCCTATATGATTTTAGGTCATCCCGAGGTTTCCTTTAGTGGTAGAGGAGACTATGAGACTGCACTTGCAGAAGAAACAACTCGGCTTATTCCTATTGAAGAATCTAGGGCAAAGTAGTGTAGTGTGATTCTTCGTTACTTGATAACAATTTGTGGAGTCTTTTTACTTTTCTTGTTAGCTTATTCTTCTTCTTATTATTATTAGTGTATATGTGTGTACTTCATCAAACTGCTACCAAAACACAAAAAACAAGAAGACAAGATATTGGCTCTCTTCCAAGGCCAAAACCTCTCTTCTCTTGAGAGAAAACCCTTTAGTGAATTTCTCTTATTGAAGCTTCTATTGATCAATTCCAAACCCTAGAACCCTGACAAAAGTCTCCTCCAAACACCAGTCAAATCCTTCCTTCTTTTTGCACCCTTTTCCCTGGCACTTCTTCCAGCACTTCGTCCTCCTTCTTCTGGCACTTTGTTCTTCTTAACTTGTGTGTTCTAGGCTAATCCTTGACTTCTTCTTCCTTCGCTTGAGATGTAGTCTTTATATATTAGGATGATGACCTTCTATCCTTCCAATCGAACCTTCTTCTCTTGACAACTATTGCAAACTTAGGGCAACAGCAATGCAGCCCTAATTCTTTGCACGTGTGGATGATTCTATTCACTAAATCATGTTAAACTTGTCTTCTACCCTTCGCTTGCGTACCCTTCTTCCATGCTTGAGAGAGAGGCCTTGTAGGCCTAGTTTGCACCTAAAACAATGAGATATAGTGAACTGTGATTTTATGTTGATATGGCCACAGGCAGACTCTTTCCCTTTTGCACATGTGGCTGTGAGTTTACCCCAGAAATAGTCCTTAATCTTCAGCTTCTTTCTCCCTTCCTTCGCTGCCCTAGAAGGCTTCTTTTCGTCCTTTTCTTTACCTCTTTTCTGCATTGATTTCAGAGTGAAGTAGTGTGTTCTATTTGGAGTGGACAACCTCTATAAATAGAGGATTGTCCCTCCTCTTCAAGCTGTCTGGACATTTTCATCTTAATTCATTTTTTATTCATTAATTGGCTGCTTGGAGACTTCATTGATGCTAGGATAGTATTTGGCTTGGCTTGGAGGTGTTCCCATGACCTTGTATATTGACACACATGATGTAGCATGCCCTCAAAGGGTCTCATCATAATTACGTTTTGACTTTGACTCTCTAGAAGCACTTAAAAATGTGCTTGACCTATTTTCAATGAGAAAGAAACTCATTGACAAATAATATCAAAATAATTTCTCTTTTCTTGAATAAATACAAATATCAAAATTACATTTATGAAGACCTAGCCTAGTTACATTTCCTTCAACACTCCCTCTTAACTAGGGAGGTATTCATACAACATTATAAGGTGTTTGACAATTTTCAATCTTGAAGAATTCACATAAGAGAAACTGGATTAGAAATCCATCTGTTATAGCATCATATCCATCAGCATTGTCATAGTGCAAGGCCTTGACTTACAGCTCCATCTCTTTACGAGATCATGAGCTAAAATGTTGGCAAGACCAATGATTTATAGACACCTTCATCATTATCTCTCAAGGTACATACCCACCCAGGTGTTCTCCAAGTATGACCTTCTAGGACTATTCTTATCTTGGGTTCCCAACCCTCAAAGAATATCGGTCCTCTTGCCTACTCTTGTCTTGGATGCCCTACACATCCTCAAAGAGTATCAGATGCCAGATGATTACCCAATCCTCCCATTCTTTCTTCCCAAGTGAAGGCAAGAATGTTGCGTCTATATTGTGTCTACATTTCCATTCATGGCCTTGATCTAGACTTACGGTTGTTAGTCTTGGTCTAGTGTATGGCCCATGAAATGGAAAACACAATTGTCACTCCTTCGTAATCAGGGGTGATCCAAAAATCCCTCTTAATCAGGGACCTCTCAGAGCTCCCTCTTAACTGGGGACTCTTTCCTTCATCAACAACTTCTTCTTCGTGGGTCCTTTAGCTGCTTGATCTCCTTCCTTTATTGATGTCATGAAGTCTTTGTTCAAACTTCTTTTAGGTAGGGCATCATCCATCGATCACTTTCCTCCCTGGTTTGTCATGTCATTGATTTCTTCGAGGAAAGTGGATATCATGTCATATATCAAGTTTCCTTGTCATCTTGGCTACTCCTTTGTCATCTTTTCCATGCTTCGGAATATTCCTCTCATGGATGCTTCGTTGTACTTACTTGTTTACATGTTTTGACCTAGTAGCCCATCATGACTTCATCCTGATATTGCTTCAACATTGTTTTTTTCTTTTTTTGGATGGATTCTTCATCACGACATCTTTATAAAGTATAATCAGTTATATGCACATTTTATATCTCCAAGGCCTTCATAGGTGTCAAGGGTCCTTTCTTCCTTTATCAGATTTGTCTTGCCTTCTTTCAGGAGATATCTTCAAAGCATTTTGTCAGATAGTGATTCTCGGTGATAATGTTGTTCTTCACATGCTTGATCTCTTTATTTATTTGCTTCTTATCAGATGAATAGGTCAACCATCTAATGCTTCTTGTGAGAGAATTCCTTCATTGCTTGCTTTCTGGACTTGTCAACATTTCTTCTTGCTTCTTAGTCAGCAATCTTATGCTCCTCATGTGAGCATATTCTTTTGTTGACCTTCATTTTATTGTGGTACATGCCTTCGAGCAAGTTCTTGGTGAAAGAGATTCTTTCATGCTTTATCATGTTATAGACCTATCCCATGACTCAATAATATGCAAATCATAACATGACTAAACTTCGATGCATACATACCTCATCTTGATTCTCCTTTGATCATCCTTTGGTGTGGCCCTTCTTGCTTCATCTTAGCTTGCCTACATATCATCCTTTTCTTGAATCCCATGAATGGGATTCCTAATGAGACATCTACTCTGGTCCATGAACCTTCTTTTGAAGATTCCATCAAAGTATCTTAAAGACCCTTTCCTTGCAAATGTTTCCTTTTCTTTGATGATGGAGGTCTTCTAAGAAACTTAATCATGATCAAAAATGTATTTTATCATGGATGAGGTTCTATGCTAGGTATGCTCCTTATATATGAATATATTGAGCTATATCTACCATGCTCCTATATTCTAGAAGATATTTCTGCCCATGCATTTTTAATCTCATTATTAAATGCTTCATCTTCATGAGTATCTAGAACTCTATATCATGTTGCTCGATTCTAGAGGATGGTTCTAGCCATGCAATATTATTCTATTCCTACATGATCCTATACTACTTAAAACTTTGAAAGAAGTCTAGAAGTAAAGAGTTTGACCTATTCATAGTAGAGATTCGAAGGATCTTCGTTCTTTTGCTTCTTTCCTTCTTCTTTCACCTCTTGAGTCAAGTGACCCTCTTTCTTTTGTTGTTGTTGTCCTTCCTAAGCTTAGGGCAATTCCTTTTGTAATTTCCATATTCTTGGCATCCAAAGCATTGGATCTTGGACATGTCTTTGTTGTTTGTTCTTCGTGTACCAAGTTTTCCAAATTTACCCTTTCTCTTAGCCATGGTAGCAAATGCTTTCTCCTTTGATCCCACATATTCCTTTGCCTTAAGTCTGGTTTCCTTTGTTCTGCATAGAGACCAAATTTCACTGAGAGTGGTTGCTTCCTTCTTGGCATATATGCTTGATGTGAAGTTTCCCCACTCCTCAGGTAGAGCATTGAATACTACAGTTGTCATCTCTCTGTCAGACATGACTTCCCCAAGCTCTTGAAGTTGATATCTCATTTACGAGATTTTCATGAAGTAGGGAGTTATTCCTTCCTTTGTTATCTTCATCTTGTATAATTAATTTCTCAGAGATATACTTCTCCGGTTGTGGATATCGAGAATAGCTCTACTAGCTTATCATAAATTTCTTTTGATGTCTTAATCTTGGAGACATAAGGAATGAGAGAGTCTTTGATTGATTCTATCAAAATCCTTTTAGCTCTGGTCTCATCCTTATTGTAGTTGGCTAAGGCTTGAGTCTGTTCCTTAGCAGGGATAGTGATATTCCCTTTGACATGTTCTAGGAGTTCATTCTCCTTAAGAAGTAGATCAGTCCTCTTCTTCCATGTAGGAAAATTATTGGTACCTACAAATTTATTGCTTTCCTTGCAAAAAGACGTTGATGTATATTCAGAAGGGGACATGTACTTACTTGATAGATTTGGAGATGTAATGGCTTTGCTTCCTCCTTGAAGGCTTGATGACTTGTCTTCCCTGGATCTTGATGTTCTTCAAGTTGCCTTCTTCAAGAGGACTTGCTTGGTGATGATGTTTGCTTGAAGACTTGTAGCTTGATGTAGGTCCTGCTTCAATATGCTCTTCTTTGTAGGTGCCCTTATGCAAGGCTCTTCTTCTAGCTTTGTAGACCTCCTGGATGAATGATGGATTGTAGACCCTTCTTGTCTTTGAAGTAATTAAGACTTCTAGACTTGATGGTTCAACTTTGTAGATGCTTCCCCTTGATGAGTGTTCTTGAGGTGCCCTTTCCTTGATGTGTCACCTTAGCTCTGATACCATGTTGAAGAATCTAGAGCAAAGTAGTGTAATGTGATTCTTTGTTACTTGATAACAATTTGTGGAGTCTTTTTACTTTTCTTGTTATTTTATTCTTCTTCTTATTATTATTAGTGCATATGTGTGTACTTCATCAAACTGCTACCAAAACACAAAAAACAAGAACACAAGATATTGGCTATCTACCAGGGCCAAAACCTCTCTTCTCTTGAGAGGAAAACCCTTTAGTGAATTTCTCTTATTGAAGCTTTTATTGATCAATTCCAAACCCTAGACCCCCTGACAAAGTCTCCTCCAAGCACCAGTCAAATCCTTCCTTCTTTTTGCACCCTATTCCTCGGCACTTCATCCTCCTTCTTTCGGCACTTCGTTCTTCTTAGATTGTGTGTTCTAGGTTGATCCTTGACTTCTTCTTCCTTCACTTGAAATGTAGTCTTTCTACCTTAGGATGATGACCTTCTATCCTTCCAATCGAACCTTCTTCTCTTGACAACTATTGTAGACTTAGGGCAACAACAATGCAACCCTAATTCTTCACACGTGTGGAGGATTCTCTTCACTAAACCATGTTAGACTTGTCTTCTACCCTTCGTTTGCATACCCTTCTTCCACGCTTGAGAGAGAGGCCTTGTAGGCCTAGTTTGCACCCAAAACAATGAGATATAGTGAACTGTGATTTTCTGTTGTTATGGTCGCAAGTAGACTCTTTCCCTTTCGCACGTGTAGATGTGAGTTTACCCTAGAAGCAGTCCTTAATCTTTGGCTTCTTTCTCCCTTCCTTCGCTGCCCTAGAAGGCTTATTTTCGTCCTTTTCTTTACCTCTTTTCTGTGCTGATTTCAGAGTGAAGTAGTGCATTCTATTTGGAGTGGACAACCTATATAAATAGAGGTTTGTCCCTCCTCTTCAGGCCAACTTGACTGTCCATTAGGCCGACTTGACAATTTCATCTTAATTATTTTTTTATTCATTATTTGGCTGCTTGGAGACTTCATTGATGCTAGGATAGGATTTGAATTGACTTGGAGGTGTTCCCATGACCTTGTATATTGACATACATGATGTAACATGCCCTCAAAGGGTCTCATCATAATTACATTTTGACTTTGACTCTCTAGAAGCACTTAAAAGTGTGCTTGACCTATTTTCAATGAGCAAGAAACTCATTGACAAATAATATCAAAATAATTTATCTTTTCTTGAATAAATATAGATATAAAAATTACATTTATGAAGACCTAGCCTAGTTACATTTCCTTCAACAATTCCAGAATTTGAATCCTTAATCACCATTACATTAGATGGGCCTTCTTCCATCTGTCTGTCAAGATCTTCTTCTCCAAATGCAACAACAGATGATTGGGGTTATGAAAAACCTCAGACTTTAAGTCAACAACGACCATTTGCAGCCCAACTGGCTACATTTGATGTTGCCTGGTGCTCTTACTTATATGAATATGTTTTGTAGAAAGTCAAGGATACACAATCTCTTGAAGAGGATTTAATTAGAGTGACTTGCCAACTTGAAGTTTTAGTGTTGTAGAAGTGCAAGAGATGGGGACGATACTAGTCATGACTCAAAGGCCATTCTCAAGCAGGTTCTCAAAGATCAACAACTTCTGCGAGAAAGGGTTCTTTGTTTGAGTGCTAGTGATGGAGCAACAAGGATGAAAATGGCATTGTCAAATGCACGAGCTGAATTTATGGAATCAAAAGAGAATGAATCATCGAAGCTATCAAAACAGTTAAGTGGAATTAATATGGGACTTTTTAGATATATCTATTCCAAAATTAAACAGTTAAGTTAAACAACTGGTCAAGCGACAACACAAGCCATATTCTTAAATTTTCCACGCATGAACACAACAGTTAACACAAGGTTAACAAGATATTTGTAACCAGACAAACAAGATATTTGTAACTAGACAAACAAAGTACAGGGCTGAGGTGTTATCCACCTCGTTCGCCATCATAGCAGCAAGGGCACACAACAAATGACGTCCCTCCCCTAGATGAAGTGACTAATTTTATGGGTTATAGATAGAATTTGTGAGAAAGAAATAATAAAAAATAATATATATATATATATATATATATATATATATATATATATATATATACCACGAAGTGTCATCATAGTACACATATCAACGTTGTGAATATTTGATTTGAGATGTTATCATTAAACTATTTTATGGAGTTGTCTATAATGCGACTTTTTGGAGATTCCGGTGACGGAATTCGACGAAAAAATTGTGGATAAATCTTGATTTGTATTATTTAAAATGTTTTTTTAACTGTATATTTGGATTCAACACCCTGAAAAACCCCTGGGACGCTTTGATTGTGCAGAAATTAGCTATGAAACTTGCGATTTCAATAAATTGCTGCCGGATTTTGACCGGAAAAACCCACCGGAAAAACTTCCAAAAAGTCTCATTATAGACAACTCCCTATTTTATAGTTAAAATGGATTAGTTTATTTATTTTTGTCAAAATGTATTTTTTACAAGTCAATATGAAAAAGATGTGTAACTCTTATGTCCATATAGAGTTTACATATAATATTAAAATAAATTAATAATAAAAGAATATTTCAATATTTATTAAAAGTAAATTATTTTAATATCAACCAATTAAATTAGATAATAGTCACCAAATTAATGAAACTAGCACAACTAAATTAATAAAGTAGTTGATATGTATGAATGAACATCATTTTCCACTTATAATAATACCAATTAGCATACTAAACATAGAAAATAATATATATATCTCTATATATATATATATATATATATATATATATATATATATATATATATATATATAATTTGAAAAATGTATTTTTTTCAAAAGATGCTAAAATTTAATAAACCACTCTTTAAACACATCATTTAATGACACAACAATATAATATATTTTTCCATTCATTGTTATTCTACTTTCATATACATTTCTTCAATTATCTCAAGACTATTTAGAGGAGTTGTCTTTAGTGCGACTTTTTGGACTTTCCGGTGTTGGAATCCAATAGAAAAATTTGAGGTGAAATCTTGATTTGTGTTATTTAAACTTGGTTTTCAGCACTCTGAAAAACCCCTAAGACACTTTGATTGTCAAGCTTGTGATTTCGATAAATTTTCGCTGGATTTTAGAGAAATTTGACCGTAAAATCCCACCAGAAAAGCTTCCAAAAATTCGCACTAAAGACAATTCCCTATTTATATATATTTATTTTTAATTTTTTTTTTTTGTAAGCTGAGATGGATCTCTTTCTATTACTATAAAGAAAACAAAACAGTACAGAGTATCAAAAAACATTAACTCGCCCTCGTGGGGAAACCGAGTATTTTAGCCATCTAAAATTTTTAATGGCCGACCAAATATTTTAATATTAATGATTTTTTTGGTACAAGGCTTGCCTAGTTTGAAAATAAATATTTAATAATAATTGCGCCGAGAGGCCCTTTACAGCCGAGTATGGGGTAGATCTCACGTAAAAACTTAAACATGTAAACATAAATGTAAACGTAAACAACCAAGTATGGGGGTAGATCTCATTTAAAAACGTAAACATGTAAACCTAAATGTAAACGTAATGTTTAACATTTATAATTTAATGTTGGCCCTATTTAAAAATCAATCTAATTATTATTATGTATAAACACAATATAAATTTAAAATATAAAGACGTTTTCAAACACTCAATAAGGAGGTATGGTAAATAAAAAAATATATAAATAAACTAGAGGTATGGTATATATATATATATATATTAATCCATAAATCTTTTTATATTACGAAAATTCTAAACAAAGGTTTTATTTAGGTGAAGCCTATGGGCCAAATTTATTATTAATACCATGCAAAAAGATATTATTAACCCTAATATCAATATTAAGAGATTAATATTATTATTATTATTAAATCTAATATTCATATTAATATATTATAATATTAATATTATTAAATTTAATAACTTTGGATTAATACAATATTAAATTTTTTATATTATAATATATATTAATATATCATGATATATATTAACTCTAGATATATATGGGAGGGAAAACCAAAGACATAGAATGATAGAGGTGGAGAAATAGAAGGAGTAACAAGGGAGATATGGATATAAACGGAAGGAGAAGGGAGAAGAGGAATTAAGAGAGGGAGAGGAGTGAGAGAGGTAGAGAAGGGTAAGAGAGGGAGAGGGAGACACAAAGATGGAGGGGGAAGAGAGAGAAGAAGAGAGGGAGGGAGATTGTGAGAGGATTTGAGGGCAGAGAGAGAGAGATGGGAGAAGAGAGCGGAAGGTAGGAGAGAAAGGGAGAGAGTGGAAGGATGAGAGAGAGGACTTGCAATAAAGGAGGAGAGAGGGAGGGATAGAGTGATGGAGTTGGTGAGGGGGAGAGGGAGGGATAGAGAGATGGAGTTGGTGGGGGGGAGAGGGAAGGAAGAAGAAAGACATAGAGAGTGAGAAGTGGAGAGAGAGAGAGGGAGTGACAAGGGAGAGATAAAGAGAGAGAGTGTATGTTTAGGGGTGAGATAAAGAGAAAAAGAAGGAGTGATAGAGAGAAGGGGAGAGAGAAGGAGAGAGGGAGGGAAGAAGAAAGACATAGAGAGTGAGAAGTGGAGAGAGAGAGTGAGTGACAAGAGAGATATGAAGAGAGAGAGTGTGTATGTTTAGGGGTGAGATAAAGAGAAAAAGAAGGAGTGATAGAGAGAAGGGGGGAGAGAAGGAGAGAGGGAGGGATATAGTAACATAGTTGGAGAGAGAGAGAGAGGAGGATAGTGATGGGGGAAAAGAGAGAGTGAGAGTGAGTGACGGGGGAAGATAGAGGAAGGTAGGAGAGAAAGGGAGAGAGAGAGGAAGTACGAGAGAGTGGATTTGAGAGAGAGGAGGAGAGAGGGAGGGAGAGAGGAGGAGCGATGGATGGATAGGGAGATGGAGTTGGAGGGGGAGAGCGGGAGGGAAGAAGAAATACATAGAGAGTGAGAAGTGCAGAGAGAAAGGGAGTGACTAGGGGGGGAGAGAGAGTGTGTATGTTTGGGGGTGAGATAAAGAGACAAAGAAGGAAAGATAGAGATAATGGGAGAGAGAAGGAGAGAGGAGAGAGGGAGGGATACAATAACAGAGTTGGAGAGAGAGATAGAGAGAGAGTTGGAGGGGAGAGAGAGGGAGGTAGGAAGAAAGAAATAAAGAGAGAAAGGTGGAGACAGAGAGAGAGAGGGAGTGATAAGGAAGATGGAGACAGAGGGAGAGAGGAAAACATGAGGGAAGAGAAATAGAAGTAGGGGAGAGGGAGTGCGGTGCAGGTAAATTCTAAGTGTAGACACAAACAATTCATCTAGCCCGAGAGAGTGGGTCTAGCCACAAACAAACAATCTATGGAAGATCTCCTAAAGCTAGAATCAAATAAGAGGGCCTTCCTCTTAGTACGCTATTCCGCTTGGTGACAATCTTGCTTCCTTGCTCCAACTATCTTTCATTTCCTTCCTTCAAACACCTGAAACAAGTAAACAACAACAAACAACAAACGTGATAACATACAAATTGCATTCATCCTACTTAATAAGTCAAGAAACATCAAGCCATAAATATGTAAGATGACATTTCATGTGGGAAATCAATCAAAATGTCCATCTATATTAGTTCAAGAAGAGATTACAACCAATGTCTTGACGTTGTTGTTCTCCTCCGACATATCCGGGTTCCCACACACTTCTGCTAGCATCTCATGGATAGCCCCAACAATGGTAGTCTCAAGGTTCTTCCCTTTAGTCTTCACACCAAACCAAACTCACAATTCTCCCTTAAACACAAACTAGAGAGCTACAAACTATGGGTAACTTGTTGATTACTCCAAAATCAAAACTCCAACCAGAACTTAATTAGAACTAGCTTGTGCTTGGGAAGAAGAGAGGTTTATATAGCTTGGATGGAGGGGAGATGGTTCCTCTTCTCATGGGAGAAGGCCTTATCTCTTGGATTAGTTCCATCCTAATAGGGGAAAGGAGCCCAAACTAACCTCCTCGACTCCATCCGGCCTAACCATTTACCAGACTTCCGTTATGAAGCTTCTAGAGCTGGAAGCTTCAGCTCCATATTTAAAAAACTTTCCAAAAGAGGATCGACACGACTGAGAAAGGGCTTAGTCGATCCGATCGGCGCTAGGGAATATTGTAATCCCTGCATATTGACACGAGGAGGACACGGGTCATTAACGTCAGTCTTGTAAATTGGGATAAACAGAGGATTTTTGGGAAATTACGCAAAAGGGAATTGTTCTGCTCATGAAGAGGGACATAATGGGAGTTTCTTCATGATAGGAAAGCATGTCGGATACACTGTAGAGGTCCTCCAGGATCGTAGACGGGGAGTACAGGGACAGTGACAAAATGATGTGTAACAGATGCCCCCTAAAGCGTGAAGGCCGAGCTAGAGTCTGGGGTGAAATGATTTACAAGTGGAAGCGGGGAACCAGAGTCCATCCTCAGAAAACCTGCAAGCAAGCATAGATACATATATATCACTGAAAACTTTTAATAATAATACATGAATCGTGGTATGGACACAACCATCGAAAGAATGATCATCTAAATGGATGCAAGGCATGGGCGCAGCCATCCAATAATGAGAAGGATCACATATAACAACTCATGGTATGGTCGCAACCATCCATCTGAAAGAGACATGTATATCAACATGACCATGTCACATCGCCTCGCAACCTGGACTTGTGTAATCTTAGCCCAGGGTCTTGCGCTCCAAATGACCCGATTAAAGTACAAATCCTAACATGCGAATGAATGTGTTGAAGTCGAACATGCTAGGAAGTCGCTTGATTACCGGTCAACGATGTGAACCATTAACAAGCGCGAGAGAAACCACCAATAATGGAAATGGCTTTCAAGGTATTGGCAACACAGTTCACGAAATGTGAATAAAGGAACTGTTCTCGAACATTCATGAAATCACTTGATCGAAAGCCAATGATTTGAACTTGTCTTCGAGTGCGAAGAACTTGCCATTAGGGCATGCAAGCTCTAAGGTACTGGAAGGAAGTCTCCCAGCCAGATTCCTGGATAATGAGCTGAAGTCGACAGGAAGTGACCGTGTCGAAGGAGGGCCATGATGTATCCCACATCATCGACATGAGACAAAGGGATGCAAATGATTTCAGATGATACAGAGAATTAGGAGTAAGTGTAACTGTAGAGGGACTAACTCTTGAACATATTGGTGACACGATTCCAGAGTTTGGCAGCTTTTGGATCCATAGGATCGGTGGTCATGATGACGTGGCAGAGATCAAATGGAAGGCAAAAATGAACGGCCCAACCCAGGAAGGTCAATGATGAAAAGGAGGATATCCCAACCCGACACGAAGCAGAAAGTGTCATGTTCAAGAGTGAGTTGCCGACACGACTGATCGAATTTCCAAATTTTCCCCCACCATTTCTAGCAGGTACCCCAATTATTTTTTATCGCAAGCTTGAAGGGGATAGCATATGCTTGCACTATAAGTTCATCCTTCGGATAAATCCGACCTAGTAAGTTTAATGAGCCCTAGGAAGGAGAAGCTCATGTTCGTCATGGCGACGAATCCAATGTCGTTTAATGTTTTAATGAGTCTGACAAAGGGGTAACTCGGTATATTTTTCATGTTTAGAGAGTTTGAAAAAGACACGGAAAAGAAAACTCCACATGGTCCCTTTTCGTACATTTGTGTCTCTCGAGCCTGAAAAGGTAGAAAACGATACTTGAGAGAACCGCTTGACCATTTTAGTCAAGGAGTACCTTTTTCATAAATAGTGCATCCCAGCCTGAAAAATGGGTAAACATATACTGGGTGCACAACATTTCACAACCTTTAACAAGTTCAAAACGACAAGAGCTCGACAATCTTTTCGTGTTTAAAGAGTCGGAAAAGAGCTAAAAGCAGACCCCCCATTTTTATTCTCTTTAACGAGTCAAAAAATGGAAAAATTACTCGGTAATCTTTTCATCTTTTATGAGTCAGAAAAGAGCTTAAAGGTGACTCGTCCTTGAGGAACGAGTGGTATAAAGGGTAGCAACTGGTTCCACCAATGGTGGAACTGCTCAAAACATGTAATGGTCAAGAGGCTGGCTAATAAAAGCATTCATCGTTGCGATCCCTTAGGAAAGGAAAAACAACCAAGTGAAAGCATATGATCGGCCAAAGAGATGGTGGCGATGGAATGAAACAACCAAGGCTCATCTAGCAAAAATTAGTTGATAAAAACGAAAATCACAAGATGTAAATTGGGCATGCGTTCATTTTTGCACAAGCATGAACCACGAAGAACTCTGATTGGATTCGGTTTCGTGTTTACACAAGCTTGAAACGAAAAACTATGCTTGCTATAAGTTTGCATGCTCCCGACATCATGATTCAATCGAGGTACATGCCCCCAAGCTTCATTTCAATCAACTAGGTGGATGGAATGAAGGTTCACTTTCGAGATCTTGGAAAGACTCAATTGGGATTTTACGAGATCTTAATCAAAGACTCGATTTGGAAAAGGGAGTTGCTTCATTTTTTAATGAGGTTGACATAATAAAAGAACTATCCTCAAGACCCTTGTTTCATTTTTTAATGAGCTTGACACAAGACAAAGAACTATGCTCACACTCTTTGTTTCATTTTTTAACGAGGTTGACATAAGACCAGGAACTATTTTCAAGACCCTTGTTTCATTTTTTAATGACCTTGACACAAGACAAGGAACTATGCTCACACATCTATTCATGAACCATACGAGAACATGGCTCATAAGAGGTCTTCACTAGATGGAAGAACCACGCTCCGGGAGGAATACATGTCATTTAGTACCAATGACAGATTGGGTTCCAATGCCCCCAATACATAATGTACAATACCATCTGTGTGATCATCAACAAATGAGGAGACGAAACAGGTATCCACATAATTGACCTGTGGCAGGGAAAGTACTACTTACAAACAAGAGCCAATAGGGGACGATGGTTGCAAAGGAGGCACCTGGTGACCAATGAACGATAGTTGATCAATAGTCATAATTATCCCTTCGTGTGGAAAACAAACCACACGAAAAAGTGAAGAAACAAGAGCTCCCATGACATAAACATAGTCGCATCCAAGGAGGAGATTGAAATCTAAGGGACCTTGGACTACCATCACGTCTATATAGACGGTCTTTCCTCCCAAAGTAATAGGGAACTTCGAAAGGATCCCTAAGGGTTGACTATTTCCTCCGTTGAAAGCCAACAGATTTTGGGTGACAGGCACAAGATGTGGGGAACCCAAAGCTTTCCAAGTAGTAAAAGACATGATGCTAACAGACGTGCCTTCATCTAATATAGTGCCATGTACTACCATATTATAGGCTTGTACTGTGATCTGGAAAGGCACATAAGATGGGAGGTGGAAAGCAGTCAATTGACTCCAATCAAAAGAAACAATAAAACTACTTGGTGGGGGTATCATATGATTGCCCCCATGCCCTGCAGGAGAAGGAGAAGGACTCTCCTGAACAATTGGGACAGGAGGGTCACTCTTCAATTCATGCGAATTTGAGGAGACGAGAAGAACATGAGAAATATGATCACTACTCTCGTTGGGAACAAAGTGAACAATTGAAGGCGGAGCTAAGTCGACACTTTTTTTGACCAACATTGGTCGAAAACAGACATAAGAAAGTCATGCTCAAGAAGATCAGGATGGACAAGAGATGAATCCAAGTCAATCTCTTTACCAACTAGGAGAGGGTAAGAAGAAAGCCTTTGATAACCAACAGGAAGTTGGGGTTGAGGATCTGTAAGGTTTTCCAAAACTTTGGATGCTCTATCCATAAGAGGACAAAGGTGAAGAAGATGCGCTCCTTCACATAACCTACAGGGGAATCTAATCTTCCATTTCTTCTTACTATAGCTAGCTGAGGGTGTAGCATTGACATGGTCTCTAGAGGTTGATTGGAATGGTTGATCTAGATTTTGAGACCATACCTCTAAGACTCTGGGAATGTCAGGACAGTCCCAGAGGAGATGGTCACCCTTACACAGCTTGCAAGGGAATCTGACCTTCTATGGAGGATCAGAAGTTTTGTCGATAGGAAGTGCATTTAGAGAAATAACTGCACACTTGGCCTCTCACTTATCTGACTTCTTCTTATTCTTCTTAGCCTCCTGGTTACTAGATTTGAAACTTTCACCAGGGGAAGTAGAAGAGGAGTGTGAAGAAATGGGGGAAGAAGGTGATAGGTCAACCTTAGAATCAACATGATGTGATTCAAATCAAGGAGACGTTTGCACAGGAGTCGGGACACTCGGGACCACCGAGGTCGAAAATAACCAGACAAGTAAACCTATGGTTAACCTATGGAGGGACAACGTTGCCATATAAGAAGCACCAACATTTCCAAAAGAAGGAAAAGGACCAAGATTCCCATCTGAGGGGAACCCTTGAATGGTAGACTCTGGGAATGATGCCATTGGAATCGACTTTTAAAGAAACACTAAGGAAGCTAACGTTAACCAGGGATATTTCGTGGGCAGTTAATTTTAAGACACTGAAACAAAACTTTGCCTTTTCATATTTTAAGAGTTGAGAAAAGGACGAAAGGTGACTCTAGTCGCTTTTGGAATTAACGAGCTCGAAAGGACAAGTGCTCGATGATCTTTTAAATTTAAAGAGTCAAAAAGACCAAAATGATTGCTCAAGATAATCTAGGCATAAGGATTACCAGGTAACCGTGAATTGCATAATACCTCCCGGTGAACCAAGAAGTACATGCAGGCAATCTCCCTGAATGTTGTGTTTGGTGTATCACGTTTACAAGGCAGCAAACTCGGATTCCAACGGATAAAGGATTGCAGACCTAGCGGGGTCTCCCTTTATATACACGACGATACAGGGAGCACAAGTCCGTACTAGCGCTGTCTAGTGCCGAAGCAAATGACAACTGCTAGGTTTAAAGACACCGGACACATCTCTAGCCTAGACCTCTAAATGTAAGTGTTAAGTTTCAATGCTTCCTTAGGTTAATTAGATAAATTTTAACGGTTGATCTTGAATTAAGTTTCAATTAGAAGGACCTACTGCTATCATCTAACAAAACTCCTACATGCAACTATATGAGAAAAGAGATCTTTGTCTTCGATGAAAGTTAACACTAATTGAGAGATAGAGAGCACACAATCAATGCAACAATCAAAGAATGAAAACTTTCACTTATGCATGTCCTAAATGCACTTAATCTTCCGTTAACGACATAAGAAGTTTCATTTCATTTCCCATGCTTATGATGATGCAATTCTTGCTTCTCAAAAACGCTACTAATGCAATATTTTCACTTAAGTAAACTAGAATGATGTTCTTCTTTTCATAAAATGCAAAATGAATCTTTCACATAAATCACTTTAATGAAAATTTTCACAATTCCGAACAAACAAGCATCAATCAAATCCAAAGCATAATAAAGAAACTAAAAATAACTTCTTCCCTAAATCAAACAAACCAAACACCCAAATGTTTCAATTGACAAACCAAGCAATATAATCTATGCTCGGAACGAGAAAAGAGACACTTGAAATAAGAGAACAAACGAGACTCTTTCACTCATTCATTTGAAATGAAGCAATGAAGATGTTGCGACTGAAAGATGGATTAAATGAAGCGGCAAATCAGAAACTTGAGATAATGAGTAAATAAACAAATGAACGGTAATTGACCTAGATACCCCAGGGTCATAGAAACCATCCAATAAACTCAAAAAATCAAGCAATGAATCAAAACCAGGAAACAAAGCATCCTAGTCACTTCTAGATGGAAGAAGAGAGTCTGAGGGTCAAGACACACTGGCACTGGAATGGGAGAAATTCTATTTTTTCTTAACTTAGAGACCGACACTACTGCCTAACTGACAACTAGCACCGATCGGCATGACCAACACAACTGGCCAAACTACAACTAGCGCTGATGGGCTAATCGGCGCAACTGGCCACGCTACAAGTAGCGTTGATAGAGGGATTCAAAGAAAAAATAAAAAAGAACTTCACACAGGGCCAAACTTAACACATCAGAGGGTGGGCTAAACCAAACAAGCACATAAACCAAGCTAATGAATCTTTCCAGTCAGGGAGAACATAGACAAAACGAGCTAAGAGGCAGAAATTAAGAGGGCAAGACACACTGGTTATGATCTAGGGGAAACCCTGATCTTCACTTACAGGAATCAGCGTGACTGCCTGTTAGGTGCCTATAATACTAGTGATTCCCCCATTACTATTGTAGTTGTATCCCTTATTAATATTATTGTGCCCCTATTGTCCCCATATCGTTATTATTGTGCCCCATAGAATCCCTTTGTTGTCATTTTTGTGCCTTTATATTATTATTGTTAGGTCGGCTTGGTTATATTGTGACCCCTTAGACTCCTATATATAGAAAGGAGGTTTTGTCATTTGAATCATCCAAGAATTGTTCATTTGTGTAATGTAAAGGAGGTTGCCCCCTCGAAGAGGCTGAATTATAAGGCGTTGATCTATCTTTTCTATCTTTTTGTGAGCTGGTTTCATAACATTTGGTATCAGAGCTTTGGATTCTAGGGTTTCGCTGCTCCAAACAGGTCATCGTGGAATTTGCACTATAAATTTTTTCTGCGACGTTTCAAACACTAAAAAAAACCCATTTGGGTTGAAATCGTTCTGAACCTTGGCTTCGAATTTCAGAGCTTTTCGCGCTATATTTGTGGAGATATGATCTGAGGAAGTTGGCCTTTTTGCAGACTCTCGAATTACATTCCAAACAGGTGACCTGGGGAAAATAGTCATAACTTTTGTTTTGAGCATCAGATTGAAATTTCGTAAAAAGTTACAGAAAGAGGACGGACTGTACTTTCCTGTGTATTTTTTCAGATCCTACGGTCAAAATAGTCACACATGACACTTCATACAAGTTCGCTCTTTTGAAAAGGTATATAATCAGGTCATCTTGGGAGATTGTGCATAACTCTTTCTTGGAGAATCTAAATTCGATCAGACTGGTGGCATTGGAAAGAGGACGCAGAGGGCTACTTCAGGTCGCAATTTTAGAAATGGAAGATTCGAAATTATAGAGATACATTAGATGCAATATTGAGCTCCTACAAAGTGAAGAAAGGTGTGTAGATTTTTTTAAATTTTTGCATAAGCTTGGTTTGAAAAATTAGTTGAAGGAATTCAAAGGGCATAGTGAAGCATTATTATCAGTAATTGATGCCCCGAAGAAAGAAAATGGAAACACCTAGTAAGCAACCTGAAAGCTCTAGCATGACTCATGAAGAAGAGGAAGAAATGCGACATGATATATCAAAATTACGAGACCAAGTGCAACAAATGTCACTCGCACAAAAAGTAACAGAATCTAAGATGGACGGTTTAAAGAAAGATGTAGAAGCTAATATGTATGGCGTGGAAGCTAAGATGAATAAACATGCCAAAAGGTGGGTGGGAAGAGAGGAGGGAGGGATAAATAGATAGAATGGATAAAGAGAGTGCATGTTTTAGGGGTGATATAGAGAGACAAAGGGAGATAGAGATATAGATGGAAAGTGAAGAGAGGGAAGAAGAGAGAGATGGAGAGAGGGAGGGAGGTGTTATCACTCCTCTGGATCTCCAAGGCTAAGGAAGAGTCCAGCTGAGGTAACCACATACCAATCTTTTGACTTGGTAGCTAGCCCTACCAAGCCGGAGAGGGCTCTCTCCAAAGGATCACAGCCAAGAGGGCTCTCTCCAAAGGATCATAGCCAAGAAGGCTAGATTGATTAGGGTTTTAGGCTAGATATAATAGCTCAGGGTTTTGATTTGATTTGATTGGGGTAGTCACTGGATGAGTGAATTAGGTTAGAGAGTGAACTAGGTCAAGGCAAAAGAGAATCAGAATTGCAGACATTTGATGGGGCAAGGTAGGCAAGTTACTTTAACACTTTGTAGTATATTGATGAAATGGTTTAGACTAATGAGGTGCTAAAAAGAGCATGGAAATCATGAATTCTTTTTAAACTGAAGAAATGAAACAAATTATGATGATTTTCCCAAAACAGAGCATAGAAGATGAATTCTGCTTATCACACTTTGAAAATCAAACATATTTAGAAGTGAAATGGATCATGGAAGATACAAAACATTCACACACATGTAACTGAAGAAGAAACAATATCAAAATACCATGCCACAAGAATCCCACCAAAATAGCTGCAACTCATCCAATATATTCCATGCCAAAGTCTGAAACACTAGTACAACATCCAATGGAGTCCAACCTCTGAAAAGAGTGAAGAAAGGGAAGATATAGACATCAAAACAAACTCCTCCCAACCTCAGGGGTCGAATCCATGAGAGGAGGAGAAGTTCCACCAAAATCTGAACTGATAGCTAGAGTGTAGGGTGGTCAAAGTGACTCATCCCTAATTACATTGCAACTGATTCATCTGACCTGATGAAGACTATTAACCTAATGTATTTACCCCTAGGTAATAGTAAAAGACCATAATTACATCTATCATATCAATTAAATCAGTAAAATGTTGATTTCCCATAGGTAAAAATCAAATCTGGAGAAGAATAGTGAAAAACTAGGCCAACTGTCAAGTGCGCAACGCCTGTGTCAAGCGCGCAATGCCATCTTCAGACCCACTTTTGCCTACCTTCCCGGTGTCCAAATTGAGCCTAGGATAGCTCATTAGAAATATTATCTAGTCTAGTTTCCAAATCTGCCTTTATTTGTCAAAATGGGCTTGATTTGACCCTCCAAAACTTCATTCTCCCAAGACTGGTCAAGTGCGCAGCACCTAGCTGAAAAAGAGGGCAGAAACATGATTTTTTGCTATTTTTTTGCCCTTTTCACCTACCAGTTTAGCAAACCAGGGTTGGAAACATGGTTTTCCTAGATGTATTGGTCCTTCTGCATCCATTGGTGGCTTCCATTTCTCCAAAAAGTGTCCCAAAAAAGTGCACAACGCCCTAGGCGTTGCGCGTTTGACCATGCAGTTGATATTTAAATTGCCTAAAAAACACAGAAAACATATCTTTGCCAAAATATGCTAAGAGACTTCAAAATTGGTCAAGGAGTTGATGTTTGGTGTAGCTAGGCTTGGAGTGAAGCCTCTGCAAGTATGTCAAGCTTCTCCTTCTCCTTTTGGTGAGTTAGGGCTTCAATTTTTTCCTTTGCAGCTTTGAGTTTTGCCCTGGCAATCCTTTCTTTGTTGGCATAGTGTTTTGCCATCTTCTTTTGAATTTCATTTTGCTAGTTAGCTTTGTCTAGGAGCTTCTCTAGATGCTGATTGACCTTATCAAGCCAATGCTCCCAGTTTTCATTGACCAAGATGGAAAATTGCTCATTCCATGTGAGCTCATTAGCAAGCTCAACCTCCTTTTGTTTCTCTAGTTCTAGAGCTCTTTTCAACCCTCTAGTTCTAGGTCTTTTTCTAGGTTCTTGCTCTTCTTCAGGTTCACCATACCTGTCATAGGCCTCATCTAGCAATGCCTTGGCTTTCATTGCTTCCCTCTTTGCCTTGATGAGCTTAATCTCCATGACATCATGTTTGGCTTGAAGCTACTTATTCTCCTACTCATAATATGAGATGATGTATTTTGCTCTCTCTAGGTTGATTTGGAGCTCCTTGATGAGTGCATCTTTTTCTTTGATGACAATTCTTGTGCTCTCACTGTCATCATGCTCACCTAGGTCAACCAAGTCAAAATCCTGCTCTGTCTCATGGAGGTCCTCCTCATCATGCTGAATCTCGGCCTCTGTCATCTTTTCCTTGCCCTTCTGTACCTTCTTTGCTAATGAAGAAGGAAAGGTCCCTCCCACAGTTTGTGGGCCAAACACTTGCCTATGGCCTCTCTAATAAATGTGTGTCAAAGTGCCCAAATCAGCCCGTTTAGGCTCGATGACCTCAACCTGTCCAATCTGCTCTTGCTCTCCGATTTCATCTATGTTAGGTGAATGGATATGCTCATGAAATGGTGATGATGGCGGTGATGGTGAGGGTGACTGATTAGATGAGGATGAATGATCTATGGGCTGAGATGGAGGAATGGAGGTGGAAGGGTGAGATGATGAAGGGATACTTTGAACATTCTGAGTAGATGAATTAGTAAATATGGGATTGGCTATGAAGGTACTCCATGCAATGTTGAGCTCTTTAAGATGGAAAAGGACTATGATTTTAATGAGAGAATGATGAAAGATACTCTTCATTTGATGTTCATACTCCCTTTTCTGGACAATATAGGCCATCTTATCAATGCTCTGGAATAGATAGTAGGGTATATTGAGCATTTTTACCCTAGTAAAATGCATTAAAAGCCAGATGTGATAGGAATAAAGCCTAGAAAATCTACCTTCACATGAAAAGTATTTCATGATAATTTTCATCATGGGAGCATATCTGTCTAGTAGGTGAGAAAAAGGAAAATAGCCCTTTATTTCATTTCTGTGCCTTGGTTTTATGAAAGGCTCATAATAATGTCTCTCCAACTCACCTTGTTTAAACCATTTCTCCCCAACATTTGGGATTCCAATGGCAGCTGATATAATGGTAGTAGATAAAGTAAAAGTGACACCTGCTAAAGTGACTTGGTTGTCTTGGAGTTTAGATATGAAGAGCCTAGTCAACATAGGATGGTGTTGGATTGCCTGAACTTGCTCACAGAAATCATAACAACCTAGATATTTGAAGGATGTCACAACCATAGGAGATGCCAAGAGTTCCCTGAGATCTATTGGCTCAAATCTGAGTATCTTGCCTCCTTTGTGTGTTTTCTTGACCTTTGTTTCTTCTCCCTCTGTTTCTTCTTCCTCACTGTATGGTTTATATTCCTCTTCTACCATAGTGTTTTAATATCAAACCCTAGGGAGGTATAAGGTTGTTGGAATGTGGTTTTTTGGGAATAGGGAATGGGGAAGGGAAATATGAAGGAGATGGGTGAAGGGATGTATGTAATGGAGGAGGATATGGGGTATTAATATGATAGATTTTTGGGATGGGGAAATTGTTTGCAATGTAGGGGGTTTGGGAGCCTAGGTAGTTGTAGCACCTAGGACTTAGGGTTTAGGTACAAAGGTTTAGAGAGTATTTGGGATAAAAGGGTTTAGGGAAAGGGAATGAAGGTGTAGGGGGTGTATGAAAGTGTAGGGGAGTTAAAATTTAGGAATTGAGAGTGCAAGGGTAGTTTTTAGGGAGATACTAGGGTTTAGATGTGAAAATAACACCAAGTCTTCAACAAACCTTCAAAACACCTTGAGAATGATTTTAGGAGGAAGAAACATGTAATCTTCAGTGGTTACTTACTTGTGGGAGGTCGAATGCAACTTTGGTGGAGCTGAGGAGGTGATTTTAGTTCTCCTGGACAAACGCGTAATGCCTGTGGCAAGTGCGTAGCGCCTTTGGAAAGCATGCAACGCCTGAAGGGAATGCGCAGCGCCCATGGCAAGTGAGCAGCGCCAGGCAAGTGCACAACGCCTTAAGAGAACGTGCAACGCTTGCTCTATTTTGCTGATTTTCGCCCAAAATTGTGAAAAATGGTCTCTTAGGGTTTGCTCAAGAAGTGATAAGAGGCAAATGGAGTTGAGTTAGATGTTAGGAAGGCCTTTATACTCAAATGAATTTGATATTTTAGCTTTAAAAACCACTTTCTAATGTTTCATTTCTCCTTTTTGAAATGCTTGCAAATTTCCCTTTACTCTCTAATTTTATTTTTTGCAGGTTGATGATGCATGGAGTTTTGGCACTCTCCACATTTGAATTTGCTTGGATGAAGTTGGCACATAGTTCTTTGAGTTGACAACTTTAGGAACAATAACTTATTACATATAATGAACATAAAATTACATAAATTAGAAAACATATTACATCTGTTTTTTGAAATAAAATTACACTATGAAATAGAACTGATACTTGGAATAAAAATTAGAACTTGGGCAAACATAGTCACATGTTTACCAATCCTTTTCAAATGACAAAAGGATATTATTTTTCTCACTCTCATACTTTTTTGCTGGCTTTATGCAATGAAATGGAGTATTATTGGACCTTGAAAGAATGAACCCTAGTGACCGAATGGGACCTTGAATGAGCAAATTCCAAGTGGATTTGACTGACACAAAACATGATGAAATGAGCCTTTATGGTCAATGTATGCTCAGTAAGACACATGAAGGTGGGCCAACAAATATTGATTTTTTGAGAGAGAGTAGGGCTTTTGACATAGGGCTACCATTAGTGAGCAAATTTGTAAATGAGGACTTAGGTGGAATGACAAAAAATTCAGAGTGGGACCCTAATATGATAAAAGAGGGGTTTTGATCACTGATGACAATATGCAAATACTGACACTAACAGGAGGGACATAGAGATTGATAGATATGGAGTGAGATAGTGTGTGTGTTTGGGGGGTTTATATAGAGAGACAAAGAAGGAGAGATGGAGGGAGATATAGATATAGATGGAGGGGGGAGAGATGGAAGAATATTTCTTGCACTATATGCATTGATTTCAGTGTAGATGGTGATTTCTAATCCTATTTGATTGTTTGCGCTAAATGCATTGATTTTAGTGTAGATGTTGATTTCTAATGAAGAGAGGGAGAGGTAACTAAGGTAACTATGCAAATTTAAACTTAAAAATGATTAGATTAATTTGAGACATATTTAGCATATTTAAAATGATTATATTAATTTTAGATGAATTTACATACTATTGATAAAACTAATCATATGTTTGTTAGATTTTCTTTGGACCGCACACCACTGAAACCAGCGTAGATCCATCTTAACTCGGGATCTATCAAGGGCCTAGAGGGATAAAATCTCTTGAGGTGCAAACCTTTCCTCGAGTTTTGCACTCAAAAAAGAGGTTTTCACCTCGAGAGATTTGATCCCTATTGGTGCTTGATAGATCCAGAGTTAAGATGGATTTAGGCTGGTATTTAAACAATTTAAACCATCATAACATTTTATTAATTGGTTTTTTGGAAACATATTATTTTATATTTACATGTATATCAATTTTAATTTCAAATTGAAATTTTCAATTAGAAAAATGTGAATATTTAATTGTTATAATATATATTTAGATTTCTATATTTTTATTTTTTTAATTCAAGATTAATTTACACTTTGCTATGTATTACTTTTTGCCCATAAAAAACAAATACTAAACAACAACTTTACATATTACACTTGTATAGTATTTACATTGGAAGTGTCTTTTTGAATGATTTCGCTGCCTAAGATTGTCTACTCTTTTGATTTCGACAGTACAAATGTCATTACTACTTTGGTTTTCCACCGTTCACTTGTCAAATTGTTGTTCCGCATAAAGCCCTTCACGTGCTGCAAATGCAGCGAGGCGTTTGCCGTTTTCATGGCTGCTTTATCCTCTACGGGAGTCAAATTCGTTGCTACCGACAATGACCTCACCACAATATAATTTGATCTGAAGACTGCCACGCTTCACCTCCCCAAGGTAAAGTTGATCTGTCATGCTGCCTGCTCATCGTCTCCGGCAGGATGGACTTCGAGGCCACATAGGATATTTTGCTTTATAAAACAATTAAAATTAAAAGTCCTGAATCAGTGTGGGAACACACCATTCATGTGGTTTTTTTTATGATGATAAAAGTTGCAATAAACACGTGTCCCATAAACAACTAATAGATAAAAGCTTTTGTTATGGAAAAGTTCCACAAACATACTTGGGATAAGGAGCTAGGAAGAAAGAAAAATTACTATATTGAAGTGTTTAATCCCACTCATAATCATCAACCAAAATCATACATAAAGGCCAATATCTCTTGCAGAGCCAAAATTCTTATTGCTCAGTTAAGGACTAATTCTCATCAACTCCATTGTGAAATAGGGCGTTGGAAAAGGCCAAAGGAAGTGTGGGAGGAAAGGGTATGCATTTTTTGTTCTTCTGGAAAAGTGGAAACAGAAAAACATTTCATTTTAGAATGTGAGGCCTTCAAAGACAACAAGGCAAGTTATGCAGATATGTTGGCAACTAGCTCTTGGGATAATCTATTTAACGAGGGGTTTTTCGAGAAGCTGGAAGCATTTATTGTGAAGCTTCACAGAAAAGGGCCAAATACATCAAGCAAATGAAGAAGCAATCTGTCCCATAGACTATCTTTAGCCTCGTGGATGTTAAAATAATTTCTTTCTTTCTTTCTGTTAGTTAGGAAAATTCATGGGAGCCTTACATTATCCTGGTTTCGAATGATTAAAAATAAATAAATCATGACGCTTAACAAGTGTAGGGTTTAATGCTGAAATTCACAAAAATGGAATTAGTCATTATATTCCAAATTTATATAAAGGGTGAAATATAAATTTATTTAACATCATTTATATAAAAAGGGTTAAATATAACTTTATTTATCATATAAAAAATGTGGTTGAAATGGTGTCATGCTATTTTGTTACTTTACACAATCTTTTTCTAAACTTTATTCTAAGTTTGTTTGTTTGTTTTTTTTAATATTTAAATTTTTAAAAGTGTTATTTATTTATTTTCAAATTTGATCGCTATAAATATTAGATTGAAATGAGAAGAAATGTTGTGAGAGAAGACATCTTTCCAAAATTTTGGTGATTTAACATGATGTCAAACTAATAAAAAAAATAACAATTTGAAGATTCGGAGGGCAGATCCATTTGCCTCCTAAAACCTAATGTATAAACTTAATGTATTTTAGACTACGAATAAGCCATATACCATGACTAAAAATGGATCCGTTTGTCTCCTAAACCTAATGTAAACCATATATCATAACTAAAAATGGAAATAACGCCAATTTTAATAAACATGAAGTTTATGACACAAGTAAAAACAACCTTTTGCAAATCACTTCATTGTCAAAGTTGCTTAAAAATCAATTTCACTTTAAACCTAACATGATAACAAAACACCAATCATGAATTTCTAGAATTAAATATCTTAAATCAAAGACGATCTTCCCAAAATTTTCATACCTTCCCTGTATCTTTGCACTTCAGAGACAATTGCTAGTACTATCCTAATGAAAAACATGGCTTTTATTTTTTAATAAATATATATATATATATATGAGTACACAACCTTAGCAACCCATCTTTCATCTTCCATTGTGACTCGGTGTGGTTCCAACCTGCTATAAATAATTCTGCTTACCATATCCATAATCTTGGCTCTCTCTTCCACATCGCACAATGCATTCAATTGCGTCTACTCACACATCGACATGCTCCGTTTTTCATTCCAAGTTCTCTGACACAGCAAAGCACCCATTTACCACGTCCTCACTCCGCCAATGTTTTTACAAATCAAATTTACAGTGGAGATTTCGAAAGCCAAATCTCTGCAAGTACCATCGACTCGTTTTTGTATACAATAAGTTAAATGGAAGGCCTAAGGATATCAATTTTGAAGCAGCGGACAAATCTGGCTCGTATTCGGCCAATTTTACCGACAGTTTGAGATTATTGGAATGGCCCAAGCTATGCGAGGCCGTGGCTGCCTTTGCTGGCACACAATTAGGCAAAGAAGCCCTTAAGGTGAGGTGTTCTTGTATATTCCCTTTTCAAGTTCAATGCAATCAATATTGTTACGTCCGTTGTTGCAGAAGATGAATAATAATAACAGGAATACATTCTTTTCTTCTTTCGAAGGACCAATTGTGTTCGTTACATTTGAGCCCAGAACAAAGCGAAGCTCTCCTTTCGGAAACCGATGCAGGTTTTGAATTGTTGAAATATTCTGGCAGCACCTTCGATTTCAGCGGTCTCAATGCCGTTGAGGTACTTCCCATTTCATCAGATCAAATCATCTTTGAAAGGGCTATCAATTACGTTTTATCACCACAACTTGCATAATTTAATAGTTTAAGCTGAAGGGAAGAAGTATTTGATCACAATGGGATTGTTGGTTCGAGCAGTTAATTTAAGCAAGAAAGAAATGAAACTAATCTTGAATGGAAACAAAAAAGAAAAACACACAAGTAAACACAAGATTTTACGTGGTAAAACCTTGACAGTGTGTCAAGGAAACATCCACGGGGCAAGGGATTGGATCTTTATTAAATCAAGAATGATTCTCCATGATTACATGATCTCGGGCATTCACCAGTTTTATAAGAGCCTCTCCTCCGTTACATAACTGCTATTAGTTAGCAATCTCGTTACAAAACTAACTGGTAGTAATTACTAAGATTTTACCCATAATTACATGTCTTGTTGTCACATTTCAACAAACTCCACCTTGACAACAATTTTCCTAATCCCTTGCCCATGCCCATTCATCATCTCTTCTGCAAGCCAAGAGAAGCCAAACACCATCGCAACTTCTCTACTGTAACTAGCTTCGTGAATATGTCTGCACAATTCTCTTGTGTATGGACCTTCTTGAGAGCTACTTTTCCGCCATCGATCACGTCTTAGAAAATGATACCTTACATCAATGTGCTTGGTCTTGCTGTGATAAGCTGGATTTGTTGCCAAGTGAATAGCACTCTGACTGTCACAGAATACATTCACTCTCTCCTGTGTCCTTCCAATCTCATCAAGTAGACCCTTTAACCAGATTGCTTCTTTACTGGCATCTAAAGCAACTATATACTCTATTTCGGTAGTGGACAACACAACTATTTCTTGAAGCTTTGACGTCCACCTAATTGCTCCACATACAAGTGTAAAGACATAACCTGTAGTAGACCTCCTTTTGTCCAAATCACCTGCATAATCAGCATCCACATATCCGCAAACTGATTCTTCACTACCATTAAAGATGAAGCAATGATCACTTGTGCCTCTTAAATACTGAAGCACCCATTTCACTGCTCGCCAATGTTTTGCACCTGGATTTGTCATGAACCTGCTAACAACTCCAACTGCATGTGAAATGTCAGGTCTTGTAGATACCATCACATACATTAAGTTGCCTACAACATTTGCATATGGTACATGTGACATATACTACTTTTCTTCAACAGTTCTAGGACTCAAAACCGAAGAAAGCTTAAAATGGGAAGCTAATGGAACATTAACAGGTTTCACACTGTTCATACCGAACTTTTCAAGTACTCTTTCCACATACTTCTACTGTGATAACCAAAGCTTACCATTTTTCCTATTTCTGTGTATCTCCATGCCCAAGATATGTTTTGCTGCTCCAAGATCCTTCATATCAAACATCCTAGAGAGTTGAGCCTTTAACCTGTTGATCTCTTCCATGCTTTTGCTTGCAATAAGCATATCGTCAACATACAAAACTAAGATAATGAATATGCCACTGAAACTCTCGAAGTATACACAATGATCATATTCACTTCTAATAAAATTTTGGCTCACCATGAAGGAGTCAAACTTCTTGTACCATTGCCTGGGAGACTGCCTCGGGCCATACAATGATTTCCTGAGCTTGCAAACTAATCTTCTGTTGCGATCTTGTACAAAACCTTTTGGCTGTTCCATATATATTTCTTCATCTAAATCACCATGTAGAAAGACTGTTTTAACATCTAACTGTTCTAACTCAAGGTTAAGTAATGCAGTTAGTGCCAACATAGTACGAATAGAAACAAGTTTTACAACTGGTGAAAAAATCTCATGAAAGTCAATACCTTCAACTTGAGAATACCCTTTTGCTACCAGTCTTGCCTTATACCTTTCGATACTTCTATCAACTTATCATTTCAATTTGAAGACCCATTTACATCCAACAACACTTCTCCCTTCAGGAAGTTCTACAAGATCCCGGGTACTGTTTTTGGCTAAGGAATCCATTTCTTCTTCCATAGCGGTTTTCCATTTCTCGCTATCCGTATCATCTACTGCTTCCTGATAACAAGAAAGTTCCGCATCTTCAGTAATCAAAGCAAAAAACGAAGTGGAATCTTCATACCTTTTGGGAGTTTTTCTTTCCCTTGTAGACCTTCTTAGAGTGACTGGTTGCTGAACTGGTTTAAAAACTTCAATAGTTTCCTTTGTATCTTCATCACCTTTTCCTCCAGAAGTCTCTCCTTCCTTTCGTCTTTCGAAAAAAGGTTTAGCCTCCAACTGAATTTGTTGATTTGGCGATACCTGTTCCTGTTCAATTCTTTCAACATTTGATTTTAAAAGAGAAGATTCATCAAATGTTACATCCCTACTAATGACTATCTTCCGTGACCTAAGATCCCACAACCTGTATCCTTTCACTGCATAGTCATACCTAACAAAGACATAACATTTCGATTTTGGATCTAATTTTGAATGCTGATTTTTAGGAATAAGAGCATAGGCATCACAACCAAATATCCATAAATGTGAATAATCACAAGACTGACCTGACCAAACTTTTTCAGGAATTTTACAATTTATTGCTACTGAAGGTGATTTGTTAACTAAATAACAAGCAATGGATACTGCTTCTGCCCACAACTCCTTTTGCAGGTTAGCATTGTTGATCATGCTTCTGGCTCTTTCCTAAGAGTCCGATTCATACGTTCAACAACACCATTTTGCTGAGGTGTATAAACAACAATGTTATGTCTAACAATTCCTTCATTCTTACAGCATTGTTCAAATTCTAGAGAAGTAAATTCACCACCATTGTCAGTTCTTAAACACTTAATTGATTTCCTGTTCTTTTTTCTACCACTGCTTTAAGTTGTTTAAAGACATTGAATATACCAACTTTCTTTTTTAACATAAAGAGCCAAACTTTTCGGGAGAAATCATCAATAAACGTTAAGAAATATAAAGCACTTCCATACGATACAACAGGAGATGGTCCCCACAGATCATAATGAATATGGTCCAAAATTTCTTTACTATTATGACTTCCAGTTTTAAACCTCTGTTTACACTATTTTCCATACAAACAATGTTTACTGAAATCCAACTTTAAGGATTCCAAATCAGGAAGTAAATTACGGTTCATCAGTACCTAAAGACCTTTCTTGCTCATGTAACCCAATCGCTGATGCCATAGGCGAGTACCTTCTTCTTCTTTCTCTGACACAATTGCTGCTTCACTGACCTGAGTACTTCCTTTGAGTCTGTAAAGATTTCCGACCTTTTTTGCTTTCATAACAACTATGGCGCCTTTTGAGACTTTCAGCACTCAATTCTGACCTATAAACTTGTAACCATCCGAATCCAACACTCCCAAAGAAATCAAAATTTTCTTCAATTTAGGTACATGTCTAACACTAATTAATGTTCTAACTGTGTTATCATACATTTAACCCTGATATTTCCCATCCCAACAGTCTGACATGATACATTATTACCCATAAACACAGAACTACCATTTACAGCTTCATATGAAGTAAACCAATTTTTGTGTGGACTCATATGATGAGAAGCACCATAGTCTAACAACCAACTTTCAAAATTCTGAGAGACATTACATACATGTAAAGTTTCATCTATCATACATAATTCTTCAGCAGATAAAACTTCATCTATCATACCTGAATCAACTTGATTTGCTTCCTTCTTTGGACTTTCAGACTCTTTCCGTTTCCAACAATTTTTCTTGAGGTGTCCAATTTTATTGCAGTACCAACATTTGGCTTTACACTTTTTACCCTTTGATTTAGACTTGGAAGAGCCCCTTGTTTTCTCCCCTCTTTATTTTGACCACCCTCTAGCTACCATGGCTTCTGATGCATAGGTTTCAACATTGGACTTCTTCGTTACTTCTTCAGCGAACAAAGCTCCCACAACTGAATCAAATTCCAAGGGCTTAATTGTGCTCAAACTGATAGAGGTAATGAAGTGTTTCCATGACTCAGGCAGGGAACACAGCAAGGTGATAGCTTTATCTTCTTCCTGAAATTTAACTTCCATATCCGAAAATTGGCAAATAAGTGTATTAAAAACATTTAGATGTTCTGCAATTTTTGTACCCTCCTTCATCTGAAGACTGTACAATTGTCTTTTTAGATAAATTCTGTTGGTTAACGATTTGGTCATATATAAAGTTTCCAGTTTTCCCACAAACCTGCTGCTGAAGTTTCTTCAACTATATTGAAAAGAACTTCATCTGCCAGGCATAACCTGATGGTACTAAGAGCTCGGGCATCCAAGTCCTCCCAGTCCAAATCTGACATGCCAATAGGTTTCTTCTTCACCTCGTCTAATGCTTTGTGCAACCCTTGTTGCACCAACAAATCCCTAACTTTCAATTTCCATAAAGCAAAGTTGTTCTTGCCGGTGAATTTCTCCACCTCGAACTTTGCATTCGTCATTTTAGCCATTTCTTTCTAATTTGCTTCTAAACTGTGCTTCTAGGGTTTATTTCTGAATTTGAATTTCTCCACAATCTGCCTTCAACTAGGGTTTCTTTCTTTTCAACACAAAAAACTAATTTTGTTGCCCCTTTTTTCTTTTAACCCTAATTTATTTTCTAGAATTTCTTTTATCTTACTACACAGATTGATTACTTCAAATATACAAGAAACAATTTCTAGAAAAAAATACTCCAAACCAGTGTTACTTGGAAGCGGGGAGCAGGAGCGACATTTTCAAAAGCTCCCGGGTTGGGAGCGAATCCCAGAGCGTTTTTTGTATAATATATATATTTTTTATATTTTAATACATATATGTCAACAAAAACATGTAGAATGATGAATTAGATATAAAAAACATAAAAAAACATAGATTGATCATTGAACCATATAACATCAATCATCTAGAAGTTATAATCTTCATCAACCACGTCCACAAGTTAGTAACATACAACATATTGAGTCTCGTGAATCATGATTCATCAATCTTAAAGTTTCAACTTCAAGCTTTCAAAATTGAAAATTCAATATATAACATTTATCATCATTGATCACCAAAGTTGTACTTGTAAGCTAAGTTTAACCATTACAAGAAATAATATCTAACATGAAATGAAATGTTATAAAATGAATTATGAAATGAAATGAAACAACTTTCATGAAGCATCATATTCATAATTCAGAATCATTACCAATGAGTTATAATTGCCAACTTCAAACTTCAAACTTAAATTGTCACAGTCATATATTGTTTACAAAAAATATCATTATGATATGAAAGAGTCAAGACTCAACAGTTATGAAAACTAATAGAAACTAGAAAAGACAAGTAAACTGTAAATCTATTATCTACTACTACATGTGGCCCTTGCCACGAGAAGTGTCTAATGTATGAGCAGGTTGTGGTGGTCTTCTAGGAGTCTCCCGCACAGACTGACGACCAGAACCAGAAAGCACATGCCCTCCATGTGAGGGTGTAGATGGAGGCGGCGACAGCAAAGGAACAAGACTCGGAACTCGAGCACTGCTACTGGATGGTGGAGGTGGCATGGTTGTTGCTTCATCTTCCTCTCTTATAAGTTCCGCTTCCAGTTCTTCAAGATGTATAGTGCCATCCTCCAAATTATCATCCTCTGGGTGGTTGTCCCAAATTTTATATGTTGGATCCTCATAAGCCCGATCACAGTAATGACTCAACAACCTCAAGTTGTAGTGCATATAAACCAAGCTTTCTGCCCAGTTTTCATTGAATCTGTTTCTTTTCACATTATGTATGAAGCTGTAGGTGCTCCAACACCTCTCTGCAGAAGTATCTACAACCTGTGAGAGAACTTTTTTTGCCAATTTTGGCAAAAGTCCGTGGCCGCCATATGATTCCCACCATGTGAGAGCATCAAATCTGTCTCTATCTTCCATTGCATGAAAGGTACCAAACAAATTAGTGCAACTGAAGTGTCTGCCTATTTCAAGACGCACACTAGCACATTCCTCCCTGTCAGGTATCAACTTTTCTAATGCTTGCAAATATCCTGTAGATACCTCTTCATCTATATGGGGTTTGGCCCTAAACCAACCCCCTGGTGCAGATTGGCCCAACCAAGATGTAGAGTAGTATTTTGGCATAAGGATATACGCCAAGCAATGTAGTGGAACATTAAGTTTATCCCACCGTATACACACACAATCGTGAATCAGTTTGTACAAGTTGGGATCATTGTTATGAACAATATCTTTTATTTGCCCCAACATGGTATCCATTTGCTCATACACCTCGCCAATCACTGGTTTATCTGTATCTGCAAACCGAATCATGTGATAAATGGGCTTGGTGAAATCCAATACTTGCCTCACACGTGCCCAAAACATACCATCAAGAGCGGCCTCCTCCACCTGTTCAAAACCTTACCTGTCAGCTGCATTTGTAGCCCTTTCCTTTAATACCTGCCAGTGTGGACTTGATACCATGTTAGCCAATGACTCTCTTACCTTCAAAAGGCGCCTGAAGGTGAGGTAATAGCTACCAAATCTAGTCCTCGCAATCTTCAACAACTCCAATCTTGAGTGACTGCGGAAAAGGCCATGGGTATTGCTATGATTTGTAATAAATTCTATCATTTGTTTGCCTTTCTTGTACAAATCACCAATCCATTTGTATTGTCCGTTTTTGTTCTTAACAATATCATGCATCAAAAGGTTCATTGTGTGAACCAAACACCCGGACCAAAATATGTTGGGGTATATAGCCTCAATAAATGCTCCCGCTGCCTTACAATTAGGAGCATTATCAGTGATGACTTGGATGACATTGTATGGCCCAAAACGGTCAATTGTTTCAAGTAATGGTTCTGCAATGTTGATGGCGGTCTTGAACTTGTCTAAGTAATCATATGCTGAAAGAAAGATGGCACCACTAACAGACAAAACAAGAACATTTATCAATGGCTTGCCTTTTACATTTGTCTATCCATCAGATACAATGGACACCCCATGGTCAGTGCAAGAACTTGTCATTCTATTCAAAGAATGTGATATTTTTACGTTTTCATGATCAAGTCCAACAGTTCTTGCCTTGTCATACCTAGGGCTCTTGTATCCTTTAGGGACATCATTTATGGCAGAAACCATTTCGTGCCAATAAGGTGAGCGAAGAACGTTGAATGGTATCCCACATGCATAGAGAAACCTGTAAACTTTTGAATCCACATCATTCCTACACCTTTCATCAAGGAAATCTGATATGGTTCTACGCGTTAAAGCTGGTGACCCTGTGCCTCCATATCCACTGCCTTGGGAGGATGCTGAAGGAGTTCTTTGTACATGTGATTGTGAGCTTGGTTTAAAGAAACCCTTTGATTTTTTAGATTTGTATTGGGCTTCCTCCTCTTCCCTTATGTATTTGGCTCTATCTGCTGCTGACACACCTGTAAGTTTTGATTCCTATTTGTTTATCTCCATCCCACGACATTTTTCCGTAGAGGTGTTTTTTGGCACGGGTGTATGAACCTGTGTAATTATTGTTGCAATGGGGGCAATGAAATTTAGTGGTTCCACCCCCTTTCCCTGCTTCAGGCCTGTTAACATATTTTCACAATGGGGTTTGGTCTTGTTTAGTTTTTTGAGCTGACTCATGTTCACTCTCCTCCAGCTCCTCCTCACTGGGGTTTTCATCAAATCCAGTGAGATTTTTCGAGGTAGGTCTGCAAACTTGATGTGACTGAACAACAACCCTAGTTTTGCCACGTATGGTAGGAACCCTAGAGAATTAGGGTCCTTTTCCTTCACTAGAGAGATAGGCTTCTTCGCTTGACTTGGGAGGCCTTGTAGGCCTAGTTTCAAGCCCAAACAACACTAGTTCATGGACTGTTTTGTCCCTGCTGTCATACCCGCAGACTTGACCTCCTTTTCTTCACACGTGTGACTGTTTCTAGCCCTAGAAACAGTCCTCTTCACTTTGGTTTTCCTCCTCCTTCCTTCGCTGCACTAGGAGACCCTTTAGACAAGGTTTTCCCTTCTCTTTTTCGGCTACTTCACTTCACTGATTTCAGAGATGTTTTTCGTTGTCTTTTGAGGGAGTGGACAACCTCTATTTATAGAGGATTGTCCCTCCTTTAGGCCGACTTGCTCACTGTAGGCCGACATACATTTTCTTCATCAATTTTCATCGTTTAGCCTCTTTTGAAGGACATTGCTGCATGGAGAGGACTTGTACTTGGCTTGGAGGTATTCCTTTGACCTTATACAATATTATACATAGTGTAACATGCCCTTAAGGTCTTCAATATTTTCTTTTGACTATTTGACTCACCTTTAACACTTTAACATGTGCTAGACCTATTTCAATGAGCAAGAAACTCATTGACATAAATTATAAAAATAATATTTCTTTTTCTTGAATAAATGCAAATATCAAAAGTACATTTATGAAGACCAAACCTAGTTACATTTCCTTCAACAAAGGTCTTGCCCCTTTCCTAGTGAGGCTTTGCATTGGGCCTGCTAGATTTTGCAGCAATAGTGCCACCTTAGCATCTTGTAAGGATCTTAGCAAGACTTACTAGTTTGGGTGGTAACAGGTACATTTTTGTTAAGGCCATGACAAAGGAGTTCAACAATCAATACCACCAACATCAAGGTACATAAAGGGGTTGGTACTTTTGATTAAATGCTAAGACCATACCCTCACACGTGATAGAATCCAATGAAAATGTTGCAGTCCTACCAATCTTGAGATTATGAAAACTATTATGTTTGCTGAATTTTGAATAGGATATGAAATTCTAGTTACTCCTTATCAAGTTCGATGAGGTTGGAACTAGTCTCAAACATCTTGAAACAATTAATGGTAATGTTAAAAGTGTAAGTAAAAGTTGTCATTTCCTCCTTTTACGTCAAGAATTTAACATCACCATTAATTGTTGGCATTGGTAGGGTTTAGGAGTTAGGTTTTTGGATTTTTGTTTTTAATAAATTTTTTTAATTGTCCTTACTGAGTTAGCCACAGTGGGGTCTAGTAGCTACTCGGCTGGTAGGGATGGTTTGTTATTGAATTGGCGGAGTCAAACTTTGACTTGGCTGGTTCGGTACCAAATCAACCTATGTTGTATGAAATCCCCCCGCCTCCCTATGTATTGGCTGCATTTTTGTATGGAAACTCTGAAACACGACTAAAATGCGTTTCGGTTTGTACGAAACACATTTCACATGTCAGAAATGTATTTCATACAAACTGAAACATGTTTCAACATCTGTAACAATCCGTTTCTAAATGAAATTTGTTCGATTTTGCCTTTATGTAATTGTTGGGATCCACATTTTTGGTTTTATTGCCTAATCAAAGGTTAATTATGAATTAATGAGATTTCTAGAAATCTTTAAGACCAAATTTTTTTCTTTAAAAAGGGTTTCACTCTCAGTTTGCACCAAAATGTTGTTAATTAATGGTAATGTTAAATTCTTAAAGTAAAATAAATGTCACTTTAACTTAAATTTTTAACATTGCCATTTATTGTTTTTTTTTCTATGTGGTTCATGGACCCTAGAGATTGGTGATCGCTACATCCATGGAATATTTGTACCAGGTAGATCCACCCGAAGGGATCACTTCCTGTCGGCCCAACCACAGAGCTTGACCTTAAGGGTGTCGAGAGAATTTGAACTGATTTCCTCTCAATAGGAAAGGTGCTTTAACGGCGGGGACTTGACCAATTGAGTTTACCATAATATATGCCTATATAGGAATTAAATGGTGTTTATAATATAGTAATAGTTTCTTAGATCTATTAATAATTCAGCTCTTGAGTTTACACCTGTACTTCAGATTTTTAATTTTTTTACAATATTTTCTGCAACAAGGAGATGCCTTGGCACTGCTGCATTGCCACTATGGCTGGCTGTACTTTCAAGTCCTATTGACCCATTTTGGTTAGTTGTGGACGTTAATATAATTTCTTTCTTTCTGTGGTTGCATGGAGAATATTGTATTAGTTGTTATCTTTTCTTGGAGTCCTGTATGAAATTGACTAAATTGTACTTGTAAAGATTGTTAATTTAGACTCTTTAGTTGGATTGTATGGTAATTCTCTCAATACAAACTGAGGATAAATTTCCAATATGTTTATTATCAAGGCAAAATCTGCAATAGATCGGTTGGGAAGAGGTTTTGCAATAGATGGAAAGGAAGCCTTGGCCATTGCAGCACTTCTGCAGTTTTGTGATGGACTACAGGCTATGCTGAAAGCTGCCCTTAAAGAAGATGCAGAGTGGTACACTCGATTTATGCCTCTCAGTCAAATGGTAAGCTGCATCCCAGAGCAATCTGCAAACTGTTAAATCTTTAATTTGCCACTTGTGTTTGTGTTGTCTGTTTTTCCCGAGCAGATTACAGTCAATGTGATATCTAAGTTCGTAAAGATAAATCTGTGCAGTTAAATGAGATGGTCATTAACCAAGCATTAGTTCGAACCATCTTGCAAATAGTGGATGAGGAAGGCTTGGTGAAGGATGATGCAGTATGTTCTTAAACTCTCAAACATAGGTATTTTCTGTTTTGAATGAGTTTCGCAATTGATCAAGTGGGTTTTGTGTTACAAAGTAAACAACTTTTAGTATTTATGTCGTCACTCGTATTTATCATGATATCAAATTTCTGTCATGAGCATAGTTATAACTTATAACAGGCTCTTTATGATTTTTAAGAGGTCTGTTAACACCCCAAATTGCACCGTCGTGTTTTTCATGTTAGTTTCCAAAACTATTTAATCAGGTCAACATTATTTGTAAGATAGTGTTTTCTATGAGGATGAAGCAGGATTTGTGAGCATAAAATGAAGAGAGGATGTCAGGATGTTCCATTTACTGGTAAAGGATGATGCAGTGTGTTCCTAAACTCTTTAATGTAAGCATTTTCTGGTTTAAATAAGTTTCACCATTATTGTCAGTGGGTTATGTGTTATAAACAATTTTTAGCATTTAATGTCATCACTAGTTGCACCGAGATGCGCTATCCAGCCCAGTATGGCAGAGGAGTTGTAATGTTTAACATTTTGACTCGGTCAAAATAAAATTAAAAATTAAAATAAAAACCATGAAATTCTCCAGCCCGTGGTTTTTTTTCCATGGTATTTTTTAACCCATGGTTTTTTCTCATGGTATTCTTCTCTAATGTGGCCTATTTAAAGGCTAATAGTTAAACCTGTTGCTGCCTAAGATGCACACCTCATTGTGGGAAAGTCCTCAATCCCACCAGGCGTGGTCTTCAAGATGCAACACTCAAAGAAAGGGCTGTCACCTTTTCCCAATTTTCTCCTTTTAAGCTCTCTCCTAGTAAGCCATGGGGGGTAATCCCTAAATATGATTATTAAAGAAAAATTTGTTGAAGACAACAAGTTTTAGGAGATAAAGGGCAAGACAATTACCATTCAATATAACTTGAATTGAAGATTAATTAGCAAGTATGAATATTAATGAGCAAATATTAATGGGATAGATTCAATTAAAACAATATGGCATCCAATAAGATAAAGGATGAGAGACCAATGCCTTTTAAACAATGCTCAAATAAAGTTATAATACTTGCAAAATAAGAAAATGATGCTTCAAGTTACAAGATAGGCAATGTTGCAAGACAAGTGTTAGTAGAACGATATCACAATATTGAAATATGAGCAATAGAAAGACTTGCAAGGTAAATGAAACTTATACTTGTAATTTTAAGAGGAATTCTCAAATAAGATAGAGTTGATATCAATGAACATTGAATAAGTAACTGAAATGACAAGTACAAGAGGGAAGTGGTCGAAGAGCGGGAGATGAGAGGAGCGATGGCGAGATAGGGTTTCGGGATAGGAACAGGCGTCCCTGGTGGACCTGCTCTAGGGCAGGTGCAGGAATCCCTACGCGAACCTGCAAGAACCACGCAACATATCTGTTGGTACCATTCCATTACCATATTTTTCTTCTAGAAACACCATCATTTGTCTACCTTTTTCCTCCATAGACCTCTTATATTCCTTGAAATTGATTAATTAGTAGCATTATAGTTGTTAGTTTGTATTAAAGTTAATTTATGAATTTTTATGTTAGAAATTAGGAATTTTCAATGAAAAGATTACAGGAATTCATAACATTCTGTAAATGGTTTATCATCTGACACGTGGCATGACATGCAAGCCAAAGCAATGGATAGGAACGAAACCTAGAATGTACAAGCATGGTGAAAAATCGAATCTACAGCAAATCAAAAGCTCCTGGTTATGCGGTCCACGCTGGTCAAACCCCAGCGTTTTGGTTACAAAGGCAGTAAAAGCCATGGTTTCCCAAACCGGTTTCGTTTTGTTTTTTTGGAAATCGGTTTAGATTAGAAATGACCAAAAATCATTCCTTTGTAAAAGCAGAAACAACTGCTTAATGAATGTACATTCGATTCAGATAGGGACAAGTAGATAAAGATTGCGTATTATTTTGTTTTCAAGAACAGTTACAGTTACGATTATTATCTCTGTACATCGTTTGAGAACAGAACTTTTGTATGTGATTGCAATCTACAACACTTGAATATAGTCACGGTTTTACTCCAGCAGTGTTTATGCATTAATACTCTCGTTGCTTGAGTTTACTTCAGTGTACCATTGAAACGTGGACGGGCCCTGCGTGGATTGGTATACTGTTAATTTCATTTCCTTAGTAGTTTTTGAATTTGAATAGAACGCATAGTGTTTAATGTTATTTCCATGCTTATGATTTTGTCGATTTGATTAGAAATTCTCACAAATGGTATTTATGGTGATAGCTTGAAGATTTCATCGTTAAGATCATTGAACCATATCTTGTAAGAGATTTGATCCATCGTTATATTTTGAAGCATCTCCATAGACTCTGTTTTTCATGCATTTAAACTTTAGTGTGCTTTTGATTTTTCATGAATGCTCAAGTGTTAACTAGACAGAGCTTTTGTGCATAGCATCCTTGTAAGGGGATTAAAATCTCGGTCTAGCAATACGCTGTATCT
The DNA here is from genome assembly GCA_031772625.1 of Pinus tabuliformis. NCBI lineage: Eukaryota > Viridiplantae > Streptophyta > Pinopsida > Pinales > Pinaceae > Pinus > Pinus tabuliformis. Next base: position 52,045,126 of record CM062805.1, on the reverse strand, counting down.
TTAAGACAGTTAGATAAGTTAGGTGATCTGAGTGTTAAGGTGAGAGGAAACATATCTTAACCTTCTGTAAAGAAGTATTGTAACCTATCACAATAAATACTTAGTTAGGAATCCTTTATGTCTATAGACTGTAGACGCATGCCTTGAAGTTTATTGACCCTGGTTGATAATAAATCTAGTCTAATCTAGCACCCTAGATTGGCCACTACAAGATCAGTAACAAATAAAAAAGAGTAGAAATCACTGAAAACAGGCCAGACAACGAAGAATGACGGAAGCAAGCGGGGGGGGGGAGAGATCCCCTCCTACAAGGAGATTACAGCAGGGGAATCAAGCCGTATCGGGGCAAATGGAGGACCTGGAAATCGAAGCAAAAACGCGCCGGTGATGGGAGAAGTATGGCAGGCGAAGACAGGGAACAAATGTTTGCCGCAGGCAACCAAAAAACCCAGGTTCGTAATTCCGAGCAATAAATTAGAAGAGTACAGAGGCTATATGAAAGATCATGCACTTATTTGCAAATTTATAGGAACCTGGCCGTCTGAGAAAGATCTGATGAAATGGATACAACAAAAGTGGAAACCCAAAGGTCATATAGACCTTAAATTGGGGGCAAAGGGTTTTTTCACAGTAGTATTTACAAATCTAGAAGATAAGGAGAGGGTTTTTGAAGAAGGTCCCTATTTCTTCAACAATGCAGGATTATTCATGAGGCAATGGGAAGAATGTTACAATTTCGGAAAAAGAAAAGATGCTAGCGGCACCAGTCTGGGTCAGGTTATTTGGGCTTCCGATAGAGTTTTGGGACCCAGAGATTTTAGAAGGAATTGGGAACTCAATAGGAACCTTTGTGAAGGTAGCAGAGACGACCAAGAGAGGTAGATATACATCATATGCCAGGATCTGTGTCTACATGAATATCACAGAACCCTTGCCGGACCATATTGAAATAGAATATCATGATGAAGTATGGCAGCAACCAGTTGATTATGAACACATCCCATTTAGGTGCAGACGGTGCCATGAATATGGCCATCTATTTAAACACTATCTGATGAATGAAGGCAATACCCCAACAAATCAGGTGGACGAAAGGAAAAGAACAGAGCAGGAAGGGAGGATGAACGAAGGAAACAGAGGAGGGTTTATGGAAGTTCAGAGAAGAAAAATACCCCAAAAAGGAAAAACCAACCCCAACCCTTCTTACCTGGAAGGCAACCAGAAAAGCCAGAACCAGTTTGATGTCCTGAGAGACCTAGAAATGGAAGTGGAAGGAGAAGAAGAGGAAGAGGACACAAGAGAAGCCCAGAAAGAAATCAGGAAGGAAGTTAAGGAAACGAATAAAACAACAATGGAAAAGGAGGGAGAGCAGGAAGACCGGGAACAAGAACAGACCCAAGAACAGATCCTAATGGAAATAGATCCGCAACAGGAACAAGAAGGAGAAGAAGAAAAGATCATGAGGAAACTCCTACAGGAATGGAAGCATTTGGATGAGCGGTTCATACCAGAGGACCAGAAACAACTTTATAAGGACATGTTCCAAAGGTACAAGGAAAAACGAGGAAGATGGAAAGCTAAGCAACCCGAGCAACTTGGATCACAAGGGGATCAGAACACAGAAACAGGTACAACAGGGAAAAGCGGAAGGAAAAGAGGAAGGAGACCATTCAGATGGTAGGAGACATGTTGGTGAATTCAGGGAAAGTGATTCCATTGTCGGAGGTCTTCCAACAACCCCTAAAACTTTTGAAATGATTATCACAACCTGGAATATCAGAGGACTGAACAGTAAGGGTAAGCAGAGATATCTGAAAGAGAGACTCAGAAGAGATAAGCCAAATATAATGCTAATCCAAGAAACAAAAGTACGGGAGAGCAAACTAAGAGAAATAATGAACAACTTCAAGCCGCATTATGAGATCATGGGTCAAGATGCGACAGGCAGCGCAGGAGGAGTAGTAATACTTTGGAACCCAGAGGAGGTCCAATTCGAAGATTGGACGAGCATACCATGCATCCTCTCCGGGAGATTTAGAATTTTAGGGTCCCAAGAATGGTTTTTGTTATCAAACGTATACGGACCCCACATACAGAATGAACGCAGAAACTTTCTTCAGAACCTGGCAGCTTTGCGTTCCCTTTACCCAGCCTCACCCTGGGTAGTGGGAGGAGATTTCAATATGATAAAAACTCTAAACGAAAAAAAGGGAGGACTGAGAAGAACAGAGACAGACATGGAAGCCTTTGGAGATTGGATAGCAGCTCAAAGGCTCGTGGACATACAGACAACAAATGGAACTTATACATGGAATAACAGGAGAGGAGGCAGAAATCAGATAGCCTCCAGATTAGATCGCTTCCTACTGTCAGAACAGATTATAAATTGGGACATTTTCATTTAAGCAGTGATTCTCCCAGGAATGGGATCGGACCACTGGCCGATCAAAGCAGAACTAGACATAAAAGCTAGCCCGAAGAAAAGGCCCTTCAGATTCGAAGCCTTCTGGCTCAGAGACAAAAATTTTATGAAGAAAGTAGAAGAATGGTGGAGACAAAGCAGGTAGAGAGGAAGAAACAAAATGCAGACTTTTCAGCTGAAACTAAAAGAACTAAAAGGGAATATCAAGAAATGGAATAAGGAAGAATTCAGACATATTCTTGAAGATCAGCAGAGGCTAGAGCAGAAGATGGAACAAATCCAACAAGAAATAATAAACACAGGCAGAAGTGATGACCTGGCCAAAGAGGAGGGGATCCTAATAGGGCAATTAGAAGAGAGGCGAAAACAAGAAGAAATCTTGTGGAGGCAAAAATCCAGGGTAAACTGGTTAAGGGAAGGGGAAAGGAATACTAAGTTCTTCCACAAAGCTATGATTCAAAGAAGGCAGGGAAATAGAATTTTCTCTATTAAAAACGAAGCAGGGATAAGAGTCACACAACATGAGGAGATAGAGCAAGTATTGGTTAAGCATTTCAAGGATCTTCTTACGGAGCCAAATGTAGACCGAGAAGAAGCTATTGAAAGAATGTGTAATGAGATCCCGAGTAAAATCACTAGAGACCAAAACCTCGCTCTGATGAGGGCAGTCACTCTGGAAGAAGTAGAAGAGATAGTGAAGGGAATGAAAAAGAATAAAGCCCCAGGCCCTGATGGATTTACAGTGGAATTCTATCAAGCAGGTTGGAACTTCCTAGGCCAAGACATCCTGGATGTAGTAGAAGAATCAAGAAGGAATCAGAAGGTAAGTACAAGCCTAAACTCAACTTTCTTATCTCTAATCCCAAAAGAAAATAAGTCCGAAGTCCCTCAGGGCTTTAGACCTATTGCCCTCTGTAATGTGATATATAAGATTATAGCTACCTTAATAGCTAAAAGACTCAAACCGCTCCTATCTAGCATCATCTCCCCAGAGCAAATAGGCTTCGTTGAGGGTCGGCAAATCCTGGATGGACTAGTGGTCTCCCAAGAAGTGGTGCACTCCCTAAAAGTCAGAAAGGAAACTGGTATGGTGATAAAACTTGACCTCTCAAAAGCCTATGATTGTCTGAAATGGAAGTATCTGAAGGAAATCTTAAAAGCCTTCGACTTCTGTAATAGATTGTTATATACCTAGGGGGATAATATGGGGTACCAAGGGAGGTACCCAAGGTAATAATGTAATAATGGGATGGGCCATAGTAATAAATAAGGTGGTTAACCCATATCATGTAAGGGACCACAAGTAGTTAGTAATAATGTAATGGGCCCATGGTATTAGTCGATTGTATGAGGGAACCATGTTAATGATCCATGGTATTGTATGTATGAGGCCTATATAGAGGCTAGAGACTCCATAGGGAGAGAGAGTCAATGATTATTGTATGAACAGACATATGGCTTGTGGAGTGTTCTCCTTCCTTAAGGAGTGAATGTATGGTGTTGCCCTACCATAAGGGTTTGATCAATAAAGAATCATTTCATATTATTTCTGGGTTTATTTGCATTGTCTTATATTTTCATATCAAATCTATAACAAGTGGTATCAGAGCTATAACAAGTGGTATCAGAGCACTTTCTTGGGCACAAGAGGAGAATTTTTTATTTTATTTTTTTTTGCAGAATTTCGGGGGCGGCGAGTTTGTAGATCAGATCTGTATGTTTTGGTGAAAGATTTGCAAAATCTAATTGTAGATCTGTATTCTTTGTGAAAAAATAGCCGATTTTCAAAAAAAAATCGGTTGAATCGGAGTCCGGATGAAGGAGATTGTTAGGATATTCCGACACATAGGAAATAGTTAAGTTCAACTTGGTCTAGTATAGAGTTAGGTATAGAGTTAGGTAAAGTGTGTTTCTTTACCGTTGTACATTTTGTAACTTACAATCCGACGGTCATGATATGTAGTGATCCGACGGTTCACTCTCTCCTCGGTATTACCGACACTTGATCCGTGGCTTGACACCCGATTGGTCCATGAGTTCTATTTAAAGCGCATGGAGGGTCATTGTTCGGGAAATCCGTGCATGAGAGAAGCTTATGTAAATTTTCATTCTTTGATTAATAAATTCCCTGTAGTAGCCACGTTGGCGCCGGCCGTGGACTGTTTCCCTCTTTGAGGGTTTTAACCACGTCAAAAATACTGGTGTATTGATCTGTGATCTGGTTGTGAGCGGTGTCCTTTTGGTGTTCTTTCTGAGGAACTTACCCTGTAAATTCCTACATGGTATCAGAGCTATTTGAGGGCCGCGTCCGTGGGTGATCCAAATCTGAAGCCGGTAGAACTGCATGCGGCTGTCGTTTCCTAGATCTGCTATTTCTGACTGCTTTCGGGCCGAGAGGACTGCTCTGTTGCGTTCGGAGCATCTGTTCCAGTGAGGAACCCCTTTTGTTTCACGCGAAAAGGTTTCCGGTAGCCCTAGCTGCGTCATTTTTCAGATCGGGAGGTATACAGTGTTTTTGCAGTTTACTGTTATTTTCTCTCTGCTTATTTCGGTTTCGGTTTATTTAGCTTTTTTTAACCGGATCTATACCTTTCATTTCTGCGTATGCTCTTTGCCCTGCGACTCTGTGCGATCTGGGCAAATCAGAAACAGAAAGGAAGGATTTTTCTCATGCGTATGCTCTTTTCCCTGCACCTTAGTGTGATCTCGGAAAATCAGAAACATTGAGAAAAATATTTAGTTTTTCGGCTAAAGCTAACTTTGAGCCGCAAGGTTCATTTTTGAAAATATCTAGTTTTTTGGCTAAAGCTAACTTCGAGCCATAAGGTTCGTTTTCTTTGCATGTCCGTGTTGGGTTTTGTGTTTTGTGTTTTGTAGGGAAAAAGAGCTTTCTCAAGGCAAGCACGCAAACCAAGGCCCCCCCCCCCCCCTCTCTCTCAAATTTTTTGTATAGATCAATTGGTTCAAAGCTATTTTAAGAGAGTAGAGGTCTTGGGTTCAAGTCTCCATTTTGTGGGGGCGGATTTTTTCATTTCCGCACATTCACGCACTTTGCCGGCAACTTCAACATTTTTTTTTCAAAAAGCCATAACTTCTTCATTCGGAAGCCTTTTTCAGAGCCGTTTTTTTTAAAACAGCCTAATTTTTCGAGATCTATCCATTGGAACACTTACTTTCAGCATCTTCAGCTTCAGTTTTTAAAAAAAAATGGAAAGTCCATGCCAAGTCATTCTTGACAACACTAACTACTTCCAATGGATAGCCTACATGGAAGATTTACTTAGAAGTAAAGGTCTCTACAGAATAGCCACAGACCAAGAGAAGAAACCAAAAGATGAAGACAAGGCTGCAAAATGGGAAAATAGACAAGATCAAGCACGTGGTTTGATAGGGATGTCTATTTCTCCTGATCTTAGATTCCATATTGCAGAACTTGAGACTCCTCATGAAGCATTGGAAAAAATCACTAAAGTTTTTGGGATTAAAAATGAAATTAGAGCCCATCAACTTGAAAATGAGTTGCTTACATTGGATCCTAATAATTTTTCTTGCATTGAAGATTTCTTGTCCAAATTCAAGACCCTTAGATATCTTTTGGAAGGTGTGTTGTCGCGCAGATTGACACGACAATGCTCAGACCGGGGGCTGTCACTCTGATCCCCGATACCTCCGTTTAAGCCTGTTTCCCGCGGCTAAGGGGGGTAGTCCCTGTGAGATGATGAGGCCAACTGTCGACCAGTTGGTTGGGAAACACGAGATACGATATAAAAAGGGCTCGATGGATTTGGTTAATTTAGCAGACCAGTGCCTTAAGAGATTGTTATTAAAATGATTACTTGTTAAATGATATAAAAAGATGGACCATGAACAGCAATCATCTATCATCAGCTAAAAACACAATGCTCTTAGAATGACAAAAACGATATCCAGCAGCTAAAAATTTGAAAAGATGAATGCTTTAAATCACCACGAGAATCATAAACCATCAACCAGATATCAATTTCGCATCTCGGCTTGAAAACTTTAGGTCTCAGCAATAAAGATATAACGTGAAAGCAACTGAAATCTGGCAAAAATAATTTTCCAGAATTTTAATATTTTTTTTTTTCAAATATATATATATATATATATATATATTTTTATATATTTTTATTTTTTTTTAATTTTTTTTATTTTTTCAAATACAAACAAAAAGAAAATCTTAAATCTAAACCTAAACCCTAAAAATCCCTTTAAAAATATTTTTTTATTTTTATTTTTATTTTTTAAATCAAAATTTAAAACTATGTTAAAATTGAAAAACCAAACTAAAGCTAAAAATAAACAAATTAAAATCCTAAAAGTTAAATTCTAACTAAAATCAAACCAAAATAAAATCCTAAACTAAACTATGAGTATTAAATCAAAAATTAAAATAATTAAAATCTAACAAAGGGTAAAGCTAAAACCTAAGTCAAGAACAAAACTTAATATATACAACATAAAGGCAAAATCGAACTTCTTTTGATTTTCATATATATATTTTAAAAGAAACCAAAGACAAATTTATAAAACAAAACTAAGTGAAATCGAATTTGACTTAAACTAAAAAAAAATTAAATTAAAATCTAAAAACTAACCTACGCTACCAATCAAAACCCTAAACCAAACCTACGACTAAAAAAACGCAGCCACGCAAATCACGCATTATATGATAGACGACCAAAAATTTTTCGATTTTACCTGCTTCGCGTGTGACTTGATGCCGCCACTGTAACCCTGGCAATTTCGATTGAGCCGCACCATTAACCCGGAACTGAGCAACGTTTTTTGGATCAGAGATCAAATCTGAGCATTTTGCAGTGAAGGATTTCGTTTTAGATCGGTTTTGTTGACTAATCGAAATGATGATCACGTCGAAGGCTGTCTGACGTTTTCGTATGTCATAGCTGGATCGATTTGCAGACGGCTCCACGGTGATAAACCAATTCAAGACCACGAGCCCCAAAAAAAATCGATTTATCTAATTTACTAAAGCATTGCTGGTCCAATGGTGAAGATGACAGACGGATTTTTGCTGAAAGTCTTCAACTGAGCTCGGATTTTGCAGAGAACCCTAGCCGTCAACTGAGAATCGTATTTCTAATGCTGTCTGACAGGAACAAAACGCATTACCAATCATACGTTTTCATTCAAGAATAAACACGCATTACCTGTGGGGAGCCATTTCTCGTTGCAAAAGGCGGTGAATGCAAATGCTTTGATACCCGTGTGTTTTGATGGCAGCAGATAAGGTCACGGCTTTGTATTTGCCAGCAAAGGAAATTGACGGCGGTATTGAGATTTATACTGAAACTGTTTGTCGGCTGCCTGAGATACGTTGCTTTCTCCACTTGGCCCTTGTCGACAGCATAATAACCTTTCGCTGCACACTGGCTCAGCTCAAGGTATTTCGATTTGACTTGGATTTGCTGGCTGAGCAGCTGCAAAACAAGAAAAGAAAACCCTAATGTCAAATCTGCATAAAGCAAAAACTAAAACCCTAGGTCAGCCTAATAATTTACAGATTATGGCCCCTGAAATGCCAGATTTAGCTATAACAGCAGTAATATTTCAAAGAAACAGAAATTTGAACTTTGCTGTAAGCAGAAAGAAAATCTCTCATGTAAAACAGGAAATAAAACTCTTAATGATTAACCCAGGGCCAAAATCAGCTGGGCTCTGCAAAGAAAAGCCTGTGGGAGTCGGCTGGTTCAGCCTAGAACTTCCCCAAACGCCCACGATTTCCTTCAGAAAGGTTGTCCTGCACATCTCAAGCAACCATCAGCAAAGAGAGAGAGAATGCTGCTAGATCTCAGGAAATAATGGAGATACCTGCCATTATCCCAGAAACCCTAGCAACACTCAAACCCTAGCAAGTGAACAAGATACCTGTGCTCACAATACTCTAAAAACAAGCTATAACTAATGGCTGAAAACTGAAATATGCGGAAAATTAAAGATCTCACAGCAATCCCAGAGAGTAACACCAGCACGATTTAGACCCCAAAGTCTTCTTTTATTAACCAGAAATCAGATTACAAGAGAGCTTTTTTCAGTCCAGACTCACAGCTCGGATGATTTGAAATGACCCCCTAAGACCCTATATAAAGGAAATGATCCTAACGGCTAGTTCGAGTGATCCATGTAGAAATGATCTCGACCGTTGATGAGGATCAAGACATCTCTTGATCTCATCCGTCGATTTATTAACTTAAAATATTATTATTTTATTAGTTAGGGTTTTTGCTTCATTTTTTAATTTTTTATTATTTTATTATTTTTATTCATTTTTTTAATTTTTTAATTCATTTTAAAATGGATCACTGAACTAAGCCTTTCGGAAACATCACCTAGGACCTAGGACTTAGGACTCATGAGGGGATTTAAAACATTTCTCGACCCTCAGGACACATTACATCATGACTTTTACAAAATTACATCTTAAGGGACAAACCCATTTAATACAGACCCTCACAAAACACCCAGTTCTGCGACACAACTATAATCTAGCAGATTTAACACACTAGGATTCTCCTAAAGTTCTAATGACAAAATCAATCCCGGCTTTGGGGTCAGGTTTGAAGGAAAACTCTGCCGATCCGTGGATCGGTGAGACAAAAAACCTTCCGGGACGTAGATTATCATCAGAAAGTTAGGTCCACCTAGGCAAATTACATACATGACTCATGTCTGCTAAGATTATTTACAATTAATACATGCAGACTGGGTTTACAATCAAAAAGATCAAGCTGCTGATGATGGCAGGATGGCACGGACATGCTGATCAGGTGCTGCTTCTTTCTGTCAAGAAAAACGGGGTGCACTGCATGGGTAGTTGACCAGTAGAGGTCAACAAAGTGTTAAGGTTAAGAAAGAAGATAGTAACCTTATTTATTCCATCCTTACTAAGTTGGGACCAACCTACTCTGTATTTGTTTCCACCTTCCATTCTACAAGGGAAGCTTTCATTTGTCAAGGAAAAGACTACAAGGCCCCTTCCTTTGACTCTTTTTGTGATTCTTTAATAAGAGAACAAGAAAAACTCTTACACCTTGGTCTTCTTAATCTTGGAAACTCTTCCAAGAAAGCGTTAGCCGCCCAGCAGCAACCAAATTCAAAGAATCCCAAGAAGTCATATCCTAAAAAGAATGGTTCTAAACCAAACAAGGGTCCTAAGCAAACTCAGCCTCAAAATGAAAGATCATTTCAGCAAAATGATAGGACCAATAAAAACAAATGGAAGAAGACTGATAGACACTGTAACTTTTGTAATCGAGATGGCCACTTAGAATCTAAATGCTTTAAGAAGATGGAAGCCTTGGAAGCCGCAATGAAGAAACATAACATCCATGTGGAGCCTCTTATCACATGGCCAAAAACCAAGCCATGTTTTCTTCTTTAAATGATTGTAACACCAAAAATATATATGTTGGTGATGATAGATCTCTTAATGTTGTAGGGACTGGAACTGTTCATCTAGACAATGGTCAGTTTAATGATGTATTATGTGTTCCAACCTTATCCTGCAACCTTCTATCTGTATATCAGATAACTCATTCAGGTGAAGGTAAAATTGTTGAATTTTCACCTCATGATGTTGTAATCAAGGATCTGAGAGATCCTAAACAGATTCTAGCTACTGGTATTGCTGATGATTCCACAAGGTTGTATAAGTTTCACAACTTTGGGTCATCAAATCTTCCCTCAGTATTTGTTGCTCATAATGATGAAGTGAGCAAACTTTGACATGAGCGATTTGGTCACTTAAACTATCGCTCCCTTCAGCATCTATGTAAAGAAAATACGGTGACAGGTCTTCCTATGGTATCTTGCAGAGATGGTGTTTGTTCCGGATGTGTACTCGGAAAACATCATCGGGACAGTTTTGAAAAACGTGCCTCTTGGCACGCCTCAGCCCCTTTACAGATTGTGCACAGTGATTTATGTGGTCCACTTCCTGTTGCTTCATTCTTTGGCTGCAAGTATTTCTTAACTTTCATTGATGATTTCTTCAGACGCACTTGGGTATACTTCTTAAAACTCAAGAGCGAAGTATTTAACACATTTTTGGCCTTCAAAGCCTTTGTTGAAAAACAATCTGGACATCAAATTCTTAAGCTAAGAACTGATAATGGTGGAGAAAATGTTAAAAACACATTCATCAACTTTTGCACCGAAAATGGAATTCAAATGCAACATACTGTTCCATACACTCCACAACAAAATGGTGTAGCTGAAAGGAAAAATTGCACCTTAAAGGAAATGGCTAATTGTATGCTGCAATCTAAAGGACTCAGTCTTAGTTTTTGGGCCGAAGCAATTAATTGTGCAAATTATATAATCAATCGCACTCCTACTAAGGTTCTAAAGAATATCACTCCAGAAGAAGCTTGGAGTTCCATTAAACCAGATGTAAGTCACTTTCGTGTTTTTGGAAGTGAAGCATGGGCCCATATTCCAGATGAAAAGCATAAAGCTTTAGAACCTAAGAGTGAGAAATGTACTTTTGTTGGATATTCTGAAGATGTAAAAGGTTATAGACTTATTCCATTTAAGTCCAAAAATGTTATCATTAGAAGAGATGTAAAATTTGATGAAAATAAATCGGCCTGCGAGCCTAGTCCGGCGGATGTGCCACCTCTTCTACTTTTGAAAACATTTCTTCTTCAGATGATGAAAGTGAGGATGATAATCCTCCCCCACTTCTCAGGATCCTCAACTTCCAAGATGGGTCCGTGCTACTTGGGATGCAGCAGGTGATCTTGCCGGTGATCCTACAGATCAGCGACGTACACGTTCTCAGTTTGAAAGAGCCTCTTCTTTACTGGCTCAAGCTCCAGTAAATCATGATCCTGACACTTTTGCAGAAGCTTCAGGCCATCCACATTGGGAAGCAGCTATGAATGAAGAATATCATTCATTGTTGGCAAATGATACATGGGATCTTGTTCCTCTACCAAAGGGACGCAAACTTGTTAGATGTAAATGGGTTTACAGAACCAAGTATGGACCAGATGGGAAAGTTGATAAACATAAAGCTCGTCTTGTTGCTAAGGGCTTTTCACAGGTTGAAGGCATTGACTACACTGAAACCTTCTCCCCTGTTGCCAAAATGAACTCTATCCGCCTTGTTCTTTCCCTTGCTGCCTCTTTAAAATGGGAAGTCCATCAGATGGATGTTAAATCTGCCTTCTTGCATGTGGACTTGCAGGAAGAAATCTATATGGAACAACCCATTGGCTTCATACAAACAGACTCCAGCCTTGTATGTCGACTTAAGAAATCCCTTTATGGTCTCAAGCAAGCTCCTCGGGCTTGGTATGCCAAAATGGATAGCTTTCTTTTAGAATCTGGCTTTTCTAGGTGTTATTCTGACAATACTGCCTACACCAAGAAAGTGGGCAACTCTCTTATCATCCTTGTTCTTTATGTTGATGATCTTATTCTTACTGGTAGTGATCCCAACCTTATAAACCATGTGAAGTCCAACCTTAAAAAGAAATTTGAAATGACAGACTTAGGACACTTACACTATTTTCTCGGTCTTCAAGTCTTGCAATCCAAGGAGGGTATTTCCCTTTCCCAGTCCAAGTATGCTTGTGATATTCTTCGTCATTTTCACATGGAAGACTGTAAGCCAGCCCCTTCTCCCTTTCAGTCTGGAGTCAAACTTTCAGTCTCTTGTACTTATCCTGAAGTTGATGCTACATTATACCGTCAACTTGTAGGAAAACTCTTGTATTTAACCCATACTCGTCCTGACCTTTCCTTTGCTGTTGGCCTTGTTGCTCGGTTCATGCAAAACCCCCGTGAAAGTCATTGGAAAGCAGCTAAAAGAATACTTCGTTATGTTCGAGGTACAGTTCAGTTTGGGATTCATTACAGTGCCAAAGCAGCTCCTCTATTAGTTGGTTTCACTGATTCTGATTGGGTTGGTGACCCTGATGATCGGAAGTCTACTGCCGGTTATGTCTTCACTCTTGGTTCAGGACCTATTACATGGGCTTGTAAGAAACAGGCTGCCATTTCTCTTTCGTCAGCAGAAGCAGAGTATCGTGGTGCCGTGGAAGCTAGTAAGGAAGCCTTGTGGCTTCGTATGATCCTATCAGAGTTTGGCTTTGAGCAGCAGCATCCAACCACACTTTGGTGTGATAATCAAAGTGCCATTCAGCTATGCAAAGATCCAGTCCAGCATCAGCGCAGCAAACACATTGAACTACACATGCACTTCATCAGAAAGCTCATTCATGACCATGTTCTTGAAGTGCAATATTGTTCAACAGATGATCAGGTTGCAGACATCTTCACAAAGGCTCTCACAGAGGCGAAGTTCACTAAACTTCGATATATGCTTGGAGTTCAGGAAGTTGTCACTAAGGGGGGATAGGCTCTAGTGCCTCCTTCCTTCTCCTATTGTGTCATATTTGTAAATCCTTCAATCCTATCCCAAGTTGTTCTTAAGGGGGGATGTTAGGATATTCCGACACATAGGAAATAGTTAAGTTCAACTTGGTCTAGTATAGAGTTAGGTAAAGTGTGTTTCTTTACCGTTGTACATTTTGTAACTTACAATCCGACGGTCACGATATGTAGTGATCCGACGGTTCACTCTCTCCTCGGTATTACCGACACTTGATCCGTGGCTTGACACCCGATTGGTCCATGAGTTCTATTTAAAGCGCATGGAGGGTCATTGTTCGGGAAATCCGTGCATGAAAGAAGCTTATGTAAATTTTCATTCTTTGATTAATAAATTCCCTGTAGTAGCCACGTTGGCGCAGGCCGTGGACTGTTTCCCTCTTTGAGGGTTTTAACCACGTCAAAAATACTGGTGTATTGATCTGTGATCTGGTTGTGAGCGGTGTCCTTTTGGTGTTCTTTCTGAGGAACTTACCCTGTAAATTCCTACAGAGATATCGCTGATCTAAAAATCAGTGGGGTTGCAGACAATTTTCAGGGCAGCGAGTTGGCGGCGCAGATCTGGACGTCCTGGTGCAAGATCTGCAAAATCTAATTGTAGATCTGGATTCTTTGTGAAAAAATACCCAAATTCAAAAAAAAAAATCAGTCGAATCGGAGTCCGGATGAGGGAGATATCGCTGATTTAAAATCAGCTCTTTTTTGCAGAAATTTTGGTGACGGCGGGAGAGTTGCAGCACAGATCTGAAATTCCAAGTGCCTGGATCAAGATTTCTACCACATGGGCAGATGCAGAATGATTGTTCCATTTCCAAAAACAGGTTATAATAGGGATTTTGAGTAATATTGACGGAATTGTGACCATTTCAAATTTTCGCCAATTTTTTTGTGATGGCGGCCCTAGGTCAGAATTTTCAGGACTTGTATAAATTTGATGGCTCTCATCCAGCCAAATGGCTAGCACAAATGGAGAAATATTTTAGATTGAATTACATCATGGATGATGAGACTCAGTTGAGTGTGGGAATACTGTACTTGGACAATGAAAGACGGCAATGGTGGCAATGGCATCGACGTTGCTATCGAAGGCCCTTGACTTGGGACACATTCACAAAAGATCTTATGGACCACTTTGACCGTAAAACTAATCTTGTGGATAAACTCACACAGACAGACACACAGCCTAGCAAAGATTTTATTTTTACAGAAAAGAAGGAAACCAAGGAACCTAAAGGGTTATTTTCTGCTGGTATTTCTTTATTGCAGGTTCATGGATTGATTCAGAAGGAGAAAATCATTGTGTCTATAAATCCAAGTTGCAAACAAAATCTCATAAATGTCAACTTAGCCAAAAAATTACAAATTCCAGCAAAACACATTCAAAACGCACAAGTGGATGATAAGGATGTTCAAGAGTACAAGGATTTGAAGATTTCTATGGATAAGTATGTGTTCTATGATGATTTTTATGCTTCAGATATGGATAACATGGATGTTGTTTTGGGATACCCTTGGATGGAATCAGTGGTTGCTATCAATATTAATGTACAAAAGAAATTCCTGAAGCTCTGGTATAAAAAGAAGAAAATTACATTACATGATATTTCCATTAATAAACAGGTAGAGTCCAAGGAGGCGGAAGCAGAAGATGTTCCAGAGTCTGACATATTAGATGATGAGCTAGTGATGATAGATAATCAAACACAAACAGAAGCTGAAGCAGAAAAGGTTACAGGTGCTGATACATCAGAGGAGGGCTCAGTGGTTGAAGTCATATTGGAAAAGAAGACACGACAACAGGCACCACAGCAGGGTGAATTAAAGAAAAAGACACCGTGGGTTAAAACTTCAACATATCATCACCCACATCACCCCGCAAGAAAACAACCAACAAGATGGCAACCAACTAGCCACAAGGACAACAACCCCCGTATGATGGATAGCAAGGAGCCTAGATCCACCTACTACACATCAACATAGAAGAGCTGCCACGGTCAACTTCCATCTCAAGCGAGCGAGGCACTAGCGAGATCGAGGGTTCACTTTTCTCTTGGATGGCTAGATGCACGTGCATGGTACCAGTGGATTACTATTTTGAGTAGATCTTATTATTTGTGTTCTTCCCATGTTTCGGGGACGAAACATGCTTAGGGGGGTGGAATGTTATATACCTAGGGGGATAATATGGGGTACCAAGGGAGGTACCCAAGGTAATAATGTAATAATGGGATGGGCCATAGTAATAAATAAGGTGGTTAACCCATATCATGTAAGGGACCACAAGTAGTTAGTAATAATGTAATAGGCCCATGGTATTAGTCGATGATATGAGGGAACCATGGTAATGATCCACGGTATTGTATGTATGAGGCCTATATAGAGGCTAGAGACTCCACAGAGAGAGATAGTCAAGGATTATTGTATGAACAGGCATATGGCTTGTGGAGTGCTCTCCTTCCTTAAGGAGTGAATGTATGGTGTTGCCCTACCTTAAGGGTTTGATCAATAAAGAATCATTTCATATTACTTTTGGGTTTATTTGCATTATCTTATATTTTCCGGGTTAGATCTATAACATAGATGGATTGAATGGATCTCATCAATGATCTCATCAACAAATTTCTCTATCCTAGTGAATGGAACTCCCTCTCAGCCTTTTAAAGCAACCAGAGGTATCCGACAGGGAGACCCCCTGTCTCCTTTCCTGTTCATCATAGCGGTAGAAGGCTTAGGGAGATACATCAAAAAAGAAGTTAGAGAAAAAAATCTTAAAGGAATCCAAATTTGGGGTAACAACCTTCCTATTACCCATCAACAATTCGTTGATGACATCATGTTGTTCTGTAATGTGTCGCTCAGAGAAGCCCGTAGAATCAAAGCAATCTTAGACCTTTTCATGACAGCCTCTGGTACCCAAATTAACAATGACAAATCTTGTACGTACTTTTTTAACACAGCTGGAAATATCAGAAATTTCTTGACCAGAACTTTGGGATTCCACTCTGGAGAACTCCCAACCAGATATCTTGGAACTCCACTTGCCTTAAATCCCCTGAGGATGGCAAACTGGCAACAAACCCTGGAAAAGATAACTAGAAAATTAGCAAACTGGTCTTTCAGAACTCTGAATTTTGCGGGCAGAACTGTTTTAGTTAAGGCAGTACTCCAATCTATACCTATATATCAACTATCGACAATGGCTGCCCCAAAAGACGCATGCACCAAGATGACAGAGATCTTCAAAAAATTCATATGGGGAGTGTTGTCGCACAGATTGACACGACAACGCTCAGATCGGGGGCTGTCACTCTGATCCCCGATCTCCCCGTTTAAACCTGTCTCCCGTGGCTAAGGGGGGTAGACCCTATGGGAAAATGATTGACCAACTGTGAAACAGTTGGGTTGGGAGACACGAGGAAACAAGCACTCAATTGATTTGATTAAGTTAATGGACCAGTGCCTTATGGGTTTGATGTTTAAATGATTGATTATCAGATGCTGCAAAAATATAAACCATGTAGAGTAACCATTTATCGTCAAATTAATTTTTATCAAATGCAAGTAAATGCTTAAATGATACTCCAGCAACTGAAATTTCGAAAGATCACGTAAAAAAAAAAAATTAACTAAAGATCACATTCATGCAGTTAATCTCCAGATGAACATTGCATCATATTAAACACTAATTCCCACGTCAATTTTTTTTTTTTTTTTTAGCCTCAGCAAAGATAATAAAGCATGATAAACCCCTGAGCTAATCTGCCAAAAATTTCCACAATATATATATATATATATATATATTTTTTTTATGTTTTTTTTTCAGACAAAAATAAAATTTTAAAACTAAAAAAAATCTAAACAAAATTTAAAACTTAAAATCTAAATCTAAAGCTAAGACCCTAAAAAGCCCCTTTTTTTATGAATTTTTATTTTTAAACTTAAAACAAAGCCTAAAAATTGAAAAATCTAAATTAAATTTAATCTAAAACTTAACTATAAAAAATTAAAACTAAGTCTAAAGCCTAAAGAGATTTTATAAATGAATCTTTTTTATTTTTATTTTTCATATTTTCAAAACAAAACTTTATATTAAAATCTAATTATGAACTAAACTATAGTCTAAACTAAAATCAAAATCTAATTTAAAAATCTCAAACCTAACTTAAAGAACATAAAAAATTTTAATACATATCAAAATCTAAAAAATAAATCTAAAAGCCGATCGAATTAAACAAAACAAATCAACAAAAGAACCTACGCTAATCCTAACCATCCGAAACCTAAACTAAGCTAAAACCTAACATAAAACATATGACAATAAATTTAAAACAGACAACTAATATCTGAGCGAACGACGGAATATAACGTGACCAGGCTCAGGCACAAAAAATGAACGCGTACCCAAACAATCTGCAACGATAGCACAGTCGACGGCGGCTTGAGGCTTACCTGAGAACTTTCGACTGATCCTGGCGAGGAAAGGCTCACGTTAAATGCTGCGTCTCGATTGAGACCCTTTGCATAAACGGATTTTATTACCTGAGCAATTCTGTGTTGAATGATTTCGATTTGGATCGGATTTGCTGCCTGATCGAAATGATGGATCACGTTGAAGGCTGCCCAACACTGCGTCTCTTACCTGACGTTTTCATACGTTACACCTGCGTACATATTCATGCCACTGTTTGACGCGTGAAGCCTTCAGCGACCGGATGGTGATGATAAACGCGCGGGTATTTTTTTTTTTTTTAGTTTTGAGACTGTCGTATGCTATCCAAAACGGAATGAAAGCGGGTCAATTTTGAGAAACGAGGTCACCAAAGTCGCTGTCCAGGTGAACGATAGGCCCTGCACCTATTATATGGAAACTGAAAGTGCCGGGATCTTACAAAAATATTTCATAACAGCATTTGGAGTGTGGAGGCGTGCGGCTAAGTCTTTGAAAGCCTGTGATGTGCTCAGATATGTCGGGTTTTTCGACAAATGAGGAGCTCAAAAATTCTCAATCTCTCCTGCTCCAGAAACCCTGAAGAATTTCTCAAAACCCTGTACCTGCAAATACAAGAAAACAAAACCCTAATGAAACCTGTGTATAAAGCAAAATTTGAACCCTCAGATCAGCTGAGTAATTTACAGATTTTGGCCCCTTAACAGCCAGATTTAGCAATAAGAGCAGAAGTATTTTCAGAATTTAATTTAAATATAAAATGCTTCAGAAAACCCTGCATGCATTCATAAAAATATATTTCGAATGATAAGCCCGGGATCAAGAACTGGCTGGGCTCTTTCAGAAAACACAACCGGGAGTTGGTTGGTTCAGCCGAGAACTTCCCCTAATGCCCGGTAATCTGAAAAAAGGATTTCCTGCACAGCTTAAAATCAACCATCAACATAGAAGGAGAAAACAATAGTGAAACCCCGATCAAATGGAGATACCTGCCAATATATTTCAGGATCTAAACTATCATTCAAACCTCAAAGATCAGACAAGATACCTGTGCCTAGATCAATCTTCATTAAGCTATCATTAATGGCTGAAAATAAAATTATGCAGAACAAATAGAACAATCTTACAACATTTTCAGAAGAGTAACACCAGCAAGATTTTTAACCCCAAAGTCTTCTTTATTGCACAAAAAATGAACTACAAGAGAGCTTCTTCAGCACAAGACTCACAGATCCAATCTTATCTCAACTGACCCCTAGCACCCTATTTAAAGGAAAAGATCCCAACGGCTAGTTCGAGTGATCCATGTCGAAATGATCTCGACCGTTGATGAGAATCAAGACATCTCTTAATCTCATCCGTTGATTTATTAAAAAATGATATTTTACATGCATTCACTCAAAATATTATTATTTTATTATTTTAGGGTTTTTGCTTTATTTTATAATTTTTATATTTTTATTTATTTATTTATTATTTATTATTATTATTTTTTAATTTTTTAATTCATTTTAAAATGGATCCTCGAACTTAGCCTTTGAAAAAATCTCCTAAGACCTAGAACTTAGGACTCATGAGGGGATTTAAAACATTTTCCAACCCTCAAGACACTTTACATCATGACTTTTACAATTTACATCTTAAGGGGGAAAACCCCTTTATCATAGACCCTCATAAACCACCCAGTTCTGCGACACAACTATAATCTAGCAGATTAACACACTAGGATTCTCCTAAAATTCTAATGACAAAATCCATCCCGGCTTTGGGGTCAGGCTGAAGGAAAACTCTACTGATCATGGATCGGTGAGACGAAAAACCTTTCGGGACGTAGATTACCATTAGAAAGTTAGGTCCACCTAGGCAATTTACATACACGACTCATATCTGCTAAGATTATTTACAATTCATACATGCAGACTGGGTTTACAATTAAAATGATCAAGCTGCTGATGACTGCAGGATGGCACGGACATGTCGATCAAGTGCTACCCCTTTTTGCAAAGAAAAGGGGGTGTACTGCATGGGTAGTTGACCGGTAGTGGTCAACAGGGAGGACAAAAAGACCAAAGGAAATGGGCTTTGGTATCCTGGAAGGAAGTTGTGAAAAGTAAGATGGAAGGGGGATTAGGCCTTAGAGATCCCTATGTTCTGAACCAAGCAATGGGTGCAAAGCTATGGTGGCGCTGGATGAATGGAGGAAACGACCTATGGAAAAGAATATGGTCAAAAAAATATAACATGCCCACCAAACCAGAGGAAATTCTAAGGATAAGGACACTCCGAAAGGGTCGACAGTTTGGAATCTAGCCAGTCTCAATAAAGATTTGATAACTAGGCATGCTTTCTGGGAAATTAGGGACGGCAGTTCAACAAGATTTTGGGAGGAGGCATGGCAGCAAAGGGAAAGAATGAATGGAATACAAGGACTAAGGAATATAGGCCAAGAGGCAGCTGAGAAAGGAATGACTCTAGTGAAGGAATTTTGGAGGATGGAGAGCCAAGATGAAGCATGGAGAATCTGGAAAAGCCCGGAAGAATGGATGGAGCAAATAGACGGAGAGCAAAAAGAGCTATATCAAAAGGAAATGCAGACAAGAAGAATCCCCATAAGATCGGGACCGGACATCCTGAGATGGGGACACACAATAAAAGGAAAATTTTCAATTAAAGAGGCTTACCATCTTTTGAGCACTAGAGAACCAGAGGAAATGATAAGTACCTGGAAACAGATATGGAATAGCAACTGGTGGCCGAAAGTGGCCCATTTCATATGGCTGGTCACCAAAGGCCGCATTCTAACATGGGACCAACTCCAAAAGAAAGGCATTCATGGCCCCCCCAGATGTCCTCTATGTAAACAGGAACAAGAAACGCAAGAACACCTTCTAAATTCATGCACAAAAGCTCAAAGACAATGGGAAAAGGTAAGATGGCTTTTCGGAAAAACCCATAGAGATCAACAGAGTATTAAAAACACTATTAAAATTTGGGGAGGAGGACAATTCATAAGTCCAGTGGTAAGGCGTGCTTGGAACCTGGCAGCAGGGATGAATATGTGGATGATCTGGAAGGAAAGAAATAGAAGAGTCTTCCAAAACAAAGAAATGACACAAGACCAACTATGGGAAAAAACCTTGAGCCATATCCAGGAAACTATACTTGCGGACACTTGGAATGGAGAGGACTGGGAAGTGACGCAGGAAGAAGAGCAGATTCTAAAGAAACTAAATCTGAATCAAGGAATGGTGGCCCCTCAGATGTGGAAAGCACCCAGGTTGGGAGATAATGGCATCATGCATTTCTCCCCTCCTTCGAATGGTTTCATAAAGTTAAACTTCGACAGAGCCTCTAAAGGAAACCCAAGCCCAGCAGGGTTCGGAGGTCTTTTTAGGGACGATCAGGGAAGAACGAGATGGATATATGCAGACAACGGAGGTATTATGAGTAACAATGAGGCAGAACTGATGGCAGTCCGTCAAGGCCTAAAGATAGCAATTAGAAATGGTTATAATAAACTGGAAGTGGAAGGTGATTCCCTAATGGTGATACAAGCACTCAAAAAACTCAACAACGGGACCTCTTGGGACAAAGTAATGCAGAGCTGGAGGACGGCCAGCCTGATCCAAGATCTGGAAAGTATTTTGGGAAGATTTGATTATATGATTATTAAGCATGTTAGAAGAGAGGCCAACAAAGTAGTTGATTTCCTTGCGAATTGGGGATGCCAGGAACAAAGGAAGAAAATGGATAGCCTATGGACGACGTACTCAAAAGACTCAGGATTTGAACAGCTTAGTACGATCCTCAATCAAGATAATCATGAAGACACGATTCAAAGGCAGTAGCGACAGATGGCCCCCGATCGGGATGAGGAGCAGGGTAGGTAGGAATGACAGGGGTAATCATATCAAAGGGAGGGCAGCCGGATGTGACTCCAGGGCAGAGGCAGCCCTTCCAACAAAATCAATGATGAATGGGACAACTCAAGCTCCAAGGATCCAGAGTGGAGGTGGTGGAACGCAGATGAGTAGCAGGAGTGGCGGCGGAAGTGGCAGAGCGCATAAGGTAATGAAGAGCCATTATATGAAGATAGCGGTAGGTAGAGGTAAGTTCCTAACGGGGCGAAGGAGAAGCTGAACAAGCTACAGCCAGGAGACAACAACAGGGAGACCTGCATCGTCGGGTATGTGAATTCTATGAACTCTGCCCTCTTACTATATAGCTCAATAGACAGAATGGATAGGCTTAGACAATGTGAAGCCCGGGATGATGAAAAATATGATCGCCCCTCTGTAATTTACGGGGAAGGTTATAAGGAAGTGCACCGGGTGGGGAATTTTGATAAAAAGGGCAACTGTAGCAGCGAATACAGCCGGAGAAAGTATGAGGAAGACCGAGAGAAGTATCCCCAGGTAGGAGAGGAGATGAAGCCTGGTAAGGAGACCCGAAAATTATGCCAATAGCTCAGCATCTGGTCCACATGACAGAGGGCATAATTGAGCTTTTGTATCCGGAGAAGGGAGAGCAATGCCAGATTAGAAGAAGCAAAGGGGATTGCAGCAGGATTAGAGGAATAACCAAAGGCAATCCGGCAAGCGAAGACGATGATGAGAATCTCAATAAGCTAACACCTGTGTTTGCTGAATGTATACAGGTAAAGGCAGAACAAGGGATGGCGCGTCCGGGCCGGGGAAGAGGTCGAGGAGGCCGGGGACGCCCAAGGCAGGGGAACTAGGATGGCAGGTCAGCAGAAGCAACTGACAGTCAGCGCAGAGGAAGAAGATCAACTCTGACAGCGGTTCAGGAGGCAGCTCGTGCCTATCAGGAAGGCACGGATGAAGATATTCGACGCATCATCCAAAATATGGAATCCAACATTTTGGAGGAGCAGTCAGGTTCAGAGACAGAAGAATGGGCAGAAATGGTTACTGATCCTGGCAACACAAGGGGAAGGCTGACCCTGTACAGACAGTCTTTGCACATCTACTGGGTCTTGAAACGTCTGCTGGCAAAAGCTCTTGAACAAGTTGCAAAGGAAATGGCAGAGATTGCTAATGGGGTGCCAAACTTGCAGAAGGAAATGAAGAATTTCCAAGTCATCATGATTAATCAGAATAACAAGCTTGAGGAGATGTCTCAAATACTGTCCAGGATGGCTGGAAATGGCCCAAGCCAGGTAGATCAGATGAATATTCCCATGGATATGGACCAGCACACAGGAATCAGGAAGGAATGAGCTTCTGGAGGATCTGCGGGAGCTGTTTTGATTTTCTCCTTTTACAGTTACATGCGAACTAGTAGTTTAATAAGTATTTTTAGTTGTATAGTGCATATAGCTAATATGGAAAGACTTGTCAAGTTTTGTTTTTGGAATGCTTATAGAAAATTAAGGTGGCCAACAGATCTGGTTTCCCTTCGGGGCAGATTGAGGCCACCAGAACGATGTATATGGTTTCCCTGTTTAGCATAAATAGAAAAGAATGGCACTACCTTTACTTACAAAAAAAAAGAAATGACAAGTACAAGAGCAATACAATGTAATACTTGCAAGTAAAATGAAATGCTCACAATTCAACTTTTACAATGAACAAATGCAAGATGAGACAATGTTATGTGAGTGTGTGAGACAAAGTGGTCTTGGTAAATTTTAATTATAGGCCTAATCTATGGTGAGACTTCTCCTCAATTTCTCGAAACTTGGTAAGGACTGATGTGAATTGCAAGAAGGCTAAGACGAGGAGGCACTAGTCCTTCATTAACGATACCCACCCAGACTTCAAGACAACCCACGTGCCTTTGTTTCTGCAAGGGCTCGACCACAAGAGAACTGCGAGATCACATGTTTTAACCTTTGCTCCAAACTCAAATTTATCAAATTGAATGAATGTTAGGGAAGTATTCTAAAATTTATATCAACCAAGATTATGCTTGGAGATAAATTTTAGAGATGCAAACTAAATCTAAAATGCAAATTAGAAATGAGAACTAAAACAATTGCTTCAATGAGATTTAACAAATTTGGAAAAATGCTTCAAAAGTGAAATGTTTTAAATATGCCAATAGTAATTGCCACTTCACTTAATATGATCAATCAACAATTAGAACTTTGAGCCCAATTTTTTATATTATAATATGATTATCTTATGTCAATGATTAACAAAGCAAGTGAAAAGTACTCAATGAAGCAATGCAAATTGGATCTATAACAAGATAAAACAATTTCGATGGAAATACCAATTAGCAAATTAGATCTAATTATTGAAATGCAAACTAAATTAAATAGCTAATGGGATCACCATATAGTTAGATCAAGGCAAAAATAAGTGATTGAAAATCTATTAGCAAAGGATATGAGATCTAAATCTAACAATTAGATGCTATGAACTAATAAGTGCAAAATGAACAAGTTGGTAGTGGGATCTAATTACTAAGTTAGTAAGTTAGTGATCCAATAAAGACCCTACTACCCAAATCGGAGGTGGAATACCACGGGAATAAATCCACAACTCCCTCTAGGAAAAATTTCTTTTATTAAAATTACAAATATAGCCCTCTTAGACAAAGAGAGAGGGTTTACAAATGGAGCTTTAATACCCTTTCCGCAAGGTATCAATGAGGGAAAATTTTAATAATGATTTTACAAAAAATGAGCGATGATTTTACCCTTTCCATCTTCTCTTGCTATTTGCTTGAAGATATCCTTCTTCTCTTGATCAAAGCTTGTTCTTCACACTTGTTCTAACTCTTCCCTTGCTCTTGCTCTTCACTTCCTCTCATACTTCTCTTGCACACACTCAACAGTTGCTCTCATTTTTCACAATGAATATGCTACTCTCAACTCTCACTTTCTCTTGCTTAAATAGATGAGAAAGGAGATGAGTTACAAAATGAATTCATGCCTTGAGCCAACAACAGGAGAATCAAATTCCATGAGGGAGGAGTTACTCGAGGAAAAGTGTATCTCATCCAAAAAATAGAGAGAGAGGTACACTTCTCTTGAGGAGTTACAATTCAAATTAGGGAGAGAGAGAGAGTTACACTTAGACATGAGAGAATATTTAGTGAGAGTTACAAAACGAAATGAGTGAGGGAGTTACAAGTGCATTTAATGAGGAGGAGTTACACTTTTGCCATACATCGAATTAGTGAGGGAGAGTTACATTCTCTTAAGTGCGGAGTTACTATTTTATTCCAAGAGAGAGGTTCTATTTGCCAAGTAAGAGATTCTCAATTTAATTTACTTGTTCCATGAGACTATTGAGAATTCATTTAATATTTATTAATCCATTAAAGGTCAATGAATTTAGACTATTTTATAAATAATAGTATGATAATAATAATAATACTAGTAAGGATAAAATATTAATTATGTTATTTCAACATCCTTTTGTGACAATGCATTAACAACTACATTGTCTTTCTCTTTTTTGGGTAATATTTCCATATCAAAGGTGGAAAGTTTTTGCATCAATTTTGTCGTTCTGTGGATAATGTTTTCTATTGTAATAAGAATTAGTGTGGAGTTACTATTTTATTCCAAGATAGAGGTTCTATTTTCCAAGTAAGAGATTCTCAATTTAATTTACTTATTCCATGAGACTATTGAGAATTCATTTATTTATTTATTAATCCATTAAAGGTGAATGAATTTAGACTATTTTATAAATAATAGTATCATAATAATAATAATACTAGTAAGGATAAAATATTAATTATGTTATTTCAGCATCCTTTTGTGACAATGCATCAACAACTACATTGTCTTTCTCTTTTTTGGGTAATATTTCCATATCAAAGGTGGAAAGTTTTTCCATCAATTTTGTCGTTCTGTGGATAATGTTTTCTATTGTAATAAGAATTAAAGACCATTCTGATTAGTACGTATTGAAAATATACTGCCTAAGAGGTATTGTCACCACTTGGCTAGCGCATGGATAATGGCCAACATCTCTTTATCATATGTAGATTTTAGGCTTTCCCTCTTGTTGAGTTTTCAACTTTCAAAAGCTATCTGATGGTCATTTTGGATTAATACTACACCAATCCTAATGTTTGAAGCATCACATTCTATCACAAAAATGTTTTGTGAAATCCAGTGTTGCTAACACAAGTGTAGAAGACATAAATTTTTTCAATGTTTCAAAACACTCCTCTGCTTGGTTACTCCATTGGAAGGAATTTTTCTTCAACAAGTTAGATAGTGGTGTTGTTAATTGAGCATAGTTCTTGATGAACCTTTTGTAATAACTTGTTAATCCTAGGAATCCTCTTAGTTTTGATACGTTATTTGGCCTTGGCCATTCCATTATTGCTTTGATTTTACTGGAATCCACCTTAACTCCTTCATTGGATATGACATGGCCAAGGTATTCAACTTCATCCTTACCAAAAGTACATTTTAATATTTTTGCATAAAATTGATTTTCTTCTAGGAGAGAAAGTACTTGCTCCAAATGCTTAAGATGTTCCTTCCATGTCTTGTTGTAGATAAGCATGTCATCAAAAAAGACTAGTAAAAACTTTCTTAGGCAGGGTTTGTTACCCACCATTAGTGGGTGACCCCTATAGGAGAAATTTCCTCCTAGATTTGTCTTCAGCCAATAGCCCCTTGCAACCACCCGATAGCTTGATGTGCTACTATTCTCTGCCACCTGGCTCATTTGTTATGATCGCATGTTTGAAGATGGGTCATCCAAACCCAAAGGTATGATTTTTCATTATGTAATTGGGTGTTTATGCTTACTTTTCTTGACCACATTTGGGCATGGATTAGTGGGGGGGTTCGATAGAAAGAATAGGTTTTGATTGTACTGTTGTTCCCTTGCCTCAACTTGGGGTTAATCTTGTATCCTAGTCCCATGGGATCTCCTTTATCAACTATTAGCTTTAGGAGTGGCACTACATGAGAAACCTTGATTTTGGTTGCATGGTCCCGCTTCCCAATACCATATATCTCACTCCCCTCCACTCATTACAAGCCCTTTTCACATTTTCCCCATCTGGGTCCACATTTGTCCATTGGGTCCACAAGGTGTTAGCTTCCCCCTCCCCTTGTCCA
Source organism: Pinus tabuliformis (assembly GCA_031772625.1). Classification (NCBI taxonomy): domain Eukaryota; kingdom Viridiplantae; phylum Streptophyta; class Pinopsida; order Pinales; family Pinaceae; genus Pinus; species Pinus tabuliformis. The sequence goes on along the minus strand of CM062805.1, from coordinate 52,018,756 downwards.
CACCTTAGGTCGGGCCTGGAATGATGCCTTAGAGGTTGATGCAACTAAAAAGATGTTAAAACTTGATGCTCTACACTGAAACAATTACTTATTATGAAACTTCTTTTTGCTGCAATACCAGTTAAGCAGTTGTAGATAAAACATAAACCATATAAACGATATGCATAATAGAAGACAACCAAGAACACAATGAGACAGAGAATTTAGGTCCAATGACCGGGGCAAAACTCACAAGGGGAAAATTCAGCTAGATTCTTCTTCTATTACAAATCAATTGTTCAGGAGAGAAACAAAATACAATGAGATATCAAGAGAATGAGTAAGTTCACCCAAATCTAAAATAGTTGTAGCAAGAAGATCTCTGGTAGTAGCAGCTAATGCAAACACTGAATCACTTTGGCTCACGAAGTTCTGCTCTTACTTTCCAAGTCTCTCTCTCTCTCTCAATCCTTCTCTATTCTCTCCAACTCTCTCTTCCACAAGATTGAATTCTCCTTTCACAATGCACAAGTGAGTAAGAAGAGAGTATGAGAGGCACATATATATAAGAGGAGCAAGGAGTTCGAATCATAAAGGAGGAGTAACTTGCATGCCTTGAGGGAGAGTTACATATGCCAATTTAGGGAGAGGAGGTACGAATGCTTTGTAACTCATGCCATAAAGGAGGGGTATGCATGCTTTGTAACTAATGCCATAAAAAGAGGTAGACATGCCTTGAAGGAAAGAGAGTGTAACATATGCATTGAAGAGAACGTAAGAGGAATCTTTTATGACGAGAATTTAATGCACGTAGGAGAATGTAAGAGGAGTGCAACGAATCCATTAAGTGAGAGAGAGAGGGGTATGAGTGCCATTAATGAGAAAAAGAGCGGAGTGAAGTGGCATGATTGAGTGCCAAGTAGGAAAGGTGACATGTATTTCCATTTAGATAATAATATTATAGTATCATAAGTATAATAATAATATTAACGATAATATTGATGATTAAGTAAAAATTGAACAATTAAGATTGATTAAGGATAAGTTGAGTTATTTTCCGTCATCTATACTTGATTACCAATTGAAGCAAGGCGATTTACTATTTTTGGAAAGTCATGCTTAAATGATAGATATAACTTTCTATTTTTAGAAAGTCACTCTAGAATAGTTAGAAATGAGATTTTATTCAAGGATTTCATCCCTCAGCTGCCAATTTTCAACAAAAGAAAGATAAAAGCATAATATGGCCACATACAATAGGAAATGTACCACAAAATGCAAAAGATGGCCGGAACAATAAAATTTAGCACGTGGGCAAAAGCCAAACATGAGCTCTACCCCCTATAATTATGGCCATCACCCTGGTTCTAGGTCCCCTATGAGTGCCCCTTGCATTATCAAGGAACCCATGATTGTCCCAACCCCTAGTGCGCGGTGGACTGCCCCAGCTTAAGGGGGTGATGGTTGAGAAATCTAGGGGCAGCTTAATTAGTTGATTTCTCTTAGTTTGATAACTTCTTGTGATGTATTTTTACGCAACTTGATTATCTTCTTCTTTCACTTGATTATTATTATGTTCTTATCATCAAACAACTACCAAACCATGAAATACAATAAGACAAGATAACACAAGACTGTTATGAATAAAATATAGATATAAATAATGTAAATATAAATAATAATAACATATCATAAATAATAATTACTTAGTAATTAGTTAATGAAGACATATGTCCCTAAGGACATGACTGTTCATAAAGGGACACCTGCCTAGGGTATATAAGTAGGCCCTTACTCTCATTTGTAACATCATATTCTCATTCATACATTTTAATATTTATTCTTGTATCTTCAATGGAGATCTACATATTCCAAGTCTTCTGGAATGTTTAACCTGTTATAACGAACCTTATTCATTACATTGGTATCCAAGCCACATTCACTGATTCCGGCCTTTGGTCATCAACTATTCGTTAACCTTGTTGTCGTGCAAACGTTTCGCTACACATTTGTTGAGAAATCTAGGGCATCAAGTATTAGGTGATTTCTCTTTAATTAATAACTGCTTGTGAGTGCTTTTTACAACATTAGATTAGGATCTTCTTTTCTTAAGTTATTAGTGTGCTTCATCAAACAACTACGAATGCATGAACATAAATAGACAAGAGACACAGAATGTAGGCTATTAGCCAGGGCCAAAAGCTCTCACTTTTTGAGAGAAAAACCCACACAAATTCTTCTTATAGAGATTCCAATTGACGAATACCAAGACCAAGACCCTTGACCTATTTGCCACTCCAAGACCAAGACACTAGTTCTCTTGACTGTCAATCTTCTGCTCTTTTCTTCGTCTTGACTTCTCTTCCACTTCGACCTCCTTAGCACCGAGATATCATCATCACCGAGACTTTGTCACTGACATGACACCGAGATCTCTTTACTGGCTGTGACCCTTTCTCTGTGGTAGTATAGAGACTTTCTCACTGTGTAATACTGAACTATAATGGCACCGAAGTTGTGAGGCATCAAACCCTTCTCACTGTGGTAGCATCAAACTGTAATGATACCGAATTGTGAGACCTTCAAACTCTTCTTGCTGTGGTAGCTCCGAACTGTGGTAACACCGAATTTGTCACTGTAATTGTTATCCGAATCTCAGAGGTAAACTCGAACTCCTTGACTGTGAGATAACACCAAACTTATCTCTGCAATCCTGTATCCTTATCCGAGCTCCTTCAACGAACTTGCCTTTGCAATCCTGTACCTTATCCGAGCTTCTTCACTGAACTGATATCCGAACTTGTCACTTAACTGTCCACCCGAAATTTCAGAGAGATATTCGAACTTGTCTTCTGTGGAAATGCGAAGACCCTTCACACATATATATAGTGGTTTGTATATAATGAATGAATGATATTTTAACGTCCACGAGACTAAAAATAGTCTATGGGACTACCAACCTCCTTGTTTTTTGCCTTTTGCAATTCAATCATTTTCTTACTCAAATTGATGATGAGCTGACCCAACCTTCTAATAGTCCCCTCATTGAAAAGACAATGCCAAGGAATTGATGCTAACATACTGCCATAACTGTCCCTGATGTCTCTGAAAGCATCACATTCCAAAATGAAATGCTTTTCCGATTCCACTGCCCCAAAAGTGCAAAAAGTACACACCCGTTCTTCCCAAGCTTCTTTAGGTCTCTTCCACTGTCCCGTTTCACACTGAAGTTGATGTGAGTTAGTTCTTAATTGAGCAATAAGAATCTTTGCTCTCCACAAAATGCTAGCTCCAATGTACTCTTTTTGTTGGAGATCACAAGTCGGGTTGAATTCCTGAACATAGTACTTCTTTCTACCTAACTCTTTCCTCCATATACGCTTACGAAACTTCTCCATAACAAAATTATTTAACTCCTTGCTATTTGTGGGACATGCATTGAGGTAAATATTCCATTTTTGCATCCATTTGTTGTTTTATCTCATCTATGATTTATTTCTTTCACTCATGCCTTCATTGAAGATAACTTTTTGCCATCTACCTACTCCCATTTGCTCAATTCTTTTTAGATACCTTATAAGACGCACCATAACAATTACTTCAATGGGAGCTGCTCCTGTTTCACTCAACATTATCTCATAAGGAACCTGTTAATTTTGAGTTAACATGTTCTTTGCTTGAGACAATTACTTCATTATCCCTTAATTAGCTTCATCAATCCATTAGCAATCACATTAATCATTAAGATATGACAGTAATTGATGAAAGAACATTCAACATCGACGCAGAAGACAAGCCAAGACAAGAGAACAAAAAAATATGGCTCAAGCCAGGGAAAAACCCCAAGGTGGGGAAAACCATTGAACAATTCTTCTTATTATCAATATCAAATGATCAGTAGAGAGAGTACAATATTTAGAAGTCTAAATGACCTGACAACAAGGAGATCCAGACACCCTGACTCAAACAAGAAGATGGCCTAATTAATAGACTGCAATTTTAGACATTCTGGCAGATGATACCTTCCTGAAGATCTGGTTAGGGCTTCTTGTAGAGATTAACAGTTTTAAACCCTTTGACTTGGCTGCGGCTTGCCTTGATCAACATGATGGTACCCTTCACTGATTGGACAAAGCTCTAGACATGTATCTCGACCCCTTTTATGAGAAGAAATGCTTGCGGCCCCTCACTGAATCAATGGATCTACAGTGCGACTTCTTTTCATAACCTAGCCATCAGATTCGGCTCTCCTTTTAGCTATTGAAGTAAGACTGTGATGATGAATATGCTCATACGAAAGAGACCAGATTAGCAGAGAATCTAAGCGAAGCATCTTGGCCTAGATGTACAAGATGAACCCAAAACCAGAATTGACCTTCGTCCTCCTTGAGTATGGCTGCCTTAGGCATACCTTGGAGACCCTTTTTGGATGATACAAATGAAGATGGAGGATGCCTCTATATATATAAGAATTTTTCCTTATGAAGGTGAAGCTGACCTTGACATTTGGAGGCAAATTTGAATTTAAAATTTTCAATTTTCCCGCCTTGATAAGGTTATGACTTGAAGGATTGATTTTAAATAAATAAATAAATATTTTTCCTTATCCAAATTTGATGATCTTTATATTGATCTTGGTCCTCTCAAAGAGAGGAATTCAATGCTGCAATAATCTTCCCCATAGGAGCTGCCCAAAGTGGAATTTGGCCCTAGTTGCAAATTTTAACACTCCCTCTCAACTAGGGAGAATTCCACCTGCCAATCCATCCATAATCATGCCATCCAGTCGATATGAACCATCTTTGTTTGTTAAAATTTGATGACTAAAAAAAATTCCCTACAATCCCAACTCGGTTTTAATTTCACCTTATCACTCCCATTTAGTTAAATGCCCTTTCCTATAAACATACATTTAACATATAGAATCTTGGAAATGAAATTTTCAGATTAAAACACATGGGACTGTCAACACATGCTGAAAATAAATATGGACATAACCAGACCAGCAACATACATAAAAAAAACACACGGATTTTTGGTCAACTTAGACCCAGGCAAAACCCTTCAATCTTCTCCGAGGAAACCCTGTTAGAGAGCTCTTCAAATTTATTTATCTTTCAAGTTCAGGAAAAATACATTTGTAGACAAAACAAAACAGAAAAATACAACTTATCTCTTCAGCGCAAAACTCCTTGAAAACCGTGCCCACTTTGCCTCGATTTTTGTGCCCACTTGAAGTTGAAAATATGTACTGTACAGATACGACTGTACAGACTCCATATGGAATGTACGGATTTCTGTACCACTATACGGATTTTTTTTTTTCAAAAACTTCTCTCCAACGACGTGCAGCTCACAGCGTTCAATGTTGTTCGTACTGTACCTTCTGCTGTCTTCTATGCCTTTATTTCCATGCCTAGCTTTGCCCATAAATCACCCCTTCAACTTGCTGCAACAAATTTCTCCTTCAGAACTTTTCTCTCGCTCTTAGCCTCCTTTCTCCAATCTTCTCATGAAGAATGAATGTAGTCGCTCTTTTCTTTCCCCCCTTTTGTTTTCCTAAATGACTTTTGGGCAACCCTAAGATCTAATGGCTCAGATTCATTTAGATCAAGGGAGGAGAATAAATATGCATTTAATTCTCACTTTCTATTTTTTAACTCACCCATTAAATAAAGTATCCACATTGTACTTTATGTCTAAAGTCACTTTTCACTTTATAATTTAACATTGACTTTACCACTTATAAAGTCACACTTAGGAAAATAATTATTTTAGACACTTTTCCCTATGTAGAGACTAACACATGGGAAACCACTTGTCCAAGGTACGTAAAAAATCAACACCGTCATCTCCTCTCTGCTTTGCTATGTTGCTCTACTGAACATTGATATGAATAATGAAGAAGAATCGATTAAGAGTGATTCACAAGACCTTACCACTCTCCACTGACAAAAGTTAGTCTAGAGGTAAAACCTCAATTAGACTTGATCCCGGATCAAGTTGAAGAACACCAAGCATCCTAGTCATAGGGAGTACAACAGTACCTGATGCGCCCATCAATAGTGCTATGGTCCCTAACCACTTTTCCCAACTCATTGGCTAGATTAGAGGTACTTCCCATGTGTCTCGGACTACATGGGTAGGATGATACTTAATCAATAGTAGGGAAAGAATGTATCACATCCTGCTCACAACCACACGTAGGGAAAGGACGAACGACCTCCTACAATCACACATCACAATCACACATAGGGAAAGGACAAACCACATCCTACATATGAAAATCACAGAGAGTAGGGAAAGGATGAACCACATCCTGCAAACACAAGTCACAACAATCAATCATAGGAAGGATCCTACACGTGGGGAAGGGATGAACCATGTCCCACTGACATGTCAACCACAGATCGTAGGGAATAAGCATTCTACATGTGGGGAAAGTATGAACCACGTCCCACTAACATGTCAACCCGCAGATGCTTGAATGCATCTCTCACTGGGGTATCCACAGGAGAAGGTGAACCACTCATCCTGCTCATATGCCATAGGAGAAGGTGAACCACTCATCCTATGCATAAGTCATCAACAATAGGGGAAGCCTGGAAGGTGAACCACTCGCCCTACACACATGTGTCCATAATTGTAGGGGAAGGTGAACCACTCACCCTACACACATTGAAACGAAACAACAAACGCTGGGATACCCAGAATATAAATGAATAAATACTTTATTAAATATGATGAATTACAGATGATGTTGTTTACAGTGGGGATGCCTGGCTTATATATCGCCATGGACACCCTTTAGGAAAGGGCATGATCTTATGATCGTGCCCTTTCGCCTAACTAAACCTAAATTAAATAATAAACCTAAAATTAACTATTTTTTACATAACATTGCCTTCCTCTCGAAAGAATGCTTTGTCCTCAAAGCATACGTAACGACGGATGTTGTTGACAAAATGCTTCATTCTCCCAAGAAGCTTCTTCTTCGGGCAAATCCTTCCACTTGATCAGATATTCCTTGATAGTACGATAACGAAGCTTTCTTTCTCTAGTAGACAAAATACCTTCTGGTTCTAAAATAACTCTTCCCTCATCATCTAGGGATGGAAGTGTTGTTTGCGCTGTTTGATTGTTACCTAGGGCCCTTTTAAGGCAAGATACGTGGAAGACGTTGTGAACACGACTTGTCTCTGGAAGGCTTAAACCATATGCAACTTGGCTAATCTTTTTGTTGATCTGATAAGGTCCATAAAACTTTGGTGCCAATTTGTTTTTTCCTTTCTGTTTTAAGGATAATTGTTTGTATGGTTGGAGCTTAACAAATACCCATTCTCCAACTTCAAACTCTCTTTCGGTTCTGTTACGGTCTGCTTGTTGCTTCATACGATTCCTTGCATTATTTAGATTTTCTTTTAATATTTGGACGATTTTCTGGGTTTCTTCTAGTTGATCTTTAATAGCAGGTAGATTTGTTTGGACCATAGCTAGATCTTTCCATTTCGGGGGTTCATATCCATATAGGGCTTGAAATGGCGTCATTTTCGCTGATGTATGATAGGTGGAGTTATACCACCATTCAGCAAGGTGTAACCATTGAGCCCATTTATTTTGTTTTTCTGTAGCGTAGCAACGTAGGTAGGCCTCCAAACATTTATTGACAACTTCTGTTTGGCCATCTGTTTGCGGGTGATAAGCGGAACTCATATTTAAGTAAGTTCCTACATGGTTGAACAATTCCTTCCAGAAATTACCTTTGAACTTGGCATCTCTATCACTTACAATGACTTTTGGAAAACCGTGCAACTTATATATATTTTTGCAAAATATTTCAGCGATTTCTTTTGCTGAGTATGACTTCTTTATTGCCATAAAGTGAGCATATTTGGTGAGTCTGTCGACTACTACGAAAATCTTGTCCTTGCCTTTAGATACTGGTAATCCTTCAATAAAGTCCATCGAGATTTCCTCCCACTTCTGATTTGGAATGTTTAAGGGGTGAAGTAATCCTGGTGTCGTAATATTTTCGCTTTTATTCCTTTGACATGTATCACATTCTGCTACATACTTCTGAATATCACGATTCATTCCCTTCCAAAAGAAGGATTGACGCGCATTGTAGTAAGTCTTAAAGAATCCTACGTGTCCAGCTGACGGTGAGTCATGTAATTCTTTGAGTATCTTAAGCTTAAACTTGGAATTTGTACTTAGATATATTCTTCCTTTATACCATAGGATGTCATTCTTCCACTCAAATTTTGAGTTATTGGGAAGGTTATTGATTATTGCTGTTACTTCTGGGTCCTTGGCATACTCACTTCGAATTTCGTTAAGCCACTCAGGAACAACAACCGACATTGCAAGTAATGTTGGTTCTTCATCTTTCCTGGATAAGGCATCGGCTACTACATTGTCTTTACCTCTTTTATGTAGTATTTCCAAGTCAAAAGCGGCAATTTTTTCAATCCATTTTTGTTGTTCTTCGGAAAGCGTTTTTTGTTGAAGGAGATGTTGGAGACTGTTATGGTCTGTTCGAATAGAAAACTTACTTCCCAAAAGATATTGCCTCCACTTAGCTAGTGCGTGCATGATAGCTAGCATTTCTTTGTTGTATGTGGATTTGAGGCGCTCTCTTTTATTGAGCTTCCTACTTTCAAAAGCTATGGGATGTCCTTGTTGCATTAGTACTGCACCTATACCGAATCCAGAAGCATCACACTCAATGATAAATGGTTTAGAAAAATCCGGTGTTGCTAATACGGGAGCATTAGACATAATTTCTTTTAATTTTTCAAAACACCTTCCTGCTTCCTCATCCCATAGAAACGAATTCTTCTTTAAAAGATTTGTTAGAGGTGCAGTTATATGTGCATAGTTTTTAATAAACCTTCGGTAATATCCTGTCAAACCTAAGAACCCTCTTAGCTTGGATATATTAACGGGTTTGGTCCATTCTTTTATGGCTTTGATTTTGTTAGGGTCCACCTTTACACCTTCATGGGATATAATGTGTCCAAGGTATTCTACTTCTTCCTTTCCAAAGGTACATTTGGACTTTTTTGCGTAAAATTGGTGTTCTTTAAGTAGTGTAAGAACCTTATCCAAATGTTGCAAGTGCTCCTTCCAAGTTTTACTGTAAATTAGAATATCATCAAAGAATACTAATACAAACTTTCTGAGGTGTGGGCGAAATAATTCATTCATAGTTGCTTGAAACGTTGCTGGTGCATTGGTTAATCCAAATGGCATTACTTTAAATTCATAATGACCTTCATGTGTTCGGAATGCGGTTTTTGGTATGTCTTCTAATCTTATTCTAATTTGGTAGTAACCTGATCTTAGATCCAATTTTGAGAAATACCTTGCGCCATGTAACTCATCCAACATTTCGTCGATAAAGGGAATTGGAAACTTATTTTTAATTGTTATTTTGTTTAATCCCCTATAGTCAATACATAGCCTGAATGACCCATCTTTCTTCCTTACCAACACCACTGGAGCAGCGTAAGGACTTTTACTTTTCGAGATGATTCCACACCTTAAGAGGTCTTGGATTAATCTCTCGATTTCTGTTTTTTGGTGGTGTGGATATCGGTATGGCTTGATGTTAACCGGGTCTGATCCTGCCTTGACTTCTATTGTATGCTCAATTTCCCTATTAGGCGGCATCTTTAGAGGTAGATCTTGAAATACTTCTTCATGTTTCTTAATTAAATCTTGTATCTCTGGTGACTCTTCACTCGTCATATTTGCAGATAACATTTCTAACTGATGACATTGTACTACATAAGCAGGTGCTCCTTTTCGAATCCTCTTCATCATCTGAGATGATGATACAATTCGATTTTCTGGTGCTTGGAACCCATGCAATTTGTACTTTTGACCTCCCCATTTGAATTTTATAAATTGTACTTGGTGGTTAGCGGCATAAGTACCTAAAGTTCGCAACCATTGGACACCTAAAACTACATCTACTCCTCCTAATGGTACTGTGAAAAATGAAGATTCTAAACTGAAGTCTTGAATTTGTAATTTAACCTTATGGCATTTTCCCACCTTTTCAATCTTTTTACCGTTAGCTATCATCACTTTCATGTTTGGTAAGGGAAATGAAAATATATTGAGTCTCTTTGCCATGGTTGCATCTAGAAAATTGTGTGTGCTTCCAGAGTCGACGAGAACCACTACGTTGTTCTTCTTTATGTGTCCTTTTAACTTTAAGGTCTGAGGTTGTGATATACCTGTCATAGCTGATAATGATACTTGTGGAATACTTTCGTCATCTAGTTCTGGTGAGAATTCTGGGGCATCTTCCGTTTCTTCAATATCAGACTCTTCACTGTTTGAATCATTGGTTGCTTCACAATTATATAGGTTCTTTGGTTCCTTTCCTTTAGCACATCTATGTTTGGGGTCCCACTTCTCACCACAACGTTTACATTTACCCTCTTTTATCCTTTGCGCTTCCAAATTAGATTTTTCATCTTCACGACGATGTGGTGGAACATATCTTGTATTTTTTGCGTCTGCATACTGAGGTGTTCTTCGTCTGGCATATGTCTTTTCGGCTTTTGACCAAAATATTTGTTCGAATTTCTTTTCGGCTGTTTTTGCTTTTCGTCTTGCTACTTCTATTGACGAAATGTCATGCATCTCAAGTTCTACTTGTAAATGGGTTTTAAGTCCCGAGATGTATGACTGAATTAAACGAGATTCCGATAACCCAGGCACTCGAGTTACTAAGGTCTCCCATTCTTGAGTGTATTCATCCACACTTCCTTTTTGTCGTAATTTGATGAGTTTTGAAAAGAACTCTTCTTCCTTCACACCTTGGAATCTTTTGAAGAATGCATCTTTAAATCTCCTCCAGCTAATGACGTGTGTTGTCTTTTTCCACCACATATACCAGTTATATGCTTCTCCCTCCATTTTCATGGATGCATGTCTGAGCTTTTTCATCATCGTCAGTGATGTCATATATCTCAAAGTATTCTTCTGCTTTATTTATCCATGCGACATTGTTTTTTTCGTTCCCATCGAATCTAGGCATCTCAACCTTTACCCTCTTCTGGTATGTGGCTAATGGTTGAGCAAAAAGAGGGTGTTGATTAGTAAGGGTATCCCAAAGTTGCTTGTTTGTAAAGGCAGTGTTACTTGCTTCTTGGTGGTGTGTCGCTGATTTTTTTGGGGATTCATCCTTGTCATGAGAGTCTGTGGACTTAGTTGACTCTGGCGAGATGTGTTCTTGATTCTCTTCACCTTCTTTCAATAGCTCTTCGGGTGTACAATTCGACTTTTTACACAGACTTTTCAGCATTGTTAAAACTTCTCTCAAGCTTACTCCTGTTTGGACATGTTGACTTTCCATTTTTATCTCTATTCGATTTGTCGTATTTTCAAGATTTTTTATTTTGTCTGCTTGCTCCCCAAGCTTGCTCTCGACGTCACTTAATCTCTTACTGACCTCGTCGTGGTTGTTATTTATCTTTTGCTCTGCATCCAACAACCTTTTCTGGAAGTCCGCCATTGTCATTGTCGACATTGAGCGGGTCTGCGGAGGCGTGTATTTATTTGCCAGCTAAAATATTTTTCCTTCCCCTTTTTTTTTTTTTTTTAAATAATTAAATTAAATTAATTTAATAATTTAATTTAATTAATTAATATATATATATATTTTAAATTAAATTAAATTAATTTAATAATTTAATTTAATTAATATATATTTTTTTATATATTATAATAATTATAATTTATAATTATTAATTATTATATATATATATATATATAAAATTTTAAAGTTATAAATTATATAACTCTTAATTAAATTATATATATAATATATATAATTAAAATATAATATATATATATAACTAAATCACGTGTTATAACCTTTCAAATCTCTTGAACCCGTTTCAGATCTCCTGAACCGTCGTTTTATATATATTAATTTTTGAACCGTTCCAAAAAAAAGTCGAATGTTTACGGTAACCGGACCTGGCAGTACGTTGAAGTCGGAATACAGCGGCTGCACAGAATTACCGAGTTCCAAAAAAGTCGAATGTTTACCGTAACCGGACCTGGCAGTACGTTGAAGTCGGAATACAGCGGCTGCACAGAATTACCGAGTCCTTCGTCCCTGTCGTGATGGAATGGAGGTGGCAGTGCGGATTGGAGAACGGATTATGGTTGACAGATGACGGTGGCAGTGAGAACGGATTACGTTTGACGGTGGTGGCAGAGTGAGGGCGGAAGAATGGCGAGTGTGGAGGAAAAAATAATGGTGGTTAAACAGCGTTGCAGGTGGCAGAATCGATGCTCTGATACCAGATGAAACAACAAACGCTGGGATACCCAGAATATAAATGAATAAATACTTTATTAAATATGATGAATTACAGATGATGTTGTTTACAGTGGGGATGCCTAGCTTATATATCGCCATGGACACCCTTTAGGAAAGGGCATGATCTTATGATCGTGCCCTTTCGCCTAACTAAACCTAAATTAAATAATAAACCTAAAATTAACTATTTTTTACGTAACACACATGTTAACCACCATGGGGTATCACAGGACAAGGTGAATCACTCACCTTGTACACAACACACCACTAGGGGAAGGTGAACCACTCACCCTATGGTCGCTCATAGCTCAATAAGTACCCAAAGTCTTCAGGATCTCCTAGAGCTCAATGTTCCATCTTAACCAAAGATCCCTTCATAAAGGAAATAGTGCCAAGCTGCTCTCCAAAAACTGTGGCTATTTTCGCTGGTTCGACAATGGGAGTCTCATTGCTCCACTCAGAAGCATACAGAAGGCACACAACTAACTTCCAATTAGTCATTCTGGCAGCAGAGACCTTAGCGGCACTTGGCAATTTTCTGATTCCTGCAAATTCAGGATACCACAACTTGTTAAGGAAAACTGTTCTTACTCCCTCTCACTCAAGGAGACCACATGCTTCAGCTTCTCTTTCCAGAGACGGTTCTATAATATGATCAGTCTTTTTCCTTCGATAAGGTGCAGAATGTCCATCTGGCGATCTGCTCATCATGAGATCCATTAAATTTGAACATAGTCAAACATGTCAGTGCATGTCCTTAACTATACTGGCTGGGAGAGTTCAACAGACAACACCCCCTGAGATGTAGTGCCCTAATTATGAATTTACAGTAACCAGATAAACTCTTATATGAATTTGAAAACAGTAATGCATAAATTATAATCTGTACCTACCTGAGCTGCTGGAAGACTCCCGATTCCACTGCAGAACTGGTAATCCTGAACTGCTGGCTGATTTGATTCAATTTCGAGACGGCCAATTCCACCCGACCAGACAGAGCAACTGGTTGCTCAATCCAGAGAAGCTCTCCACCGAGGCTCTCTGTCCCTCCGTGCCCAGATCTCAGATCAGTCAAAGCTCTTCTACTGTAAAATCTCTTCTCCGGGTTTCCTGCTAATGAGTCTTTCCTTCTCTGCTTTCTCCCCCCTCCTCCCGGGTCAGGCTTCTGCTATATATCCCCCTCGCCTGGCGGTGGCCGCCCTCCCACTTGCAGCCACCGCCTCTCAGCATTGAAGTCTCTCTGCGATATTTCTTGCCATAAATTTTCAGTAGATGGGTAGTCTTTATGAGTTTAGATATTATATGTGATATATATATAGTTGATCGATATCCATGCTGGCACGCTATTTTGCATAAGTTCATAACTTTCTTATATATATATACGTGACCTTCCTTTAATACATGGTATGACTTTACTGATAGTTCTTATAACCTTTATTTAATATATTTTATAAATATTAAATGATCATTTTATCAAATATATATTATAAATATTTAGGGTTATATATATACTTATAACATTTCAAAATATGTTATAATCATTTAATGATATATATATATACTTTAAATTATAATTGTAAAGTCCAACTATCTGTCATAAAGGTTAATGTATATATATAAATATCTTCATATATTATAAGGTTTAACATTTTTATTAATGGGTCAATTTAGATGGGTTGTTACATGAGACTAAAGAGGTAAACTGCTCCTGAAACCAAATGTTGTAGTCATACGTTAATTCCATCAAATATTTATCAAGATCAGAATATATAATCGTTCATTTTTTTCTTTAAAATCTGATGATAGCATTAGTAATCAATTAATCCATGAAAGGATCTTATCATGATCCTGTCCTATTGAGTAAGAGATCAGGGAGTCTTCAAATCTTAAGACTTACTCCAGGGTCTGGGCTTTGGTCACAGTGCTATTCCAATCCAGCTGTTTCGAATCCACTGTATTATTTTAACACAAAGACTCAATCAACTATCCAGGCTTTACTGAAGCTGAACTAAAATTGAGTGTTCTAATGACTGTAAAGACTCAATGAAAAATCTGCATGAGCTCGGGTTCTTATAGTTATATCTAACCAAGGTCTATACTCTTTTAGGGAATACAATCATACACATCGGCCTTTTAACTCGTCCATGTTTAATCAACTTGCAAGGTGGACTGGTATTTTAATTTGATTTGATCTATAGACTAGGTTCAGGTTATTCTGCTCTTCTTCTTCAACGACACCCTGAATATGCAGCTTCAGTATTCCACATAAAAAAATTCAGTTTTGGTCCCTGAGATAGTACGCAGCCCAAGAATGAGTGGCAATGGATTGAACTTGTACCAGGGAGAGGTCCACTTCTTTCTGTCACTTCAACTTTGTCTATTTGGGAGTAGATATGGCTCTCTTTAATTTGTAGCTCGACTTCTGCTTTCATTCTATTTCATTTCACATCCAAACAATCACATAATCAACAACGAGGACAGTGGGAGTGAGCCTTATCCTTAATTGCTTAATCATCCATTTCCATCAAATGCCTTGATAAATTCCTCTAGACTGGAATTCTGCAAACAATTGAAAAAACATACTTGTTTTAAGTCATTGTCTTGGGAAATGTATCTCGCTTCTGCCCTCTATCAGTTTGAACAATCTTTAGTTGATCTAACTGCATTGTTCCCCAAGATGACTGTGACCAGGGCAGAGGATTTAAGCTAGTCCTCCAAGCCAGACTTCTCAAGTTGCTGTAACGATAGTCCTTCTCTGTGGCCCAGAACAGAATAAGAATCTCTTTGTAGAACACAGAATCATGACGATGGCTAAAGACTGAGATCCTTTCTAGGCCTCTTGGCCCTCTCACATTCTCCTCTAGATCCTGTTTTAGCAACACCTCCCTGCAATCTCAGAGACAAATCCTCAAAAAAATAGTACGTTACCAACTTGACGTTAACAACAAATAGGTTGTTGACGAATTTAAAACAGTTGATTGCTCGCTTTCTTATTCTTTACCGGGAGCGGAGTAATGAACCCAGGTTGCACGATAAGAAAAGGATATCGCGTTAGCAACGCTGGGCGGATAATACGCGTGATGGAAATAGATCCCCACCTAATGGAACACAGTTTCTACAAGCAGAGCTTTCCCATAAGCACCCATATAAAACAGGGCAGCAGGAAGCCCAACAACACTACCAACAAAGACTGCTTGCCTACCCTTATAGCACACCCATAAGCCATAGACGGAAGTAATTTCTACGTGTTTTAACAGTTATCATACACGCCCAGGATCCAAGTAATTCTATGTTTGTTACCAACTATATCTAGATACGAAATTTCTGGTTCGATATGCACAGGAAGGATAGAAGTGAAAGATGTTTTTCCATACCATTATATATATTTTGTGATGTAAGGACAATACTGTTCTGAAATAACCTGACATACTGTCAATATATATATATATATATATATATTATCACTGCTCAGAACTGCAGCAATTCCATACAAACAATTGAGAGAAACTGTGATGCCAAAGATGCCATACTGAAGAGCCGATACCATACATGTAGATCATGTATTATAAATATTACAGAAATCATAGACCATCCTTCTTCTGTATTGATCTCAATATACATATTCTGTTATAGAGGTGCTGAGATTGAATCTAAACAAACACAGGACCGAGACCTTACCTATATCGCAAAGACTATGCCGAGTCTATATGTGATAATGTCGAACTATATAACAAGTCATATACGATCTGAGTAGAGTCTCACATATGCACTGTCTTGATCTATTTGGAGATGGTGATCACGACGATGTTTTGAACAAAGCCCCCTGTGAATGTTTATCTCTATCTCCGCTCTGATCCCTACTCTTGAAACTGCACTTCAAGCACGGATTCCGAATTTCAGTGATGAAGATCCCCTTTAAATTTTGCCCCGGCAAATACACTTTGCTTGATAATCCGAAGACAAAGGCGGATCGAAATGTTCTTCAAAATTCATTATGTAAAAGAGAGATCTGCCATCACCACAACTTATATCGTCGCCTCAACACCATCGATTGTCCATTTCTCAACAAAATTCCGGGGAAGGAAAAAAAAGAAAAAAAAGAAAAAAAAGCAGTTACAAAAAAACCAGGGACGATTCTTAGAACGCGCGATGAGTTTAAGAGCCGCTTGATAAAAAGTTGACGGGAACTCTATGAATTCAGGTGCCAATTCTCCTTCCTCTCCAATAGCGGTGGCGTGCATAAAAATTCGTTGCAGTTAGAAGAAGTATGACAAATGCGATTTGCGAGTCCTCTAACTAATGCGTGACTATAGCAGCGTGGCGAAAAGAGATTGTGACTTAGCGAATCCGTTGTCACCGATCAACAACAATTTTATAAGATAGCCATAATCCGCTCGACCTCTCGCTAGCCATTCTTGAGGAATTGAGCTTAGCGCTCACCCGATCCTTTAAATACTCTTGTTTCAACTAAACAAATCCGGGGCTAGATCAAACCTTAATAAAATCCTAACTCAAACATACAAACCAGTGCCCGATTGAAGGTAGTAACAGATTAACGGATGATTCAACTATCACGCTCCTCCTTCCCCTTGTGCGAGTCGATCCTCATATTGAATTTGGCGGAGACTAAGGGCAGACACGAAGGGAAATCTAGATCGTTTCCTTTTCCTTCACTCAAGTCACTCGACAGATCATAGGGCTGCAATTTCCTTGGAACAATCCATAAAGAAGATCTGGGTCTGCCTCGGACATGGTTCATTGATGAATGATGCCGCAGAGAATTGAATAAACCTTATGAGATAGCGCTTTACTCTTGGGCTTGTCCTCTCCTGTGCTGTGATTCCATGTTAATTTTGAGTTAACATATTCTTTGCTTGAGACAGTTACTTCATTATCCCTTAATTAGCTTCATCAATCCATTAGCAATCACATTAATCATTAAGATATGACAGTAATTGATGAAAGAACATTCAACATTGATGCATAAGACAACCCAAGACAAGAGAACACAAAAATATGGCTCAAGCCAGGGAAAAACCCCAAGGTGGGGAAAATCATTGAACAATTCTTCTTATTATCAATATCAAATGATCAACAAAGAGAGAGTACAATATTTAGAAGTCTAAATGACCTAACAACAAGGAGATCCAGAGTCCCTGACTCAAACAAGAAGATGGCCTTATTAATAGACTGCAATTTTAGACATTCTGACAAATGATACCATTACATAGTAATTTGTCATTGTCTTCACTCCAGTCTTCCTACTGTGTCATGTGTCCAAGTCAAACATGCTCATATTAGACAAATGCTCTCTGATGTTGCCAAATGACCCACTTTTCCTAAGTTATCTGCCTCATCGCGTCTGTTGGCTAAATAAACGCGCTGAAGGGCGCTCCTAAACAGTCCAGAAGCGCTGCCATCGCGGAAGTACACCTGATTCCCGCGATGGTCTGATTTTATGTGCCAGCGCGAGGTTGCTTGTAATCTTTAGCGATGACCTGACTAGCTACGTTATTCAATAGCGATGTCAGTGCTATAGATCAGTTATGTACCCGCGATGATCCAGATTGGGCAAATTTGTTCCAACAGTCGGCCTTCCAGATGACTCTAGACCTAGTTGTTGGCATAGTTTGTATCGCCCTCCTTTCTCTAGCATGGCTGTTCCGTCATTTGTGCTACCTTCCTTTGGGATAAGCTCACTCTTCCACCTTTCATGGAGACTCCTTCTCCTATTTAAACTCTCACCATTGCTATGCACTGCTAGTTTTTGGATAGTTTCTGATAGTTGGCTAGTGGAGCAGTGCTGTTAGTGTTTGTGAGTTTGCTAGATAGCTGGTGTGAGTGTGACAAGTGTGGGATTGTTGATAGCTTGTGGAAGGTTGTGAAGTGCCCTTGATCTTGTGTAAAACTTGTGAGTGAGAGAGACTTGTGTGTTGGGAGATCCATCTTCAAAGAGTGAATGCTTGAGGAACATGCTGGCTGGATCCCTCTGAGAAGGCTTGTGATGTCAAGACTTTGGTTGTAAGCTTACTCTTATTTCATTATTAATGCAATCAATGATGTTTTCCTATGTCTTGTATGTAATGTACTTGATAGCTCATGACTTCTTGACTTTGTGAGTAAATAGATCATCGTTGTTTCTGGTTACGTGCTTTGTTGTATTTCCTTTGCATTGTTTTAGGTTGATCACTCGTTAAGGAGAAGGAAGCGGAAGCTGGAGCAGCACAACGGAACTCCATCGACCATCGGTTGAGGTAAGCCTCCAACTATGACCGTTTAAGGAAAGCTATTGTTGATAAGCCTCCAACTATGACCGTTTAAGGAAAGCTATTGTTGATCTGTCCTTGTTTGTGACTAGACCCACTCTAGGGCTAGAGGGGTTGCCTCTGTCCACAGAGGGAACACTTCCTGCATCACAGATACCTTCTTGAATATTTGGTTAGGGCTTCTTGTATAGATTAACAGTTCTAAACCCTTCGACTTGGTTGCGGCTTGCCTTGATCAACATGCGGTACCCTTCATTGATTGGATAGAGCTCTAGACATGTATCTCGACTCCTTTTATGAGAAGAAATGCTTGTGGCCCCTCACTGAAGCAATGGATCTGCAGCGCGACTTCTTTTCATAACCCAACCATCAGATTTGACCCTACTTTCAGCTATATAAGTAAGACTGGGATGATGAATATGCTCATGTGAAAGAGACCAGATCAACAGAGAATTTAAGCGAAGCATCTTGGCCTAGATGTAGAAGATGAACCCAAAAACAGAATTGACCTTCGTCCTCCTTGAGTACAACTGCCTTAGGCATACCTTGGAGACCCTTTTTGGATGATACAAAGACATAGGCTATAAGCTAGGGTCAAAACCTCTCATCTTGAGAGGAAAACCCACAAGAATTCTTTTCTTCTTATAGAATATTCAGATGCGAATTCCAACACCTAAGACCCTTGTCATAGACTTGTCTAAGACCAAGCCAACTTTCCTTCTTGATGAGCAACCTTGACCTAGTAGCTTTCAACAACTTCAACCTCCCCAACAACTTCTTTTGCAACTTTGACTTCCCCAACAACTTCAATTTCGATCTAGCAGCTCCTTGACTGCAATTTTTGGCTATTGCAAAAACCATATCTTTCGCATGTGTGAGGAGATGATAGCCCAAAACCAACTTTCAAAGACTTCGTTCCTTTCCTTCTTCTAGTTCTCCTTCTCTTCGCTCTTTTAGGTCTCCTCTTTCTTTCTTAATCGAACTTCTTATTGTTTGATTGATTGATCCTTAAATGAGGTCGATGTCTCTTATATATAGGCTTCTTAGGAGGTCGAATTGTTGTCGATGATGCCGATTTGATCCTATTGAAGAATCTAGGGCACTTAGAGTTAGAGTGATTCTTCTTAGCATGATAACAATTTGTGAAGTGCTTTTACAATTTATCTTAGCTTGATCTTCTTCTTATCATTAGTGTGTGTCTTTGCTTCATCAAAATGCTACCAAAACAAAGAGACAATAACACAAGATGTTTGGCTTTCTGCCAAGGCCAAAACCTCTCCATCTTGGAGAGGAAAACCCGCACAAAATTCTTCTTATAGAGATTCCAATTGGCGAAGACCAGAACCAAGACCCTTGACCTATACTTCCATTCCTAGACCAAGACACAATCATCCTTCTTCTCTTGATTGTTCGATTACTTCATGGCACCAAAACATGATCACTGCAATATTCCTACATTGTAATCTATCCCTGAACTTTGGCCTCATCATTCCTTCATCATGTAACATTTAGCAACATCATGTAGTACCTTGTATCACTGATCATATCACTACAACACCTGCTATCATCGAACATCACTGAGCACCACTGTTCATCCGCATTTTAGTGAGTATAAGCCTGAGACAACGAGGAGAATATCACTGTAATATTACCCCAAAACAATCCGCACTGTGATCACTACAATAACCGATCTTCTTGCTACCTAGATCACCAAGAAACTCAGAGAATACGCTGAGAAGGTTTCTATGTATAATCCGCATCTTTCTTGCCTGTACCCATCCGAAGTTTCAGAGACACACCCATCAGGGAGACACACCCATTCGAATGTTCATGTCGACTAAATTATATGGACGAATTACTATATATATATGAGGCTAGGCTCTTTGCATTAGTACAGTACAAGACTTCGGATATCTCTGAGATTTCAGAGAGTGATTACAAAGTTCAAATGGAAGAAAAGGAGCTCAGTCTAAGGCACAAAATGGAGATTGGGTAGGGAATTCAGATCCCTCTTATGTTCAAATCACAGTGACAGTAAGGAGTATTGAAGGGCTAGCGAAATATTGCCCAGGGTAACAAAGTTCGGATCTCTTTGGAGCTTGGTTCACAGTGGCAACAAGACATATTCGGATGTGTTCACAGTTAAGAAGTTTGGGTAAATTTTTGAAGATGAAGGGAGAATGAGATACTATAGTGAAGAGTCTCTCTAGGTGTCACATCAAGTGATGAGAAGCAGTAGTGGTGACATAACAATTTGTTGGAACCATAGTTTGTAGGTGATACTATTGTGATGAGGTATCATCTCAGTGATGTGGGCTCGGTAAAGGAAACAATGTTGTCAAGGCAATGATGAAGATTTCAGTATCAAGGCAATGATGAAAATCTCGGTGGAAGAGGAGTCAAGAAGAGGATTGACTAGAGAATGTGTGTCTTGATCTTCGAGTGGCTACTAGGTCAGTGGTCTTGGTCTTGGTATTTGTCAATTGGAATGTCTATAAGAAGAATTTGTGTGGGTTTTCCTCTCAAAGAGTGAAAGGTTTTGGCCCTGGCTTATAGCCTACATGTTGTGTCTCTTGTCTATTTATGTTCATGCATTGTTTACTGTTTGACGAAGAAGAACACTAATAATCTAACAAGAAGAAGATCCTAGAAATAAAAAGCATTCACAAGTAGTCACTAATAGAAGAGAAATCACCTAATGCTAATGCCCTAGATTTCTCAACAACCTTATGATAGTTGGCAACCCACCTTCATGAGATTCGTTGAAGCCCTTGAGAAGGCTATTTATTAAAGGCATGTGTAAGGTCATTTTACATCCATGTCAATCATCAAATACCTTTGAAATAGAACAACGAAGTCTGAGGCTAGGAAGACGAGTTTGTGGAGGCTTTTGGGTTGTAGGTATCTAAGGTCAATAAGCAGCTTGTTTGGAGGCCTAAAGGACGAGTCTTGGACTGGTTGTGAGGCTTTTCTATGCTAGATTGATGTGTTATATGTCTTTGTATGGGCCACAGGAGAATGTTGTAGGTACATCATTGTGAGGAGGTTATTTGTAGGGCCGTGAAGCCTTGTGAGAGTCTCCTCATTGAGCCACAACTATTGAAGGGAGGCCGCAACCTGAACAAAGACATTCTCCTTGAGTTTGGGGCAGATTCATCTAGTTGTTGTGAGCAGGTTGCTATAGGGTGCGTTGAGGAGGAGCCTTATGCCCTAATACAGTGTTTTGAAGGCTTGAAAGGACAACAAAGATGACAACCTAGTTGGAGAAGTTAACACAGGTCTAGAACAGAGGTTTAGGGTTGTTGGTGTGCCCTAACCAGTCTTCTAGAAGCACAAAAATCAAGGCAAGGGTACAACAATAATGATTGTAGATGGACCCTTGGTTGATGGTTGAATGCTATTTGGATGGGTGTCCTAGTAGAGGACAGTTGAGGAGTCTGTTAACAGCCATATGGAAGGGTCTCCATAGGTGTTGGATGCCCTAACTAATGCTACAACAGGATTGGTCACTCGTGTTTTGTTGGAGGGCAGCGTGAGAGTGGACCATGAGAGGATAGTGGATTGGGCATTTATGGTCTGTTGGAGGATAGCGTGATAGTGTCCAAGGTGGAGCTCGGCGTGCACTATCTTCATGGACTTGGGTGGTTGCTAGAGTGGCAGTCATTGAGCTCATGGGTTTGATCGACCAGGAGCAGTTTGTGAAACCCTAGACTTGTGGGTGGAGAAGGACTTCTACAACAGATGATGGGCAGTACTCCTAGCTTGTGTTCATTGTTGGAGATGGACATCTTGCACTGATAGGTGGCAACCCTGCGTGCTCTATGTTGGTATTCATTGGAGTAGCGCAGGAAGACCATAGTGGGTTGAAGTCCTTGAGTAGATGAGGAGCAACAGTGGGCAGTTGTGAGTTGTTCACAAATGAAGTTGTGAACAACTCGACAGGAGGCTTGATGTGTTATGCCTTTGATGGACTAAGGCACAACTAGTGAGTAGATTGATTGCTGAGGTTCAGTGGCTAGATGGACTTAGATCGTTGATAGAGGTAGTGTTGCAGATCGGGAGTAGAAGGACTAGGCAGGTACAGGGTACGACCAATGCAACTACGAGGAGCTCTACATCAGCTAGACGGTCAGAGTATCTTGTTGAGGGTAGATTGGTTGTCGATGGACTGACACCAAGCCCCAGTTTGTATTCTTGTATCAGTGGATGTATCAGGGCCATTATCCCTCATACGGGAGCCCTTGACTATCGTATTATTCAGTTTGATTAATATAACGAAGTTGGGTTATTGTACAAAATTGTAAAAAGTTGTCTATATTTTGTACACTAGTAGATTTACTGCTATTTATATTTCGCTGTGCAAAGGAGTTTTGTTGTGATTCTTGGTTTGGTAGTGTAAGCGATTTAAGATTCTATCCAAGACACCAAGATCGTGGAAAAACAACAATTTTTATCTTAGAGTTGGTCTTCCTATGTGGGATCCAAGCCCTCCAGAGGGTCATAATGGCACTTTTAGGGCGAGTGTTGAGATTCATGGGCCTCCAACCTTGCAGAGCATTGATTGCCACGCAATGGGATTCTTCAGCACCACCACATTGCTTGTTCGTACCCTAGTTATACAAATATGATGATACACTTGGTCCACATTGCCTAGCCGACTACACATTGCACTTGACACTTGGTAGCTGATATAGGGCCCAAAGGAGGTTTTGTCTATCCCAGGGAGACATGGGAGGGCATGTATCATCTTCTAGCCTTCATTGATGGAGCATCGACTTGATTTTGAGCTTCCAGGAGACCCATGAGACCATTGCTTGTTCCCCAGAGCCACTTGGGAGCACCATATGATGTTTTGCTTGGAAATCATGGGGCCACCCCCTTGATCATCATTCATGGAGCCCTTTTCTTCATCATGGCACATTGAGGACTCATTTAGGCCTTCAAATGACCCTCCTACACCATTGTTTCATCATTTTTGCTAGCTTTGGATGGCTTAACTTTAACTTTATGAGCTATTTGGTGGGATTATCACCAAAGACATGCTATTTTTGCACAATAAAATAATAGTATGGGCATTCTTAGGCTAATTCGAATTAGAGGAGGCTCATATAAATAGAGCTAACCCTCATTCATTTGGATCATAATCACTTGGACTTGGATATCTCTTCTTTGTTGATTTGGGGTAGCATCGGATGTGCTCTAGCCACGAAAATTGATTGAGAGGCTAAAGCACATGAGATCTCCAAGACCTGGAAATTTTTTGGGCAGATTCTAACTGGTTTGGGAGATATTAAATAATTAGTATTTTTAATGGAGTTCCTAAGTCTAAACTTAGGAAAAATAAAATATTAATGGGTATTAATATAAAACTGGGTTAGAAGGGTCCAAAAGTCATGGATTAAGCCAAATCTAATCTTAGCTGTTGATTAGAGATTTAATCTCAGTTGTTGATGGACCAACGAGAAAAGTATAAGAGGAGGCTTGAGGGTCAGTTGGAGGACACACCAAGTTGATCAAGAATTCGATTTTCTGGGGAAGGATTTGCTGAGGAAATCGAGTGAGTGATTTGAGTTGTAGCTAAGGGGCAGTGAATACATAGCAGAGAGACAGAGTTGGTACCAGAGAGGCAGCGTAGAGCCCAGTGAGGTTGACACAAAGGCAGCTGGAGGCTACGCAGAGGTAGCCAGGAGCTTCGCAGAGCTAGAGAGGCCAACGTGTGAGACACAGAGGGTCCAGGGGCTGGCACAGAGGCTCCAGAAGCTGACGCAGAGGCTAGCAGAGCTGACGCAAGGCCTAGAGGCAGTGTTGGGAGGATTTCGTGGGACAAACTGGGAGCTGGTGAGCCGGATAGGGTGACGCAGTCCCTATCAGAGTGATGCAGAGCAACAGAAGTTGCAATTGTTGCTGTGGGATTGTTCATCCGATGATTTATCAGCCGGAATATCTGTCTCCGAGTGAGAGGTACTACTGCTGAGGGCATTCTCTGTTGGGTGAGCCATTTCTGGCACCCTGTATTATGAAAACTGCATAATAATAAAACCCTCTGAATAACTGCATCGATTTTCCCACATTGGGTTTTTCCGAGGACATTATCCCAAAAATAACGGTGTCACTTGTGTGCTTGTTTACTTTCAGTTGATGATCTGTAGATGTTGATACTGTACTTATATTTATTTTCCGTATTTACATGGTAAATAACTTGTTAAGTAATTGAACAAGTATAGGAAGAAATAAATCAGATAGTAAAGGAAGAAATTCTAACAGGTTAAACTTAGAAATTCCAACATTCTTGAGAATTTTTTATATCTTCTTGGCTGTCTATTAGAGATTCCTTGATGCATTTCGATGTTTTTGGAGGTGAAATTTTCATCTATTTGTGAGCTATCTTCTTGTTCTTTGGTTGAATATACCCATTGTCATCTTGTAAGTGCTAAATTTCATTGAATATCTCTTCTAATGTTTTATATTGTGGAATTGTTGCAATTGTTGGAATGTTCTTGTGCCCTAATTTTTGTTGAATATCATTGAAAAGTTCCTTTGATTGACAATTGTACATGTTACTCATTGTATGGCAAGTAGATGAATGTTCCTAGTGGATTGGAATTAAATTTTCTTCCATGAAAAGCCATAGAACTTGGATAGGTAAATGTTGAAAGTTGTATGCTAGGGCATCATTTTTCAACCTCCTTGAAGACAATTTCGGCCAAATTTTCGAAGCACATAGACTCCATAGCCCAAGAGTAAGGCACTAATCCAAGGAAAATCGGTGATCACCTTAAGTTTTTTACTCTTTTTCACCCTCCAAACTTTTCAACTCTTTTCCTAGATGGCCTTCTAGGGATTGATGTGAATTCCACTAGAGAAGATCTCTTGCTAAACCACTTGGACAACCTTCTGCACTGATGTCTCCTCTAGCTCTCCTCCAAATTTGAGACAATTCCCACGGTCGGATTGTGAGAAAACTCAAACCCTAGCTGCAATCCTAAAAATCACCTTGAACGTCTTGGTGAAGGGTCTTCTTGAGGGTCTTTGCACATAAAACTCAAAGGAAGTTAATCATTTTGACCCTTTCATTGTCCTAGCTTGATCTAGCGTGCACCTAGGAGGTTTTCCTCCCATGATAAAGTCATAAACCCTAGATCTTGTGTGGACCCAATCTAGGTCTCTCAAATAGCAAAAGCCCACTTGAAGGTATATGATTATCTCACAAAGCTACTTGAGAGGTTCTATATCATATTGCGGGTCTTGACCTTAGGCACATTCATTGTTGCTGAACATCCCTAAGTCCTAGGTCTAGTCCCTCTACCTTATGTCTTTCTTGAAGAGCAATTAAACTTCATCAAAGCAAGTGAGCCTCATATTGAACCTCTCCTTTGAATGGGCCTTGGAAATCACATTATATCTAGTTGTTGATCCTGCCATTATTGGTGATTTCCTTCACAACGAGACTCCTCCCATCGTTTAAAGTCCATAAAGAGTAGGGGAGACTGGTTGAGGTGACAGTGGGTTTTTGTCCCATTGTTGTCATTTGGTCTAGTAGTTATCCCTTAGGTACCCCTCCTAGGACCCTTGCTAGATTGTGTGGCAACAGGGTTAAAGAGTTCATTCATGGCTTCCTGGAAGGTGGCAGGGGCGTTGGTTAACCCGAATGACATCACCTTAAATTCATAGTGACCTTTGGGAGTTTTAAAAGTAATCTTTGCTACATCTTCTAACCTTACTCAAATTTAATAATACCCTGAATTTAGATCTAATTTTGAGAAATATTTTGCTCCATGGAGCTCATCCAACAATGGGATACCAAACTTGTTTTTTATAGTTATCTTGTTTAGACCTTGATAATCTATCCATATTTTGAAGGATCCATTTTTTTTTCCAAACCAACACTACTTGGGCTGTATATGGGCTCCTACTTCTTGTATTAACTCCACACCCTAATAGGTCTTGAGTTAATCTTTCTATTTCTGTTTTGTTTTGGTGAGAATATCAATACGGTTTGATATTCACCAGTGTTGAGTCTAGTTTAACTTCAATTATATGTTCTATCCTTCTTTCCGGAGGCAACTTCATAGGTAAGTCTTGGAATACCTTGTCGTATTTGTGGATTAATGCTTTAATCTCTAGGTGTTGAGAATGCACTATTTTTGGTGCTACTATCTCCATTTGATGGCACGACACGGTGTAGATTAGTGCCCCCTTTGTAATTAGTTTTTTCATTTGTTGAGAAGATACAATTTGAGTTGGTGGAGGCAAGAATCCGAACAATTTATATTTTATTTCTTCCCATTTGAATTTGATAAATCTGATGGTTTGTAGAATAGGTCCCCAGAGTTTGTAGCCATTGAATTCCCAATCTGACAACTACTGCTCCTAGGGGCATGGTGTAGAATCAAATTTTAATTCATGATCTTCTAATTGCAAGATTTAGCTTGACTTTGTGGCACTTTTTTACTCCAATTCGTGTGCCGTTTGCTACCATCAGTCTTATGTCTGTGGCTAGATATATGAATAGATTTATTCTTTTTGCGACATTTATATCTATGATGTTATGGGTGCTTCTTGTGTCTATGAGTATGGTGACATTTTCTTTTTTTCACATGTCCTCTTAGTTTCAAAGTTTGGGATTGCGCTATTCTTGTTATTGCGGCAAGCAATATCTTGGGCATGGCCTCATCTTCTATATTTTGAATATTATTTTCTTCCTTACATTCTTCCAAGTTGCTACTTGATGTGTCAAATTCTACTTCGACTTCACACATATATAGTTTTTGTTATTACATCTGTGCTTGGGTGTCCAATTGTCTCCACCATATCTACATTTGTTGACCCATTTCTTGTCTAAGTCCTAGTGCTAATTCTCTTCTTCTCTTAAGGGAGGAGGTACATACTTGTCAGGCTTCTTTGTGGAGTACTTTTTCGACCTTTCATTTGAGTATTTGCTTAATTTTTCTAGACTTGTAAAGGATGGCTTGTTGGACATTTTCTTTTATTCAATTAATTTTGCTACGTGCCTAGCATCCTCAATTGTTGTCGGATTCCATAGCTTTATTTCACTACGGATACAGTGTTTTAGTCCACGGATGTAAATTTTCAGCAATTGTTCATCTGTGTATCCATTTTGTCTAGTGGCCAAAACTTCCCCTTCATGTGTATAGTCATTTACGTTTCCTTTCCGTCTAGAATGTACAATTTTTTTGTACAAATGATCATCTTCTTCTTCATGAAACCTTTTAAATAAGGCAATCGTGAAGCTTTGCTAATGAAAAGAATAATCATTACATTTTTTTTGCCCACCCTAGAAACCAATCGTAAGCTTCCCCTTCTAAACTGTTAGAAGCTGTCGTTACTTTTTTTCTTTCACCTAATGGGGGGTTTCATTCAAAAATCCCTTCCATCTTATTGTCCCAGACGCCTACTCTTGTATGGTCCTCACCATCATACTTTGGTAATTCCTTCTTAATTTGTTGACGATTTTTATCTGGAAATTTTGTGAGATTGACTATCTGAAAAATGCACTTCAGGTTGTTCGTGATGGCCCTGTTCATTTTTCTTTTGTGATAATGGACTTGGTGTCAGCCTTTGATAAACTAAGGGTTGTGTCGTTAATGCATCTACTTTCTTGGTTAGTTGATTCATTTGTTTGTCATGCTAGTTAAGTGTCTTGGTAGTTTCGTCCTTGTCATTGTTCCTCATTCTTAACGCTATTTTCCATCGATCTTCGGATTTTGCGAGTAGATTATCAATTATGTTTCTCTTTTCGATTAGCAGATTCATTTTTTTAATCAACACCTTTTGTCCTTCCCCCAACTCCATCTATGCCTTTTCAATGTTGCTGAGACAATCTCTTATGCTATTAACCTCGTAGATGGTGATTTCTAATCCTATTTGATTGCTTGCACTAGATGCATTGATTTTAGTGTAGATGTTGGTTTCTAATCCTATTTGCTTACTTGCACTAGATGCATTGATTTGAGTGTAGATGTTGATTTTTAATCCTATTTGATTGCTTGCATTAGATGCATTGATTTCAGTGTAAATGTTGTTTTCTAATCTTATTTGATTGCTTGCATTAGATACATTGATTTCAGTGTAGATGTTGATTTCTGATTTTATGTAATTGGATGTATGATGGTACATTAATTTTAAAGTGATTGGATTAACATTGTGCATTGATTTCAGTGTAAGCACAAAAAATTATTGACAATGTACATTGATTTTTGTGTTATAGTAATTCAACCTATTAATATTGGAGAGCAAGAGAGACAAGGTATGATGTTTACTACAACAGCTTGAGCTAAAGATTTAAATGGTTTACGATTTCAACTATTCTTTTCATATAATCGATATAAAAAGATGGCACGAGTAACAAGGGTGACAATAAGAATAGTAGAAGAAAATAGTTTGAGATTAATCACAATGAAGACTATTTGTAACTAATTACATTCTTATTATTCATATTTTCTATCATTCAACACTATTACATTGTCACTTTGCATTCAAAATTTTTATTTCATCATTTTTCATCATTAAAGTTATTAACAATATTTATCATCTCAACAAATTCAGGTAACTAAGCAAATTTAAAATTAAAATGACCAAATTAATCTCAGACATATTTAGTATATTTAAAATGATTATATTAATATTATATGTATTTACATATTATTGACAAAATTAATCATATCTTCAATAGAATTTCCTGTTGAGAAATCTAGGGCATTGGCATTAGGTGATTTCTCTTCTATTAGTCACTGTTTGTGAATGCTTTTTACATGTTTATTTTAAGATCTTCTTCAAGTTAGATTATTAGTGTTCTTCTTCATCAGACAGTAACCAATGCATGAACATAAATAGACAAGAGACACATCATGTAGGCTATAAGCCAGGGCCAAAACCTCTCACCCTTTGAGAGGAAAACCCGCACAAATTCTTGATATAGAGATTCTGATTGACGAATACTAAGACCAAGACACAGTCAACCTTCTTTGACGATTCTCTTCTACTTCGATCTTCCTCAAACTGAGATCAGCTCTTCAATGAATTGTATATATATACTAAGCATGGCACCAGAACATGTCAATGTGAAGTCACCAAATTATGACCACTGTAGCATCACTGAAGAATAACAAAGCACCAAGCTGTGGCCTCTATGTACTACCAAACTGTGGTTTCTAGACCATTCTGTGATCTTCTATTGTGGCATCGAGATTCTCCTTGAAATATCACTGAGATATTCTTCTTTAGATAGCACCAAGACCTTAACTGTGGTAGCATCGAAAACCTTTACTGAGATGACACCGAAATCTTTCTACTGTATTAACATAGAACCATTAGCTGTGATATTGTGATATATGAACTATGATTGCCTTCCGAAAATCTCAGAGAATCCAAACTCTGTTGACTGATCTGAAATCCGAATTTCTTGACTGTAATATATCGGAGCTTCTTGTCTGAGGTCATTTGAAACACATCTTTTGCAATCTGGTCCGAGATCTAAGGTTGACTAAACTTCTTGACAATGAGATGACACCGAATTGATCTCTGTAGATCTGTTCCCTATCCGAGCTTCTTGCACTGATATCCGGGCTTGCTTCTATGTTAGGTCACCCGAAATCCCAGAGAGATCTGCACCTTTTCCTTCCATAGTCCATCTGAAAACTCAGGGATGTATCCAAAATTCTCTGTGTAAATGCGAAGAGCCCAACCGTGTATATATAGTAGTTTGTCTCCATAAATAAGCTGACATGATCTATTGAAGGGACGTGTCTCCAAAATAAGTGAGCCGACATGAGTTTTTGTTTCTTCTTGAGGCCGACATGAAGAGGAGAGCTTGTGCTTGTCGTTGGAGGGCTTCTAGACAATCTTATTGACTTATATAAATTTTACACATGCTCAAGAAGAGCTCTTCATACATGACATTAATTATTTGACCTAAATAACATATCCTAAGGCTCTCAATGGGAGCCATCTAAAACAAAATCACTTGCTCATGAAACCCATGAAGCAAGGCTTACAATAATAAATTTATTTTTCTTCATTACATCATTTACAAGAGTCACAATTACATGTCATTATGAAGACTGAGCCTAGTTACACTTTTTAACATTTCCTTGGCTGCACACAACTGAAACCAGCCTAGATCCATCTTAACTCCGCATAATGTCCCTAACCCGAAATATTCCTCAAACCCCAGCAAAAACTCCAACCAAATATGTGCAGATGATATAATAACCCAGAAATGACAAAATAATAGTGGTACAACATATAATAATGTAAACAAGAAATATAAGCAGATACTCAAGAAATGCAACGAGAAATGCTAAGCCATTTTATTATACTGAGCAATAAAATGAGTACAAGAGGTGATCAGACAGATGGCACCTAGACTTGCACAAGGCAAGTGAAGAAATACCCTCAGAATAACAAGAATAGCCTCTCTGCGTAGATGCCGCTGTTGTGCTGTTGCTGCTGCTAGGAAACAAATGATGATTTGGGGCTGCTCCCCTCCTCGGAAAATGCTGAAACTCTGGAATCGGGCTCTACTCCAAAAACCCAGAAAAACCCAAAAAGCTTTCCTGGAATGGCCGACCCCCGAAAATCACCCCCTTGGGGTTCTGCGTAGTTCCTCACTGCTCTGCGCTGCCACTGAATAGAACCCTCTGAAACTCAGCCCAGAACTCTACCAAACTCCTCCAATATGCAAGAGCTGATCTCTTGCTCAATCCCTCGGCTCAAATCCTCCACAAACCCTCAATCCAGACTGCTCCCAAAAAGAACTGCGTCCCTCTCCTAGTGCTGCGCAGTCCTCCAGAACACTGATAAAACCACTGTTGAAATGCTGAAGATACTGCTGCTGAAATGCCAATGAAAATACCTTGCCCGAGCAGGCACTCGAAGTCCCTCGGGGCTAAGGGTGAGATCTTCGAACGGAGACACTCAATGCACTAAACAGTGCTGCAGACTAGCTAAACAGCCAGCGTGCTCTAAGCCAAAACGACTATCACAAATGCACATAATAGAATGATCAAAATGAGGGGGCTCCTCTCTCTTTTATAGCTTCTGCCTCTCTTAATCCCAATGCTCACCTTCTCCTGCGTGATTCCCCTTTTGCCACGTGTTCCTCCCCTCCTGCGCAGTCCCTCCATGTGTCTGCATGGGCTCCATTTCTGCGTCCCCCTTTTGGCCCCCCTTGGCTCTCCCTTTAAGTCACAACGTTGTGCTACTAGGAAATGACTTTTATTCTAAAAGTGAGTTATGCCCCCCTTTCTCACTTTTTTTATTTACAAAATAACTATAGAAGGCAAAATTTGGCAAAATCGAATATTCCAATTAGCTGGGGCTAATTAGGAATATTACATTCCAGATCTATCAAGTGCTGAGAGGGATCAAATCTCTCGAGGTGCAAACCTTTCCTCAAGTTTTGCACTCAGAAAAGAGGTTTGCACCTCGAGAGATTTGACCCCTCTCGGCCCTTGATACATTTGGAGTTAAGGTGGATCTAAGCTAATTAACACCTTTTTTCATTCCCCCAACTCCATCTATACCTTTTCAATGTTGCTGAGACAATCTCTTATGCTATTAACCTCGTCTTTGGATCAATTAAAATCGGAAAACATTTATTCTTTGCGAACATTTTTGTCCTTGCAGACCCACTTCCTCTTTTTTTTTTTAAATATTATTATTATTTTTAATATTATATATATTATAATAATGTAATATATATATATATATATATATATATATATATATATATATATATATATTATATTAATATTATATAAGCGTAGTCTAACTTATAGATGAAATGGCCTTTTTCACGACCATTTTTCTGGTTAATTTTAATCAAAATATGACGAAGATTTTTAAAAACTTGAGTTTAAATTGTTTAATCTGCATAATTTGAGTGCCCCAAAGGTTTTTTAGGGTGCTAAATACATTTATGCATTCAAAATTGTATTTTAGACAACAAAAAATCTTGAAATTGTATTGCCGGATTTTGGTGAATTCCGGTGAAAAAAGCTATTTCGTCTATAAGTTAGACTATGACTTTTTATATAATGTAACTTTAATAATTAGTTATTGACTTGAAAAAAAGCTATCTGATTACTGTACAGTGCAAGTGACATCATATGTTGTATGGTCATGCCTTGTGTGGCCAATAGTGCGACAACCGCAGTGGGCGAAACAACTGTTGGTGGATAGAAAGTGGTGTCGAGTGATAGCGTGTCTTGCAGATGGCAGGCGGTGTCGAGCGGTAGTGGTGGGGTCAAGTGATAGTGGCTGAATGTTCGAGGCAACTAGTGGAGGTAGATAGGGGGCGGGTGGTGAGGGAAGGGTGCAGAAAGGTTGACGACATAGGGTAGTAGTGATAGAATTTTTCGAGGCAGGTTGGCGGCAATAGATAGGAGATGGCAGCTGAAATGGAAAACACTGAGTATGGACAGTGCGATCGTGGAGTAGTACGGATGGTGAATGGTAGAATTATTTTGACGAAGGAATTGGTAGCCCAATGTATACCAAACCGCTCGGCTTTGATACTAATGAAACAATAACACTTGTATATTTGGAGTGATAATAATTATTATTGAATAAGAATGAATGAATTTAATATCACTCGGATGATGTTGACTGGTCACGAGTGAGAGGGTACGGTATGCACCTTTTACTAACTAATTATTTATACATTACTAATTAATTATTTATTATTTTATTTGTAACAAGTTATTTCCAATATTCATTTATGAAGAAATTTTCCCCTAGGGCATATGATGGTGCACTTGATTGTAAAGAAGAGGGGTTATGATAAGGAGGTTCTTTGTTCGACCTATGTTGCTAGAAAAGTGGAACCCCCCAATACTAGCTGCGTTTCGATGTGGAAACCCATGTGTTTCCGCCAAGCTGAAACACATTTCAGGGATTGTATACCATGTTTTGATGTTCATACATGTTTGTGTGGCATATTTTTGGCCTGGGACCCACTAAAATTTATTTTTAAGTAATTAAATTTTTTAGTGAATAGGTTTTATTAATATTTACATGAACGTATCTCTTTTCTAATGTCTTTAAAGTTTCTCGTTTAAATATTTTGGGCCTTGGTACTTGTTCATTTATTCATGAATCTGTATTCTAAATCATAATGTTAAAGCTTAAATGCTTTCTTTGAAAGTTCTAATATAATTTTCTGAAATGGCACATTACACACAAACATACCGTGTTTCTCCATTTCCTAATTTTTGGGGGATCATGTTTTCAGTGCATTTCTATTTCTCCGTATCAAGCAACTTAGCATTCACCCTAAATGATTAATGTTCAACCTCAAATGAATGGGCTGGCAATATAAATTCTGGCAGCTGCTCTTGCTGGTCTTTCGAATTGTTGACTGATAATGTGGTTTTTGTCTCGAAAATGATTATTTAAGAAAATAAATTTCCTTGTCTAGCATAAGGAGTGTCTTGAAAATGATAGTTTATTGGTTGTTTATTGAAATGTTGAATTCAAAATAATTGTTGAAAAACTTCAATTTTGTTGACTAATATATTTGATTACTAGGGATTCTATAGATTTTGTTCTATGATGGCAAGAAAATATCTATTCATGCATTTAATAATATTGTGGTTCATTCAGAGTTCAGTCTTGAAGCAAGCTCGGAATCAAGTGCGCAAGGTGGAGCAGAGGGTATAATTTTCAGTTCTGTTTTTGAGTTTCAGGTTGAATAACCTTTGATGATTAGTGGTAGAATTACAGTTATTCATTGCTGCTATTTATTTGTGCTTCTGAGCTTGATAGTTTGCTTGGTAAATTTGGATATATTTTGGGTACCAAATCAATTTAACATTGTTGTTAACTCGGGAAAACAAAGGTGTGCTCAATGAAAAGTCAATACACATCACTTAATTAAAAGGCACCATTAATCACTTCCCATTTGGTGTCAATTCCATCTGAAATAATGGATGCTATCAACAATTATTTATTTCTGGAATCTTATATGAGTAGCCATAACTTTTGTTGAAAATGAACCCAACTTGAGAAAAGTTGTGACAAAAAGGTCAGTATTTCATCATGCTAGCTGTTATGTCTCTGTCAAGAACTGAAGTGCTCTAGCTTCAGGGTTTTAAATGCTGATGATACAATTTTACAGTTTAAAAGTGTGCCTAGACATAGTGTATAAAGTTGTGAACAATGCACTAATATATTTCTTAGTGTGTATTTAAAGGGTTGTCTAACATAACAAGACAGAAAAAGGAATGCTCTTTGGTGTGTTACCTCTTGAATTTTCGCTTGATGTAAAAGTCATGGACCACACTTATGAAACCCAAGCGTGACCTAGATAAACTACCCACTGTCACGTCATAGCCTTATCTTTCTCTCTTTAGGCTAGCTTTATACTAGCTCAAAGGGGGAAATCTCTAAGGAAATTTAAGCCCAAGATATTGTGCAGACTCTAGAGAAGGGGCAAATGGGCTTAGAGCAAATCTTATATAGGGTTTGTAGATGATACTTTAATGTTCCAGATTTGCAATCAGATTTTATCAACCTTTGAATGATGTACAAAACAGCAAGATAAATTGGCTAATTTAGGCAAATCCAAAGAGAGGTGTGCTAGGAATATGGGATTTGCATCTAGAATTTTCAAGTCAGGTTTTAGGATGTTTAATTGATGTTTATGTGACTTGAACAACAATATGGAATAAGATATTTACTGTTTAATTTCCAGATTTGTACAAGAGAAAACATGTTTACGATTTTTTGGATATTTTGGGTTGTTGAAAGGAAAAGATCAATGCTTTACTTTTGTTTTGATCTATGGGGCCTTTTTCCCTAAAATCTAGCAAGGTCTTGTGAGGGGAGCCCCACAAGACAGGAACTAGACCAAGGGGCAACAATATGAGGTGTGGCCCACTGTCACCACAGCCACTACCTCTTGCTCTTTAGTGGACTTTCACCACAAGGGAGGCTTCCCTATATTGGGTTGCCTAAAGGATTTATCAAGTACTAGGGGTAATGGTGACAAAGATAGCCAGGGAGGGCTGCTCTTCTTAAGAACAGGGCTTAGCTAGCATGATGAGGCAATTCGTATCCTTCAAATGACCTAATTATGACATAGCGTGACCTAGGGTTTGAGAATAAACAAGTTTAGTAGGCTTATCTAGGATCACAAGGCCAAGAAAAGGCTTCCAATAGATGTATACCTTCAATTTATGGAACAAGAAGCCTTCAATAAGCCCCAAGTTGAAGCCTAGGGCAAACTAGGCTTTTTTAGGGCACAATTTACCTAGGGCAAAGGACATCCTTAAATGGGGAATTAGCCACGAGAATGATTTGATTTTGAGGCAAATACTTTATCTCCAGGTGTTGAATCCCTCCACAATGCAACGTCTTCAACCCTAGCTGAAAAAGATGCCCTAGCCCTAGCTAGTGACTTTCCTTAAGAGGCCGAAATCAATTTTAGGAGAAGAAAAGTGAGGTTTAATATGAGTTTTTAAGTTGATCAACTATGTGACCAAGGCTAGTGCATTGACCTTGGGTGATGGAGTCTATGGGATGATGACTAAACCCTAGCAAGGATTAAGGGAATTATGAAACCCTAGGTTTCAAACCTTGACTATCATTTTTGTGAGGGAGCAAAGTGAACGGGGAGAGTTGTGAAATTTCCTTGAATGCACCAATTGGAAATTATTCTCCTAATTGATTAGTAGTTTATTTGTTTACGACAAATATCAAATAATTCACTGATGCATTCTTCACAAATAAAATATGTTGCGGAAGTAAATAAGAAACTATGAAATAGATGCACACACATAAAAATAGACACCAATGTTTTTGGACTGAAAAGTCCCTGGTAAAACCCCAACGGGAAAACTAGTGCAATAGATGAGTGTTTATTTTACTATTATGCAACAAATTTTGAGAGTACAATAATCTAGATGCTTAACTGGCAATCCTCTAACTAATATATGGAAAAAATAATCTAGAGATCCTAGATATCTTCTGCTAAACAAATCGGCCTCCTCTAGACTACTTGAACCCCACATTGGCTACTCGCATTGCCGGCTCTGGATAACTCACACTGTAGGCTCTAGATAACTCGCACTGCTTGGAAATTTGCTCCAAGTGAGGTGTCCTACCTCCCTCTGCATCTGGAAGTAACTCGATCTACCTCCTTGGAAGCTAATCCAACGTCCGACAACTGAATCCAGTCTCTTCCGGCAACTCGCTTAAGGGTCTATGGTTATTCGCACTAACTCCCGCGACCCACTTTGTAGGTAATTTGACCTCCTATCTCCTGCCACTCCGACACTGGTGAAACACTGGAAAACTCTCCGTAATCCTGCTCCCAAATTTTCTGCTGCTCCCTCTCCATAATGTTCTCCCTCTGGCTTGAGCTACGCCCTCACTGAAGATGTGAATTGGGTAGCTCAATCTACTTTGCTTGCTCTCTCTCAACTATGTCTGTTTCCAGCCCATCGACTTGCTCTTATAATCTCTCGCTGGAGCATCAATGAACAATATCTAATCGTGATTGATGGCTAAGATCAATTTGACTCCATCAATACACTTTCTGGAAGTCTCTAGAGCACAAGTCAATTTCTTCAATTAATACCTATTAATTAATCAATTTTCCTGACTTAGACAATTTTATTTATTGATCAATTAATTTAATTAAGAGGTTTCTAAGTGTTTTCTCTTGAAACTTTTTCTGGGTTTTGGAGATCTTGTGCTCCTTAGCCTCTCTGACACCTTAGAGACTAGAACACCTATCCAATGTTACCACAAATCCATAAACACTCCCTCTTAGCGAGAAAGGTGTTCTCTCCCCATCATCTCTCTTCTACAATTCTATAGATGTGCTGATCATGCTATTGATGTCTGACATCTGTTAAACCTCCTTCTTCACATCTCTCACTGATTTGACTCCTTGTCACTAGAAATCACAGTGAATAAGTCAACTGGAAAACATTGTCCATTAATAGCTGCGCGTACTCTGATCTATCTCACACTGCTGCTACCACTGCTCTGCTGCTATACTGCATTGTTGTTGCAACTACTGTAATAGTGAGTCTGATCTTACTTGATCTCCCTCTGAAACAAAAAAGGGAAATATTTCCTGGATGTAAACTCCCTCTTGGAATCTCACTCTGGATGGAATTGCACTTGCAACCTGTAATTGGGCAATTCACGCTGACTCCTCCAATCACACGAATTTCCTGCAATTGCAACTGGAAACTTGATCTCAACATATCTACTGTGCCTCGACAACAGGTTCTGCAACTATCCCTCGAGTCCTCAGACTGCAACTAGCTTTGCACTATCTACTTAGCACTTGACTGCACCGAACTGGCTCTGCTACTGTTGCTCTTGCATCTGACTGCACCAAACTGGATCTGCTACTGTCGCTCATGCATCTGACTGCAACTAGCTCTGCAACTGTCTCTCAAGATCTTATTGCGCCTTGCTGACATCTCAAGTTTCAACCCTCCTGCTACTCTATATTGTGGGCTCCCATAGCAAAGGAACTGATCCATGTGAACAACAGTTGGATCTGAACTAGACTTCTTGCTGCTCACCCATGGATCTTGCCCATCTTGATCTCTGAACCATCATGCTCCTTCTCCATCTGGAGGTATCACTGCTATCAATGCGAATTCCTCCAATCTAGAGGTCAACTCATCTATCTCTGCCGAAGTTGCTGTCTGCTCCTGCCCCTTCTTGTCCTTATTTCTCTTTGGACACTAGGTGACGTAGTGACCAAATTCACCACATCCGAAGCATTTGACCTTTGACTGGTCATTTTTATTTTTCTGAGTTCTGTCCCTAATTGGGACCCTTCTTTGCCTTCCCTTTACCTGCAAGGGCTATGTTCTCCTCTTCCTCCTTCTCCACTTTCGGTCCTTCGCTGTTGCTGCTGATAGTACCCTCTGCGAGGCTGAGCATTAACTCCTCCTGAGTGAAGTCACTTCATAGGCGATCCCATCTTGGAGGCGTGTCTCGCTCAGAAATAACATGGATGAATATATGCCACTCCTTGGAAAACCCATTTAGAGATGTGCGCACCAACTCATCATCAAATAGTTTCTCTCCAACGACTGCAAGTTCATCTTGGACATTTTGAAGTCTGGTGAGATAGGAAGTAACGCCTTCACCCTTCTGCATCCTAGTGGTCCTCAGCTTCTCCTTGAGAATCATTTTGTGATTCTCTGATGGATTCTCATACAACTTTACGACGACATCCCACATGTCCTTTGTTGTATTTTTATTTGCAATATGCGGGACGACATGATCCCGAACACCATCTAGGACCATTCTCTTAGCTTTGGCCATCTCTTTCTTGAAGGTTGCCAATTGTTGTGGATCTGTTGGCTTTGCCATGACATTTCTCACGAACTCCTTCAGACCATGCTCATCCAATAGGAATTGAATCTCAGCCTTCCAGACACCAGAGTTAAAAGCTCAGTCAAGTCTGTCTTGATCCTTGAGCCCTGCTGTGACCATCTCTGTGAAACTCAAATAAACTGGAGACTAGTGCTGGAAATATCCTTTTCCTTTCTGCTCAACCTTCATTTTGTTGCTCGCACTCCCTCTAGAATGCGCAAATCTGCTCTCTCTTGCCTCTGGAAATCCTTCTTCGGCACTGGCATTCCTGTTACTCCTCCACTAGGTAGCTTGCTCCACCTTCTGGAAGTCCTCCTTCGGATTAGGCACAGGTACTGCTGCTCTTGAATTATGCATTGGCTGAATTGACAAGTCTGCTACGACCTTCTGGTACTGGAAGTCACAGATCTCCTCTTGGAAGCTGGAATTGGAAATCCTCTGAGAATTTTGGAAATTCCCTCTCAGTGTGCTTTTCTCTTCCTACCCTGCGCAGATATGCTATTGCAACCTGTTATCACTTAGAGAAAACCCAAGCTGTAAAGGAAAAACTCTAAGGTAACCTCTAACCAATCTCTTGAATTGAAAGCTAGCCCTTTCAATCCGAAGGGGGATCCCTTCTATAACCCAGTCCAAATGACTGGTTAATTACTTAACACAATGACTAGGTCTGCTGTAACAAAACTTCAAAATTGTGGAAGGGTTTGATAGATTTCCATTGGGCATGGAGTCAAATATTTGGCTTAACAAGGAAGCAAACTAAAACCTTCACAGAGGCAGGGTAGCTGAGATACTCTGAGATTTAAAATTATTGAGATGGAATGCAGAATAATAAGGCAATGGTATACTTATAAGAGCACCACAAGGATGAATTCTACAAAGCATAAGTCAGAAATTTGTGAAAGACTGATCATATAAACAAAGCATAGTAAATATGATTTCTGTTTATTTACTCTTATCAGTCATGGAAGAACATACATATGACAACATAGAAGGAAAACAAAAATAGGGGAAACACATTCAAAATCTCTCAACCTAAGTTTCACTGAAAAGGATACGGGGTTTGAAACGAATACAACAAATTTTCAAAAAATCTGGATACGATACAACACGAAACGACACACATACACACACACACACACATATATATATTTAAGAATTTCATATTACCATTCATCTTTGAGAATCTAGATTCTATATCTAAAAATACACAATCAATTATCATCTATCATCATCATCAATTCATCATAAACATTGTCATCATCATTAATGATTATTATAACATTCATGATTCAACATGTCATCAAGTTTCTATTTCAAATTTTAATCATCGATTGAAGTTACCTGACACGGGGACATGGGACACAAAGGACACGGGGATTCGAGTGTTGGACACAGACACATTGACCCCTTGAAACAGGACACATTATATATTATTTTATATATATATATATTAAAAATTAGATATTTCTTACACAAATTCTCATTCATGATACAAATTCATTGATTCAAACATAGATCTTCATCTAGATGTAAGTTTTACAAAGTAACATTATGCATACAAATACAATTGTGACATAAATGATAAATCATAATACATATTCATCAATGATCCAATAGGAGAAAGACAAGATACTGTAGTTTTCTCATTAAGTCATCAAAATCAAAATGTGTACAATGTTACATAGGTAGTAGCAATGCCAATGGCAAATAGAAATAGCAAATACAAAACAACTACAAGCCTGAAGGCATTAGGTAGCTCATGAGTCATCAATCCTCATAATCAAAATCAACATCATTGTACTCATCATCATGGTCACCACTGCTCTCCTCTGCTGCATCCTCCTCCTCTGTATCCAATGTCATCTCTGCATACTGGTGTGGAGGATGACCCCTCTACAGTATCACCATCATCAAAAGTGACAGGCTCTAACACTGGCTCATTAAGATCCATGTTGGCCAATGCCAACTCAACACTGCTGTCCAAACCCATATCATCAGGAAAGACATCCCACATCTTTGTCTTTCCCTTCAACCACTCATCCCTCTGCTTGTAAAATAGATGAAGGTTGGTGTGCACATACACCATTGTCGTCTCTGCCCTGGACTGCTCAAGCGTTCTCTTCTTGACACTATACAAATTCCCATATGTGCCCCAATTCCTCTCACAACAAGAGGATGAAGTCACTTGAGAAAGGAAACTCATGGCTAATTGCTGTAGAGGAAGGCTTGTTTCCCCATGAGTTGCCTACCAAGAATAGGGCTTCTTAGCTCCCTTGTCTCGAATCAAATCATATCTGCAAATCGACCAGTGCCAGTGGAAAACTCTGCAAAGGCATCCTCCACCTCATTAAGGGATGCTCTATCTTGAAAAATCCACCTCAATGCAACTTTCCGCCTCTGTGAAATTTCCCCATCCATATGAGGAGGAAATTTGTGGGAAGGTCCACCATTCAGCCACTCATGGCTGTAGCATTTTGGGTTCAATGAGCAAGCCAAACAATGTAAAGGTGTGCAATTCTTGTCCCATCTATTGACAAGAATATCTTGTATGGTGGTGAAGAAGGCCTCTGATGATGTTTCATACTCAGGGCACTCACTCTGTAAAATAATGCTCCTCATAGACTCAATCATGGAATCCCATCCCTCATAAACCTCTCCTATGATGGGTTGGTCTGTATTTGCAAATCAAAGCAAAGAAATGATAGGGTCCATGATCTGAATAAGTAGATCTACCCTCTCCCACCAAGCATCATCTAACACTGTGTCCTTCACTCTTTTTGAGGCTGGTTGATCCGTATTTCTCCAAAAAGATCAAAACTCTGAAATAACCATGGCCCCAAGAGCGGTCTTGACCTCCCTCAAGCTCTTCAACATGATGAATGAAGAGGCAAACTGTGTATTCGCAATCTTCAACAATGATAGATTGGTGTACTCCTTGTAGATAGTGAGGGCATTTGTATGATTTTGTACAAAGTTGCGGATATGCCGTGCATCCTCAATAATGCTTCCAATCCAAAGCACATCAGAAGCAATAGATTTAAGTGCTAAATTCAAAGAATGAACAATGCAAGGTGTCCAAAATATTTGTGGATATTTAGCTTCCACAATCATGCCAACAACCTTGCAAATAGGTGCATTATCTGTAATGATTTGCACACAAGAATCAACACCTACATCTTCAATAACTTTAATAAACAACTCACCCATATATTGTGCATCCTTGTATTGTCCAAGCGCATCCAATGATTTCAAGAAAATTGGGCCATTCAAGGAAGACACCATGACGTTAATGAGTGGGTACCGCGCTGGATTTGTCCATCTATCAGAAAAAATGCTAACCCCAGATGTGGGCCATGCTGATTTAATAGTCTCAAGCATTTTGTCTACCTCTTTCTTTGCCTTCGTTAACAATGTGGTTCTTAGCTTCTCTTACCCAGGAGGCACATACCCTGATGGAGCCCCTTGAGTTAGAGCTCGACACATCTCAATAGATAAAGGTGAGCGTGCAACATTAAAGGATATGAAGTTCTGATAGAAAAACAATGCAATGGTGAGATCAAGCTCTTCCTGTTTGTCTTTTTGAAAAATCTTGTCCATTGAACCAAGTGCCATTGCCTTTCTTTTTGTTGCTTGTCCCCCACCAGAACTCTCAAATGGAAATTTGTTGCTTCTTTTCCTCAAGAATGGAATGGGGTCTTCATTCTTGTTTTTTTTAGATGTTACAACCACCTTTTCCATACCAACGTTGGCCTCTTTTTCCATTTCCTTGCTCTTAGCTAAAGACACCTGTGTACATGCCGCAATTCCACAACTTAGTAAAGCCAACAAATGGGCTTTCACACGGAAATATGTTCTCATGAAATGAGTTTTGCAATAGTTGCATTTCCAAGAAACATTGCCTCTTCCCTTCATCTTGTTGCCTGGCCCTTGCTCTCTTGTGACATATTCCCAAAAGGGATATTTGTTATCTTGAGGCTGTTGGCTTCCCTCAACATTTGAAGCTGCTGTTGCAACCCCACTTGCAATAGAGGGAACACTTGCAGACCCTGATGAAATTGGAAGAGGAGGGACATCTCCAATGGGGACATTCTTCCCCTTCCTTTGCCCCTTTCCTGCTGCCCTTGATTGAGCCATGAATGTTGTAAAACAATAAAGAAAAAATGCACAAATTTGTAAAACAAATGCACATGCAAACCGCTGTAATAAAAGTGCTA
Source organism: Pinus tabuliformis (assembly GCA_031772625.1). Classification (NCBI taxonomy): domain Eukaryota; kingdom Viridiplantae; phylum Streptophyta; class Pinopsida; order Pinales; family Pinaceae; genus Pinus; species Pinus tabuliformis. The sequence continues at coordinate 51,975,578 of CM062805.1, read as the reverse complement.
AAAAAATAGAGATAAAATGCACTTACCTTTTGCTTGAATCGCCTCCAAAATGCTCCCACACCCTTTTCTCTTTGCTCTCACACACTCAAAACAAACCCATAGTAAGGGAGAACGACTTTGGTGAAGTTAGAATGGGCAAAATCACCCTTTTATGGCCGCGCAAAGGTAAAAAACATGTGACATGTGTCTTGGAATCGGGACATGTTCATGTCCCATCGGGACACAATCGGGACACGACGTGTCCCAATGGGGCACGATCCGGAGGACATGTGTCCCACCGAATCATGTCCAATTCGTGACACGTGAGGCCTGGGACATGATCATATGTGGGTAGCAGTAGACATGTGTCCCACCGAATCCAGTATCTTAGTCATCAACATGACAAGTTACAACATCATCACCAAAATTAATAATGTACACTACATAGTTCAAAGTACAAAATGAGCTATGACTGGAAGTCGACTATCATTAATAATTCATATGGTTGTTCAAAAGTTTAAAAGTTAAAACACCATCATAAATTACATTTACATATCATCAAATATGTTTTCATTCCTGTCACTAAGAACCACATCCTCTCCAGATGTGGGAGCATTGCTGCAATGTCCACTTGAAGATCCACCTATTGGTGACTTCACATCAAAAAAAGTTATATGAGACCTGAAATTCAACATCATATCAAGTCTGGCAACTCTGGTTCCACATCCCGTAATTTGGCGGCCCCAAATATGTATTCGTCTCTCTTGTATGACATAAGGCGAAGGTTTGAATGAAAATACACTAGTTCCTTAGCCAGTTAGCCTTCTTATAGCCCAATCTATTTCGCTTCACTGAATGGATGAATCCATATGCACTCCAGTTCCTTTTTGCTGAAGAGGAACTAGCAACCTGTGGCAAGATCTTGATGGCCAATTTTTGGATATGTGGAAGTTGCCCACCATAGTAGTTCCACCAATCAATTGGACTGATTGCCCTCTTGTCCTGCACACAATCAATATCAGAACCCCAACCCCTTGACCCCACAAAATGAGCAAACATTGCATGAATTCGAACTCCTTTTTAAATCCTCATGAGACTTCTAGGTCTTTGCTTCGTGCAGTTCTTTCTGGATAACTTAGCAAGTCTGCAACATAATAATTTGGATTTATTGAATAGGCCAAAAGGTGCAATGGAGTGGTCATCTTGTTCCACCTTTTGGTAAATATAACTTTTACTTCTCTGTGAAAGAATTCATTTGGGTCATTCTCCTTGGCATTTATAACCACCCTTATCTTCTCTATCATGGAATCAATGCCCTCATACACCTCTCCCAAATTAGGCATATCTGTGTCAAACATACGGAGCAAATCCACAATTGGCTTAGTAAATGCCAAGAGGTACTCCACCCTATCCCACCATTCATCATCAACAACCAACCTTTTCACTGCTTGTGCTCTATCAGATTGGGATTGCCTCCATTGATTCCAAAGAGAACTGCATACCATTGATTGTAATGCATCTTTCACCTGCATAAGCCTTGTTAAGACTATGATGTGAGAAGCAAAATGAGTCTCAACAACCTGCAGGTGCCAAATTGCCAATGTTTCAATAAATTAAAAATCATAATTTGATTGAATAACTATTATGATTCACGAATCATGACATTTGAGAATCCAATTTACATATTTGAATTTAGAGTCATAGAAATTAGAATTTATGAAATAAACTTTAAAGTTTAGGTACCTTAAGGAGCTCCAACTTCGCAAATTCCTTGTAGATGCCTTGGGACATGTGGTGGTTTGTGATGAAGGCTTGAATTTCTTTTGCCTCTTCAAAAATAACTCGAATCCACTCAATTTGCTTCCCCATCTTGCTCAACATGAGGTTCAATGAATGTACAACACAAGGGGTCCAAAAGATGTGCTGATATTTTCCTTCAATAATTAGGTCTGCTGCTCTACACACCATTGCATTGTCAGTTATTACCTGGACAACATTTTCTGGCCCCACCAATTCAATTGCTTCAATCAAGATGTCAGCAATGAATTGAGAATCTTTCATCTGCCCCTCACAATCCACTGCCTTCAAAAACATTGCCCCCTTTGGGCTCTGAGCAATTCACTGCTTTTATCATCTTTGCCTTGTAAGGAGATCACACAAGGTTAAAGGGAAGGCCATTTGCATAAATGCATTGACCTATAGTTGCATCTACCATTTCTCGAGCATCATTATTAAAACTCCTTTCAAGCCGTCCAAAATTAGATTGCTTTGAATCGACAATTCCATGAGAGGGAAGTGGAGGCTTTGATGAAGATGCTCCCAACCATGGTTGTTTGAATTGAGAGGCAGGATTTTCCTCATTTGCTTTAACATCTGCCTCATCTTGTTCTTTATGATATTTTGCATGTTTTGCCTTGCTTAAACCATTTCCATCTGTCCCATTCTCTTTAGGTGGGTCACTTTATATTGAAATCCTATTGCCTTTTAACCCAAGTAAATGTGCTTTAACCCGGGTGTATGATCCCTTATACTCCTTTTTACACTCCCTGCAAACCCATGCCAATGATCCCCCTCCTTGGATCTTCCCAACAATAGTTATGTATTTCCAAAGTGGTGACTCTGGATCAACTTTAGAGACAGATTCAATTTCATGCTCCCCTTCCTCTGCCCCACAAATGGATGAACTTAAAGTTGCCATGATGATGATGTAAATGAAACTGCAAAATAAAATTGATGGGTCACAATGCAATCTAGACAGGTTTTATTCCTTAAAAATTGTAAGAGATGCTCTAAAGGGGTAAAGAAACATGGAAAGGCAAGCAAGATGGCAAAACAATCTGATCATTGGAAAGCATTTAAAATGATTCCAATCTCAAATTCTGCACATCGAGATAAGGGTATGCACAATTTAGATAAAGCTAATGGGAAAATCCATGGCTTAAGATGATAGAAATAGGTTCGATTTCCAAGGGATAAAATAGATAGTGACTTTCTTTCATGGATTCCAGATAAGTAATCAATGACCTATCTTACGGATGTGAAATCTTTATCAACATTTTATTTAATTCTATTATACAAGGTCAAGGTAGTCATTTGTCACAATTTTGAATTTTCTATTGATTCTGAAAAATAGTATCGATTGGGTATGTGAGTATAATGCACAAAATAGTAAAGTTTACCAAAATAGTGATTCTGCAAAAAATGCAACTTAAGAACCTCATGCCTCTATCTATTTCTCAGAACAAATGTGGAAGAATATTCATCGAATTTGTTGTAAATCTATTAGAAGCTTCAAAGCAAAATGATCATATGTGGGTGGCAGTAGACAACACAAAAATGGCACGATTTATTACTTGTAGAATGAACCACTAAGCAACGTAACTAAATTACTATATTCCAGGATTCTAACATGGCAAATTATACTTCACATGTATTTTCTCAACAGAAGGTGAATAGAACCAATCAAAATTGCAATCAATAGAAACATCTTCAGGTCAATATCTTGTTTTATTTCAAACAATTTATTTTCTTGTACATATTTTCTTTTTTGGGGGTTCCGCTATGCCATCCCTTGAAATTTTGGTGGTCATTGTTTGTGGCAGTTGCTCGTTTACCTTCCTTCTGAAATTTGAATCCAGTGTATCCAACCTCTTTCGCAACCAATGTATCCAACCTCTTTCACAAATGAAAATGTTCTGCTGGTGGCTCCAATCACAATGTATTCACAATGGCAAATGAAAATCAGAAAATGTAACGCGGTGGGTTTCAAGTTTCAATGTTAGGTTAGGACCTAGGTTACTCTTACGATTTGCAGGTGGGTTAGGTTACCACAACGATTTGCAGGCGTGTTTGGTTACCACAACGATTTGCAGGCGTGTTTGGTTACCACAACGATTTTCAGGCAGGTTAGGTTACCACGACGATTTGTGGGCTGATTTTTCCATCGTTCCCGATGCCAAATTTTTTTTCAAGAGACTGATTCGTATCCAGAAAATCGTGATCCGTATCACGACTTCCATGATACGGATCCATATATTCCAAAACGTTTTAAAAAATTAAAAAACGCCCAGGATCTGTTTCCAGTATAAAATTTGCGTTTCCAAAAAAATGAAACGACCCTGATACGGATACGCACTGTTTCCATGCCAATCGTACAGGTTTCTGTATCTGAAATGGGGATCGGCGTTTCAGAGGGTTAGGGCCAGCATTTCTAGCAACATAACTTTCAACACAAGAATATCTGCTGCAGAATTAGTCTTCCTTTATTAAACTTTCAGAAATATACACAGAGCACAATAAGTTTCTGATAAAAAACCAACCCTCTTTCATTCTACAAAGCTTGTCTTTATAGGAAATATTACAAATTAAAAACAAGTTCTTTGTATCTACTTAATTACAATCTTCTAAAAATATAAAGCATATATGTCAAATACATGCACATAATACATATTTCCAAGCCTATCTGTATCTAAACCATAACAACGTGCTACAAACTTGGCTAGAAACTAGGTCAAAAACGATGACTGATCTTCTGCTTGATTTGCTGGAACTTGTGCCTCGTCCTCCTTCTAAAAATATCATCTTGTTACGCAACTCCTCCCTTCGGGCTTCCTGATCTGACAACGCTGACAATCTTATTGATATCCTTTCAAAACTGAAACATCAACATAATCACTGACAGGTTGGCTTTCATCGCTTTTATAGACAACGATTGCCAAAATTGTGCTGACAACGGAATTGTCAGTGCTCATTCACCTTTACCAGTGCAAATCGCTGATAGACGGGTTATCAGCCGACAAACAAAATTTCACCTTCACAGTGGACAATCAAACTGTGCAGTCAAAAATCAACTAGCTAAGTGTGCTAGCTGCCTCTAGCAAGATGTCAACATTTGTTCTCCTCTGTCTCTTAATCCTCTGAGCCTCTGTAGTAACCTTTTTCTTTGAGTCTTTAGCTTTCTTAGATCTCTTTGAGCTTGTAGATTCCTCCTGGTTTATGATCAAGTCCTTCTGAGGGGTTTTATCTACATCTATGACCTCCTTTGCTAACTCAGGGTTCTTTTTCAGTCTGATGTTCAGTCTCAGCTTATTCCAAGGCCTGGTGTGTGGTCTTTTTCCACCTTTAAACATCTCTGCTAAGGTGGGTTCCTTATCAGCTGGTGTTTGCTTTGTTTTGGGCTCAATCATTTTTCCCTTGGCTTTCTGTGTCTACTTGCTAACTTCTTTTTCTACAGGTAGGGGGACAGTGGGAGGAGGGGCATCCTTTGTTTTCTTCAGCCTATCACTCTTCCTGGTATAAACCTTGGGTAATTCAGGAACTAAAGGAGGAACTGGTTCCACCTTTTGTTGACTTCTTGTTTGTATAGATGAGGTCCCCTGTTCAGGGTTTTGTGGCTGCTTGACTTTCTTTTTGCTACCTTTCTTCCTACCCCTTTTTGGTTTTACAATTTGGAGTTCAAACCCTCCCAAAACAAAAAATGTTCCCAAGTCCTTCCAGCCCTTCTCAATTGGCTTTCAATTAATATTTTAATCAGACCCTTGTGATATATGAAATGGGTAGATGCATTTGGTCTTGCTCTAACCCTAGCAAACATATGTTTCAGGCTTTCCAATAGAAAATAGGGAGTATTAATTCTCAATTGACCTGCTATATGAGTTAGGAACTGGAAATGGTAAAGATTTACCCGATTGTAGCGTCCTTCACAGGTGAAGTATGACTGAGTAATCCGCAGGAGGCAGTGCCACTCGTCCTTTAACCAGGACCTCTGAACTCCTGAACGCCAGCTCATCTCCTTAAATTCATCCTTCAGAAAAAATGGCACATCAATGCCAGCCAAAACATGACTCCTGAATGCTCTTTCTCTGTCTGCAGGTAAACTTGTGACTTCAACAATCAATTCCTTGGTGACTGGAAATGAAATACCCCCAACAGTCACCTGCTGACCATCGAAACCTTCCGCAAACGCTCTAGAAACTCCATCATGATAGCCTGCACAACGAGAGAAAAATTGTTCCCAACCTGCTTCTCAAAAACGTTGTTGAATGTCTGGATAGACCTCGATCAGGTCAGGTGCTTTAGGCTCGCCTCTGTTCAATTTTCCACTCCTTCCCATGTTTCTCACCGTCAAGCAAAAGCACCAGAAGTGAGATTTGATTCGATCTTGGGTTTCTGGGGAAAACTTAACAACCGTCCTCTTTTAGCATAAGAAATACAACAACTCAATCATTCGTTATACGGGTCTTACCATATGAAGTAATTATGTCAGGGCGTGTTAACTGGTACATGATATAATGAACTGACAAGTGATTTCAAAAAAAATCTTGACATGCAATCATGATCTTTTAACTCAACATTACCTCTCAGTGGTGGAATTCAGAAACGAATCACGTGACCTCACCATCCGACTCATCAATGCTCGCTTGATAAATAATTATTCATTTGCTGACATGTGCTCTACTAGCGCATTATTTGGACATAAGACAAAAACATTTGAATTTTCCCTTTGGCGCTGATACTCACGTTGCTAGAGTTTTAACTGACTTTCGCTTTTACACATATGCGCTGCTACCCTGAATGTCAACGCATTTTTTAATTTTCAGAACATACAATAACGCTGACACTCCCATTGTCAGCGCTTTAACGGTTTAACCATGTTTATTACAAATTGACACTGACACTCCCGTTCACAGTGCTTTAAAAATTATTGACTAAAATTGTGATAACACAACCCTTGGTGCAAATCTTTGGTGCCCAGATCTGCTCTGTAAACTAAGTGATTTGCTCACCGAAACCCTCTATCCGACAAATCCACTGCCTGCTGCAATTGCTACTGAGAAAATCGAACTTTTCCACCTTATTGGATCTGGAAATCGAATTTCTGCCCAACAATTTCCACTGCCTAGCTGGCCTGCACAGATTTGGAAATATTGTGCTCAGATCTCCCTCTGAAACTGCACAATCATGCTTCCTTCACTTCTGAGCCTTTGATCTGATCAATAACACTTTGATACCATGTGAAATTTCCTTGATTGCACCAACTAGAAATTATTCTCCTAAATGATTAGCAGTTTATTTGTTTACGACAAATATCAAATAACTCACTAATGCATTCTTCACAAATAAAATATGTTGCGGAAGTAAAATAAAGCACTGAAAAATAGATGCACACATAAAAATAGATACCAATATATTTGGGTCGAAAAGTCCACGGAAAAATCCCGAAGGGAAAACCTGTGCAGCAAATGAGGGTTTATTTTATTATTACGCAGCAAATTTTGAGATTACAATAATATGGATGCCCAACTTGCAATGATTGGTCTTTCTAATTAATTTTTTTATCCCTTGAAATATGTAATGAAAGTGTAAGACATGTTCTTCATGGCATTTTTATTGATTAGCCCTTGAAATTATTAATATAAGACATGTTCTTCATGTTGGTTTCAAAAGAGAAAATTTTGATTTTTGATTTTTGAATTTCTGGCTCCAAACTTATCAAGTCTGCCCTCATTCAAGTCAAGTTGACCCCAGTGAAGAGACACCCATTCGGACAGGAAGAACAATATATATAAGGCACACTCGACCTCCTCCACAAGGCATGATTCAATCTCTCACACAACAAGATATATTTTGGGCATCCAAGTGAAGAAGAAGAAGGACGAAGTAGGAAAAAGAAGGATGAATTCATCCCAAGTATCTATCTCTGTCTTTGACTTCGCACGTGTGACTTTCTGGGCATATTCTAGGCAGCGGGGCTGAAATTCTAGGCAATAGTTTTTGGGTGTGAAAATTCCTGGAGCTAACAATCTCAGGAATCCTACTGCAACCAATGGAATCTACTTCACCTAAATTGTAAATTACATTACAAGCTTATTTCAGATTTCTTCATGAAACATTGAAGTAAATTACTGAAGCAACCTACACAAATTAAATATGATTCTGAAACATAGAAACTGAGCAAGGAAAACAGAAACACATAAGACACAGTTATTTTTGGACAAAAAGTCCCTGAAAAAACCTAATGCGGGAAAACCGGTGCAACAACTCTAAGGGTTTTATTATTATGCAGGAGAAAATCTGAGTATAATTCTAGGATGCTCAACTAGTAATTCGATATAGAGAGAATACTGAACAAAAGACTGGTGAAATGATCTCACCTTGTCATTGGAGAATCAGTGACTGATCCGGTTGGACTGGAGGCCCTGCGTCACCCTTTGTGTGGTCTCTGCGTAGAACTGCGTCTCTACCGATAGTTTTTGCGTCACCCTCCTAGGTATTATGCTGCCCCTCTTCCGGATCCTTTGCTGGCTGAGGAAATCGAACTTCTGCCTTCCAGACTCACACCTTGACTCCCGGCAACTGAAACTCGATTCCCTCGTCAGGAAACTCGACTTCCCCTCAAGGACTGTGCTGCTTCTGCGTCAGCACTACATGGGCCAGCGCCAACCTTCCTCTGGACATCTTTCTGTTGTCCCTCTGCCTCATACTCTCCTGAAATTTCTTCTTCCAGATTCTCACTGCCCCTCTGCTGCAAGAAATCTGCTCAATTGATTTTCCTCCTAATAACTTCTCACTTTAGAAAATCGATTTTCTCAATCTCTTTGCGTGTTTTCTAAATGACCCTCAAGCCCCTTCTTATATCTTCCTGTTGGACAACCAACGACCTAGGTTAAATCTTAATCAAAGGCTCAGATCTTTTTGGCTTGATCCGTGTCTTTTTCTAGACGATTCACCCCTGATTAGATTAATACCCGTTAATATTTTAATTTTCCTAAGTTTAGACTTAGGAACCCCATTAAAAATATTAATTATTTTAATAAAATCACTTCTAGGTGGAATTTCCCAAAACGCTTTCTGGGTTCTTTGGAATACCTATGCCCAAGTCTCCCAGAAAAATTTGAGGCCTATAGCACATCCGATGCTACCCCAAATTAACACTCCCTCTTAGCGAGGAATGTGCCCTAGCAATACATTGCTACTGCATACTGCTCTGACTCTGAAGCATCGTCCTCTACGCTGCTGATGTCTGACATGCTGTCCACCAACTACTATGGTGTTGTTGCTACTGTACTACTGCCTTTGACACTGCACTGACAATGCTACATCTGTACTGCAGCTCCCTCTCAAATGCTGCATTTGCTATGCTACTAGCACTGCCACTGCTAACACTGCACCCATACTGCAACTGAGTTGCTGAGAGAAGCAACTGAAAACACCCAAAACTAGATAAGTACCTAGTGGATACACCTCGGTGCTGAAATCCTGACTGCTGCTAGTCCTATGCTCTCTTCTGAAGCCACTGCGCCGCTGAAGCTCTGCACTGTGCCTCCTCACACCGCTGCCTCTCTGCTCTACGTTGCTCACATTCTGGCGCTACTAATCATTGCATGTATCGAATCAATGCTCCATGGCACCAATTGAAAACTCCACCATCCCTCTAGTACTGATCATGGGCTTTCGTAGCAAGGTGATGATCCAAGAGGTGGGCTCCTCAAGGATCTTGCCCATCTGTAGCTTTATCAAACTACAGTTCTATATCAGCCCACCTCCCTCTTGGAGGTATCTTGGCTGTCATGGCGAACTCCTCCTCTTGTTTGATCTTTGCGGCTGCAACCTTAGGATCATGCTTCTCATCCTTGTCCTTTTTCTTCAAAGGACACTGGGATGCATAGTGGCCCATCTCACCACATCTGAAGCTCTTCACCTTGGAGACGTCCTTCTTTCGTCTCTGTTGCCCCTGCTGTCCCTTCGATGCAAGGGCCGTGTAATCCTCCTCCTCTACTTTGGGCTTTGATCCACTGCTGCTGCTGCTTCCGTCAAGTTTGACCTTGAGCAGGTCTCTCCTTAGCTCTTCTTGTTTCAGAGTTGCCCACGTCTCGTCCCAATTTGATAATGCCGCTCTGCCCAGGATACTCTAGGCAAAGATTTGTCACTCATCTGAGACAGAATTTAGAGCCAGTCTCACTAACTCCGAATCTTGAGGTGTATGTCCCACAACTGACAACTCATCACAAGTCTCCTTTAGTTTTGTGAGGAACGAATCCACACGTTCTCCCTTCTGCATCTGAGCAGATCTCAGCTTCTGCTCTAAGTACATCTTTCGCTGCTCGGAAGATCCCTGATACAATGTCGCCAAGGGATCCCACATTTCCTTGGCAGTCCCTTTGCTAGCAACGTGGCACACCACGTGATCCTTGACTCCATCCAGGATCATCCTCTTCGCCTTAACCATCTCAACTCTACACTTCTTCAGCAGATCTGCATCCGTTGGAACAATTACCACATTATCAACATACGTCTTGAGGGCATGCTCATCTAGAAGGAAAGTCATTCTAGCTTTCCAGATGGCATAGTTGGAAGCCTCGTCCAACTTGTCCTGATCCCTCAAGCCACTAGTTGCCATATCCTTTGAAAAATGTCGAACAATTCCCTCTTTCTCCATACTCCGTAGCTCCTAAGCTGCCTTGTGCACTCCCTGATGAAGTTGGTAAGCTTCTGCTCCTCTGCTGCTCAACAAATGAGAAATACTGATTTCCTCGGCAAGAAATCACTGAGGAAGTATTCCCTCACTATGCGATTTGCTTCTTCCTTCTGACGACTTTTCTGCCCAACACTCAGCTTGCAAAAAACTGCGTCCCTCTAGCTCTGCGTGGCTCCCTCTGCCTTGGCAAGTTTTCGATCTGGCGGTCTTACCTCTCTGTTGGCTCACTCAGAGAGAGACACCCATGAAAATATAGCTCTCCTGGCTAGAACTGCGATCCCTCAAGGGATTCAAATTGCTGCTTGCTGCAGCAAGTTGGCCCTTGCTTTAGTTCTAGATCTACTCTTCCTTGTTTCACATCAACAACTTCGATACCATGTGAAAATTCCTAGATCTAACAATCTCAGGAATCCTATTGCAACCAACTGAATCTACTTCACCTAGATTGTAAATTACTTTTATTTTGCTGAATAGAGTAGTGCCTTCTATATCATTAAGCCAACAAGAATTTACATAGTATACAAAAGTCCATCTAACACCGTGGACCTCGGCAAAAAAGGCTAACCGCCTAAAAAATGACCTTCAACCTAACAGAGAATGCCACCTAACGCTAGAAAATACATACAAAGAAAGCGCCTAGTGGGCAGAAAAACAAAAGAGAACAGCAGAGCCATCCGGACACAAGCTCACCAAACTTGCCTTCAGATCATTAACCGTTCGAACCCCCGAGCCATCCATCGGACGAGAGAGAAATCGCCCTACGAAGTCAAATGAAGTTTAACGGTCCAGCCCACCAAACAGCACGCTCGTTCCCGACCGTAGATCTGCTCCACCAGATCCAATGGTCGTGAGCCATATCGCACAGCACTAGGTATCCGAACAATAGCGCCCGGGGAGGGCGGTATACATTTTCTCTCCCCTGCCACGTGTAGGATCCCAAATGGAATCGCTCCCAAAACACTAAAACCACTTTCTGCTTAAGTGCCGTGTGATCGCCAGAAAACCACCAGAGCAGCTGTTTTCCTTCCCGCCAAAGAAAAAAGAGGAAATTGCGGTTGCCGGAAAAGCCAAGTTTTCCGTCCCACGCATTCGTTTGTCTGTGTCTGTAATGAAACTCTGGATTGTTATGAACCTCTCTGTAGTGCGCCCACCTGGAGAACTGCGAAAACCAGTTAACGATTACCAAGGTTTTCTGAGGCCAACCTCTGAAAACCCGACTGAAGAACAAAGGTGAAACTTTCTGCGTTATAGTCATTTCATACCCTCCTCCTTTGCTCTGTTACCAAATATGTCCATATCCTCTGCAGCTTGCTCGCTACAGAGAGCCTTTAGTCTGCTTTGAGGTATCTCCTGCCACTTCCTCAATGCATTGCCTTCAGTGCAGCTCACTCCTTGGTTGGCCAGGATATCCGCCAGCTTATTGGCCTTTCTTCGCACATGGTTGAAACTAATTGTGCGAAGACCCAGGAGATGACTTTGAATTCTTTGGAAAACCCTGATGAGCCTCCAATGTTTTGAAACTTTCTCTGGTTCAGTTCCACAGCTAATTCTTTTCACCAAATTGATGGCTAACTCAGAGTCTGCTTCAATAATTACATTTAAGCGGTTGTCCTGCTTCAGAAACTCTAAGCCTTGTTCCAAGGCCATTAATTCTGCCATGTTGTTGGTGGCTTTGCCTAAATGACCATGGAAGATAAAGATGATGATTCCTTCTTCGTCCCTTAAAACCCCTCCAAAACCAGCAGTTCTCGGGTTCCCTTTCGAAGCACCATCAATGTTTAATTTCAAAAAACCTGTCATAGGAGGATGCCAAAAGTCCTTCTCCACCTCCCTTGTGATTCCTGTCCTCTGCAGGCTTTGAGGAATGAGCCCCTGCAAACCCAAATGTCTGAGAATTCTTAAATCCGCCTCTGAGGAAGGATTCTTGGGTTGATTGTGCACTGTGGAGCTAACAGTTTCCCTAAGTTGTTTCAAGGTTAGCTCGAACAGTCTCTGAGGGGGATTTTTTTCATCCTTGAAAATTCTCTTGTTCCTTTCTTTCCAGACATTCCATATAATGAAGCTTGGCATTAGGGCCCAAGCCAAGCTGAGGAATTCGTTGTCCGAGAAATTTCTGCTCCAATTGTTAAGGGTGTTAATGATACTCCCTTTATCCCTATCAGACTTTTGAAAAATGATGGCGAAAGAATCCCATAACCAGGAGGAGAAAATGCAGTTGTTGAGTATATGCTCCATTGTTTCCTCCTGAGCTTTACAGAGCTGGCAAATGGAAGGCCCCAGAATGCCCCTTTTTCTAATATTGTCCCAAGTCAAGATCTTCTTTTGAAGAACTAGCCACATGAAGAGTTTTATCTTCATCCACCCTTGGTGCTTCCAAAGTTTCTGCCAGATCTTATCTGGAACATGGGAATCCAGCTCTAAGAGAATACTTTTTGCTTCCTTAAGATTAAAGGTACCTTCTTTATTGTTGCCCCATCTTAGTTGATCCTGCCCCCCTGCTACTAAGATCATTCTTTGATCCAGTATTCTTCTAAGTTCTTCTGCTTTTGTTTTCAAGGGTCTATTGTCATCACAATTAATGTTCCTCCAGACTCTCCACTTTTCAGGATTCAGAGTGTGATCCCAGAAATCTTTTACCTTACCTAAACCTTGGATGTCTGTTTCATTCTTAAGGCTTAGAAAGTCCTCTTTTAGCAATATTGGTTCTTGTTGCCATCTATCCTCCCAGAATAGTGCTAGATCTCCCTCTCTGATTTCCCAGAAGCTATTATTTTGTACAAGACCCCTATTCTCCCAGGCTTTATTCCAGATGTATGACCCTTTTATAATTCCGGACATTCTTATGAGATCACTTGATTGCCAGGAGTTGGCATATTTTTCTTTCCAAATACTTGCCCATTGAGCATTTGGATCATGAACCCATCGCCACCATAGTTTGGCCCCTAAAACTTTACTGAGAATCTCCTGGTCATCCAAGCCAAGGCCCCCATGGTGCTTGGGTTTACAGATTTTTTCCCAGGAAACCAAGGCCCATTTCTTCCTAGTCTCCTCCTTACCCCAGAGAAAGTCTCTTTGGATATTTCTGAATTGCTGCAAAACTCCTTTTGGAGCTGGGAGAGCTGATAACATAAAAACAGGGATAGCTTGTAAAACAGCCTTTGTAAGGACCAACCTGCCAGCCAGATTTAAAGCTCTGCTGGTCCATTTTCTGACTTTGTCCTGCATCTTATTGATCAATGGTTCCCAAATGCTTTTGTGCATCGGTTTGGCAGTTAGAGGAACTCCCAAGTATTTTGAGGGAAGGGAGTCCCGTTGAAAACCTAGAATTCTGGCGATATTTCTCTGTATAGCAATATTGGTATTAAAGAAAAAGATTTTTGATTTAGAGAGATTAACTTCCATACCTGAAGCTCGGGCAAAGTCATCGAGGATATTTTTGTAGGTTGAAGCTTCTTTGGCTGTGGGGATTCCCTGTAGCATTGTGTCATCAACAAATTGTTGATGAGTCAGAGCCTGACCATTCTCTATAAGTTGTAGGCCCTTGATCTTACCTGTTGCTTTAGCTTGTTTGATAGCTCGACCCAGTCCTTCCATCATGAGAATGAAAAGAAATGGAGAAAGCGGGTCTCCCTGCCTGAGGCCTCTAGAAGGAATGAAAACCTCAGAGGGAGAACCATTCACCAAAATTGAAAAGCTAGAGGAAGTCACTAGGGCCATTACCCATCTCACCCAATTATGATCAAAACCAAAGGCCATTAGAACTTTCTTGATGTAGGACCAGTTTACCTTGTCATAAGCTTTGGCAATGTCCAGTTGCATGATCATTCCCACCTGCCTCTTGCTTGTCAGCGAGTGAACCACCTCGTGAGCTTGAATAATGTTATTTAGAATTTGTCTACCTTCCACATAACCTGATTGTTCCCCTGAAACCAGTGAAGGAAGTAGAGGTTTGAGCCTGTTGGCTACTACCTTGGATATGATCTTATAAACCACATTGCATAAAGCTATGGGTCTATACTTGTCAGGAGTTTGAGCAAGGTCCTGTTTAGGGATAAGGGAGATGAAGGAGGTATTGAGAGCTTTCAGCATAGTTTTGTTCAACCTGGAATCCTCTACAACATTCAAAATATCCTGTTTAACAATATTCCAGCAGGCTTTAAAAAAATCCACATTAAATCCATCCGGGCCTGGTGCTTTGCCCTTCTGCATTTCTTTGAGGACCTCACAGACTTCCTCTTCCGTTACTGGCCTATTGAGATTGAAATTGTCCTCTCTGGACACCAGCTTAGGGATGTTGTTGGTTATTTCCTTGATGGACTGCTCTCTGTCTGAATTGTTTTCCTGGGTAATGTCACGGAAGTGCTGAACCAATACCGAGTCTATATCCTCATGGGAAGTATGAAGCCTCCCATCCTTGTCCTTGATCGAGGAGATTCTGTTGTGAGTTCTATTGGCCATGGTAGATCTGTGAAAGAATTTAGTGTTACGCTCTCCTTCTTTCAGCCATTGGATTCTTGACTTTTGCCTCCAAAATATTTCCTCTTGTTTGCTCAAATTCTCCCATTCTTGATGATGTCTGTCAACTTGATCACTCTTGACTTTATCAAAGCCTTCCGTTATTAGAGCTTGATTGAGTATCTGCATTTTGATTTCCACAGATTTTTTTCCACAAAAATATTGCCAAAATCACTCTTGTTCCATTCTTTAAGCCTGAGTTTGATGTGCTTTAATCTTTTATGCAGAAGGAACATATTTGTTCCTTGAATCTGCAAATCTTCTGACCACCATTTTTCAATATTGCTGATGAATTCTGGGTGAGAAAGCCAGATGTTCTCAAATCAGAAAGGTCTATTCCTAGGAGTACCTATGCCCTTGATTTCCAGTTGAACCGGCCAATGATCTGAGCCTCCAAAAGGAAGAACTCTCGCTGTTATTTCTTTATCTATAAGCATGAGGTCTTCTGAGATAATGAATCTATCTAATTTGGAGGCGACCTGAGCCTCTCCTCCTCTTTTATTATTCCAAGTAAAAAGGCCATTGCTCGTTTCTGTATCAACAAGATTCATATTATCTGTAAAGGTTTGAAATGCGATAGAGTCTTTACTTAGAGCTCTGGTTCCCCCTCTTTTTTCCGAAAGAGATTTGATCATGTTGAAATCTCCCCCCATGATCCAAGGAATTCCTGCATGTCTGTCCCTGAGTTCCACCAGGGAATCCAGAAACTTGAGTTTATCCTCTGATCTTTGGGGGCCATAAACATTCGTGACCAGATAGTTATCCTTATCTCCTACAGGCTGAATAACAACTGATAAATAATTCCTAGATGCCTCTGCATCTATTATACCAATTTTTTGGGGGTTCCAAAGAGTGAGGATGCCTCCTGCTGTGTTTTCTGCTTTAACTTCTAGATACTCGAATCTATTGAGCCATTTTCTATGAATTTGTCTTAATTTTTGAATGGAACATTTTGTTTCCTGGATGAAGATTATGTCCGGCGCCGCTTGTTTCATTCTATTACTAAGCATTCTCTGTTTTCTTTTACTGCCTAAACCCCTAATATTCCATGATGTAAACTTCATAATTAAAGATTTGTAAAGGAGTAGCTGGCTAGATCTTTCATCTTACCCGAGTCTATCATCAGCTTTCCACACTCCATCAAGAGCTCATTCTGCTTTTTTCTGCCTCTTTTTTTTCCCGGATTTCTGGTTGCTAATCCAGGGGTTGTTTTCATCGTTTTCACACCTTTATTATCCTGCTTGTTACTGTTTTTTCCTTTTCAAATCCCTTGGCCTGAGTTTTCCATAAAAACAACTGTTGTATTCTATTGAGCTCTTCTTGAGGCACCGAATCTACCCCTCCCGTGGTTCCTTGAATTAAGAACCCTTCTAGATCCAGGTGTTCTTTGTCAAGAATCTCTTGAAGCTCCTGGTCCTCCAGTTCCATTTCACTTTGGGTCATTTCCGGGTCCATCTCCAGCTCTGCATCGCTTATCATGGCTTTGTTTTGATTATCAATGTCCTTTATTTGTTTCTGAGTATCATTTTCCTCATTTTCTTCTGGACTCACTTCCATTGCTTGATCTTCTTTTGCATTCACTTCTTCTTCCTCCAGAACTTGGAACTTGTTTTGGCTGACCTTTTGCCTGTCATTTAGATGTTGCTTTGGCCCTCTTTTTCCTCCTTTTCCTTTGTTTACCACTTTGTGAAAGCTGTCATTATCCTTTACTGTGTTAACTTTGCCCTTGTTTTCTGCTTTACTGAGGGGGCAGTCTCTGTAAAGGTGCCCATGTTCATGACATTTACGACATCTGAACGGAATATGTTCATAGTCTACTGCTTGCACCCATTCTTCATCATAAACTTCCAAGATTACCTCATCCGGAAGGGCTCCAGATAGATCCATTTCCACACATATCCTTGCGAAGGAAGTATATTTTCCTCTTCTTGTGGCTTCAGAGGCTTTGACAAACCTACCTAATTTGTTGCCTATAGCCGTTAGCGATTCTATTTGCCAGTAATCAAGAGGTAAAGAATAGAGCCTTACCCAGACTGGTACAGAGGTAAAAGTTTCGCGCTTCGGGACAAAATTCATCATCCATGGCCGCATGTAGAGGCCAGCTGCTGCATAGAAGTAGGGCCCTCCTTCAAACACTCTGTCTTTGTCCTCAATGTTTGTGAATACTACCGTGAAGAATCCCTTTGACCCAAGATGTAGGTCAATGCTTCCTTTAGGTTTCCAGTGATATTTGATCCAAGTTTGTAGAGCTTTTTCAGTGGGCCATAGGCCCATGAATTTGCAGATGATGGCATAAGTCCTCATGTGATCCCTGTGCGCCTGCAGAGCTGGATCATTTAAGACTACCCTGGGTGATCCAGGTGGATGTTGGTGGCCACCCACCTATCCCATTTGGACCCCCACAACTGTCTCTTTCAGCATTTTCAGTTTCCTTAATTGTAGCACAACTTACTATTTTTAGCAATTTTTCGGGTCCTGAACTTCTGGAGCCGTTTTGAGGTCCTAAACGACGTTTTTTGGGAAATTTGGGGGCAACATGGGTCCGTGGACCGATGTTGCCCTTCCCAAAGTGGTAGTGCTCGGATAGATCTTTCTAACGAGCTATTGTATGCGTCAAACGGAGATCGTATGCCAAAGTTACGACCCCGGGAAGTTGATGTACCAATTTACCCAAATGGGGCCCACAATGTGGCGTTTCATCTTCTAGGGTTAGGTTTCGGGATGTGAAGGGTTTTCCATTGTTTCTCAACAATAAATAGGCCTTCGAGCCTCATTGTAACACAGTTCGGAACAGTTCAGAGGCATGTAGCCGCCACATCTCTCCTCAGAGATAAGCTACCATCGCCCTCATTGGTTTCTTTCCATTTCTATTTGTAAGAATATTTCAGTATTTTACAGTAATAAAATGAAGTATTATTTCCGCTGCATCTTTTTGTTTATGGTTATCTCTGTATTTTATTGCGTTCCTGTTTAAATCCGGATCAGTGGTATCAGAGCGGTCTGCTTTTTCTCTGTTTTTCTTTGCATGTCCCCAACGAGGTCGGGATATAAGGAGTTAGGGCTTGAACTGGTCGAACCTTTGCAAGACCAGCCTCGCAAATCCCGACGGCCTCCCATGGCGGATGAGAAGAAAGACGAGGGGTAGGAGATCCTATCAAAATCTTGCTCGAAGAAGCGCTCGAGCGGCAAAGGAACGCGATGATGGATAGCTTTGCGCAGATCCTTCAGCGGCTACCCAGAGGCGACGCATCGGCTTCCAACAACGACTCTGGAAATGCCACACCGTTTAAGGTACAAGTTAATTTTGAAATCCCCATCTTCGAGGGTCAAATAGACGCAGACGCCGTAGATAAATGGTTAAATCTGCTAGATGGGTATTTTTTCTGTTCATGAATTTTCAAGTCGGGAAAAGATTGTTTTTGCTCTTCTCAAAGCAGCCCCCCACGTCAAGGACTGGTGGGAAACCTACTGCGAGCAGAAGGATGAAAGTACAGGCTCACTATTTTCAGCCGCACCCACTTGGAATGACTTTCGGGATGCTGTCAAGGAGAAGTACTACCCTGTCGGAAGCTATGAGGACAAATACATCAAATGGACCACACTGCGGCAGGGACGAGACCAAGATGTGTCGGAGTTCACAAACATTTTTCATACCCTTCACACACAGTTGGGTATCAAAGATTTTGAGTTGCATCTGGTACTCAAATTCCGCGGCTGCCTACACAGATACATCCAGGAAGAGATGGGGTTCTTGAACATCTCCTCACTCGGCACAGCATACCGATACGCTGTCAAAATCGAGCAAAAGTTCAAACAGAAGAAGCGAGACTTTGGATCTGCAAATCCGAAGCCCAAAGGACAAAGCCAAGGCGGGGTGACCCAAGACAACCCTTCGAAGCCGCAAGAAAAGAACAACACCACGAAGCCGAAGAAGGACACAGGAAACTTGAAAGTGGTGTGAGTTCCACAAGAGTCCCACTCATAACACAAGTGAGTGTCGGACCAAGCAGTCGCTGGTGGCTGAGTTGAAGGCTTCCGAATCAGATGCATGTTCTGATCCTGAGCCAGAACCTGACAAGAGGAATGGCAAAGGGAAGGAGATCATTGATGCGGATCCTAGCGCCACTGTTGCCACTGCCAAGATCCAGAAGAATGAACCTGCAGATCCAGAAGAGGGGAAGCGTCTTTTCCACTCATAGATGTGGGTGAAGGGTTCGCCGCTGCAATTCATTGTCGATAGTGGCAGCCAAAAGAACCTCATTTCAGCAGAGGTCGTGAAGCGGTTGGGCCTACCAACTGCACCACACCCACAACCGTATAGTATCGGGTGGCTTCATGAAGGACGAGATCTAAAAGTTTGCCAGCAGTGCTGCCTTCCCTACAGCATCAAACCCTTCACAGACGAGGTATTGTGTGATGTTACACCTCTGGATGTTTGTGATGTATTATTAGGCCAACCATACTTGTGGAAGCGACATGCTGTGTATGAGTCTAGGCCTCGTGCTGTCATTATTTCTTTGAATAATTCATTATACAGGATACCGGAGGTAGCCCCACCTACCGCCACATCTTTGATCACTACTAAGAAAGGCAGCAAGCTCATCTCCCAGACTAGGAAATTCATCTGTCTCGTTCACTCGCAAAGTAAGGGGAAGATCGTTGCTACATCCATGACCCCTGCAAAGGGTTCCTCCACGCAGCAGCAACAGCAAAGGGATACGGTCATGACAGAACACAGGAACAACTTCTCCTCACCCACAGGGGTACCACATAAGTTTCAGGTGGGCAACAAAGTTTGGTTACATCTGCAGAAAGAACGCCTTACAAGAGCCCATCAGAAGCTCCGACCACTCCGACATGGTCCTTACACCAGTACCAAGGCTACGGGAAACAATGCTTTGAAGCACAACATTCCTCCATTCCTTCGCTTGCACCGAGTGTTCAATGTGGACCATCGCCGACCATGCTTCCCACCATTTCTGGTCACAGCAGAGATTGCAGAACAGCTCACCAGAGACCCAGCTCAGCAGAAGCTTCCTCATCTCAGGGAGGAACTCAACGCAATGGGGACCATTGCTTCCTAAGGGGGGAGGAATGATCCAGGTGGATGTTGGTGGCCACCCACCTATCCCATTTGGACCCCCACAACTGTCTCTTTCAGCATTTTTAGTTTCCTTAATTGTAGCACAACTTACTATTTTTAGCAGTTTTTCGGGTCCTGAACTTCTGGAGCTGTTTTGAGGCCCTAAATGACGTTTTTTGGGAAATCTGGGGGCAACATGGGTCCATGGACCCATTTTGCCCTTCCCAAAGTGGTAGTGCTCGGATAGATCTTTCTAATGAGCTATTGTACGCGTCAAACGGAGATCGTATGCCAAAGTTACGACCCCGGGAAGTTGATGTACCAATTTACCCAAACGGGGCCCACAATGTGGCGTTTCATCTTCTAGGGTTAGGTTTCGGGATGTGAAGGGTTTTCCATTGTTTCTCAACAATAAATAGGCCTTCGAGCCTCATTGTAACACAGTTCGAACAGTTCAGAGGCATGTAGCCGCCACATCTCTCCTCAGAGATAAGCTACCATCGCCCTAACTGGTTTCTTTCCATTTCTATTTGTAAGAATATTTCAGTATTTTACAGTAATGAAATGAAGTATTATTTCCGCTGCATCTTTGTGTTTATGGTTATCTCTGTATTTTATTGCGTTCCTGTTTAAATCCGGATCACTGGGAGCAATTTCCGCCTTGGGTTTGCATGGTCCCTTTTGTTTTTTGTCTTTTGCTTCTTGTGTTTTGTCTTCTTCCTCCTTGTCTTTTGCATCCTTTTTCTTCTTGGTTCTGATTCCTCCTGTCTCCTCGTTCGGGATCCTGCTCCTTTCCTCTTCTGTACCGCTGTCATTCTCTAGAGGCTTCTTGCCTCTACTGGCTACGACATCCTTGTAGGAGGGAGTGGAGCTCCCTCCTCTGCGCGCCTCCATGAAGATTAACCTCTGTGACTCTCTGCAACCCTCGTTGTTCTCCCGCTATTCTCTGCCGTTCGTCCCTAGAGAATTATTCAAATCCTCATTTCCACCGTCACTTGATGTCACCTAGATTGTAAATACATTACAAGCTTATTTCAGATTTCTTCATGAAACATTGAAGTAAATTACTAAAGCAACCTACACCAATTAAATATGATTATGAAACATAGAAATTGAGCAAGGAAAATAGAAACACATAGGACACAATTATTTTTGGACAAAAAGTCCCCGGAAAAACCCAATGCAGGAAAATCGGTGCAGTAGCTTGGAGGGTTTTATTATTATGCAGGATAAAATCTGAGTACAATTCTAGGATGCTCAACTAGCAATCCGATACAAAGAGAATACTAAACAAAAGACTGGTGAAATGATCTCACCCTGCCATTGGAGAATCAGTGACTGATCCAGCTGAACTGGAGGCCTTGCGTCACCCTTTGCGTGGCCTTTGCGCAAAACTGCGTCTCTCCCGGTAGTTTCTGCTTCACCCCTCCTGGGTATTACGCTGCCCCTCTTCCGTATCCTCTGCTGGCTGACAAAATCGAACTTCTGCCTTTCGGACTCACACCCCGGCTCCCGACAATTGAAACTCGACTTTCCTCAGCAAGAAACTCGACTTCCCCTCAAGGATTGTGCTGCCTCTACGTCAGCATTGCGTGGGCCAACGTCAGCCTTCCTCTGGATGTCTTTCTGTTCTCCCTCTGCCTCGTACTCTCCGGAAATTTGTTCTTCCAGATTCTCACTGCCCCTCTGCTACAAGAAATCTCCTCAATCGATTTTCCTCCTGAGAACTTCTCACTTCAAAAAATCGATAAACATGAATTTCTGAAGTGTAATTGCTTAATGATAAACATGAAGTGCTAAAAGAATATCTACATCATTAGAAGTAATTATCATCTTTTCAGAAATTAGTTCTTTTATCTATTGCACTTGAAAAATCAACAACCCTCTCACATATCGGGACTCTTCCCATTGGTGAAAATCCATAAAGAGCAGGTGGTTTTGGCTGTGGTGACAATGGGCCATCACCCCATTGTAAGTTAAGTTAAGGTAAGTTTTTGAAGTCTGAAAGTTCCTTTTGTTGACGTTTGTAGCATTGGACCAGAACTTCCAAACAGGTCTAAGTGTCAAGATGTGTGGAAGTTGTCCAAAGTCTTTACCTTAGTAATTCACTTTAATTAAAGAAATTATTAACGTGAAGTGCATTTTATAAAAGTTCGTTTAATCTTTTAATAAAATGTAAAATTTTTTAATTAGTGAATTAGGGAAATCTTGACCATTAATCTCAAGTGATGTGAGATCTACTCTCAACCGTCAATCACTTTGGAGATTAGGGTTAATTGATTTGGTCATAACTCAACATTATAAGAAGGCTAGGTG
Source organism: Pinus tabuliformis (assembly GCA_031772625.1). NCBI lineage: Eukaryota > Viridiplantae > Streptophyta > Pinopsida > Pinales > Pinaceae > Pinus > Pinus tabuliformis. The sequence continues at coordinate 51,953,208 of CM062805.1, read as the reverse complement.
CAAGAGAGACACATAAGAAACTCAGAATGATTGAGACACAAAGGACGGTTAATTTACGAGTAACTTAGTGAGTGTTCAGTCTAAGGGAGATATAGAACAGTGCAACAGCAAGAAGAAATTCAAATTCAGGAAATAGGTGGAGGCCGTACATATCTTTTAAGCACTAGATCTGCAACAAGGGAGCACCAAGATCGTACGTGTAAGGCCATATGAACACAGGAGAGGTTGCGCGTGTTGCAGCAAAGGGCAGATTGGGTTGCACAGGGTGAGGACAGTTCATACACGCTGTGTGAGTACAGCTGCAGGTAGTATGTGTGATGTGGGTTTTTAAGTGGCAGTGCTGCACATGTAAAGGAGGGGCTGTACGAGGGCCGTACAGGCTGCATAAGTGCAAATCAGGCTTCTTTAGGGGCAGATTTTCCAGGAATTTAATTGCTGTAATTATTTCTAGTAAATTCATCAGTGGGCCATTTTCCCAAGAAGAGAGCCCTTGTATGGTTTTATAATTATTTTAATGAAATGCAGATTTGAAGGGAAGAAATATTTTGTGTGCATGTGTGAAAATTGGTTTCATTTGCTTCCGCTAGTTATTTTATTTGCATTTAAAAATCCCAGTGGGTGCATTTTATTTAGTAATATTTAGCAGAGAAATTACTAGGAAGTAATTTGCTTAAGTGCTGGTGTTTAGGAAATTTAACACCTTTTAACCCATTGAGTTAATTATTATGTGGACTGATTAGAGATAAATTTTAGAGGTTAATTAAGTTGTATTTGGCCATAGAAGGTCCCCACACCCTTCTTGGGCACTTGAATGGGCCCACACAAGCAAAAGAAGCTGTAGAGACCAATTTGCGCCAGAAAGGCATGGGAACTTCCCTGGCCATCCTGTACAGCATTTTCAAATCAGGCAATGGCATACAATATAGCCGGAAGCATTTCTTTGCTGTTTGATACCTGTTTCTACATTTCCAGATGTTTTGGTACAAGTACACAGGGTAAGGGGTGTTTCCTGCAACATAGCTTTCAAAGAATTACTGTTCAAGAACTGAAAACAACAGTAGTCTACCCAGTATGGTTCCTTAGTCATTCAAGTGACAATTAAACTTGGTATTACCTGACAATCTGTTGGAAATGGAATTTGTGATCAAAACATTTTTTGGTGTTGTTTCTTCATGTTTCATTGACATGCTATTAAAGGTTTTCTTGACAGGACCAAGATTTATATAATATAAAAGAGTTCCATATCCTATGCATGTGGATGATTACAGAATTGAAAATTTCAACCGTCCGTTTTAATAACCAAAATTTGAGAGTTTTCCAAGTATCTGATTTTTTTTTGAGTTGTAATCACTACCATAACCAAAATCCCATGTTTAAACATAAAAAACCTAGAGACATCATAATCCTTTTAGCCTGCGATTTTACGGAAGGAGGACATTATCCCTTTGATTGACCTGAACTCAGTCTGTGGAGAAAGGAGGAGCTGAGTCTTAGTAGTTGGGAATCTTTGCCTTTGTCACTGGTCTGTCCATGATTTTAAGTCATTTGTCCCATCCCCTCAGGTACTCAATATTAGCCCCAACACTCTTGAGGTTCTTCACAAGCAGATCAATGCTCTCCTTCAGGGCTTTATTTTTGCCCTTGAATATTTGTATGTCATGTATCTTTTTGAAGCCTTGCTGCTCTAGGATTTGGAGACGATGATTTTCACAAGTAATCTACCTCTGGTTTTACTTGATATACTTCATGTTCAGGACTGTATTGGAGGATTAGGTTGAAGATCATTTTATGTTCGATCCTATACTTCCAGCAAAGGGTGGGAGGTTGTCAACTTAATTTTGTTAAAATTCCATCTATAAAAATTCCATTTATCAAGCCTTTTCTACTACTTGCTGCCAGAGATTACAGAAGAGTATCTATGTAGTATCATATGCTTGCGTGATATTAATTTCAATGCACCTTTTCTTTGCGCAGGTGTACCAGTTACTGAATAGTATCTTGCTAAATGGCCGTGATGAAAACTGTTCTCAGGTAACTTTCTTTTGATTAGAATCTTACCTAACATTCATAAAATCTCAGTGGTCTGTCATTAATTGTTCTAAATCATATTCATAGGAAATTAGCTATATTGACGGAAGATGGTGCATAAGATCAGATATGGAAGGGGCCAGTGATTTTCAAGGACTTCTACTGTGGAGGTAAACCCTAAAATTGACCCGTTCATTGATTATCTTGTGTATTATTGGCCTTGAGGTATTCATTATCCCCCTTTTGTGCATGCTTTAAGAGCGAGTTCAACAATTTCTAGAAAAGGTAGATCATTTGCCTTGGAAAAACACTGATATTTGGACAGAGGTCTTATATAATATCGAGTAGTCTTTAAGTGCAACTTTTTGGAAAGTTTTCCGGTTTATTTTCCGATCAAATTTTTATAAAATCTGTTAGGGATTCATTGAAATCACATGTTTGACAGGTGAACTCTTCACAATTGAAGTGCCTCAAGGGTTTTTGAGGGTGCTGAATTCATATATGCAGTCAAAAAACAAGTTTAAACAACACAAATCAAGATTTGGCCACAAATTTTTTCGCTGGATTCCGGCCAAAAATCCACCGGAAACCCCAAAAAGTCGCACTTAAAGACTACTCCGTATAATATTCATAAGTCTTTATATATATATATATATATATATATATATATATATGTGGAAGGAAAACAGCCCAATGGACTGAAAACCTGGTAACATTGATGTGCTCATCCTTTAGCATTGTTATTAGCAAAGTTGAGGTTGCCAGTATTAAGCCAGCTTAGTTGACATTCATTTTAGCCATCACTGCTTGCAAATATGAACAAGTACACAAACCAACTTAATTTACCCTTTTGACAAGGGTGGACAATAACCCAACTACCTAGAGGCTACAATGATAAAGGAAAACAGCCCAATGGTGAAAACCCGATAACAATGTGCCCATCCTTTAGCTTTTTTATTAGCAAAGTTGAGGTTGCCGGTACTAAGCCAGCTTACTCGACATTCATTTTAGGCATCACTGCTTCCAAAGATACGAACAAGTACACAAACCAACTTAATTTACCCTTTTGACAGGGATGGACCATGACCCAACTACCTAGGGGCTACAATGATAAATGGCAGATGACCTAATATGACACCAAGGAAACATATAGTAAGTCACAACCGACAAATCCCATGTAATGGAGGATTATACCCACCGGGATTTGAATTTGAATGATTATCACAACAACTAGTACAAGTTGCTGCTAGACCACAACAAATGTTGCACAAAGCGGGGGCGAAGTGGGTGCGTTTTGTGGAATCAAAGCGTTAGAAGTGTCATGTGAAGTATCTCAAAAGCATCTATTATTTATATCAATATATTATTTTGCATTTATATTAAAAAAAACATCCAAAATACAAAATTAGTTGTAGAAGATATGAAAACATGCATATTTGAACATAAATCAAGATAGAAATGACATCCATAGTACATTAATGATTAATTATTCAAGCATCAGCCATCTAGATTCTAGCAATTAGAAAGAAACATAAAAATTTTAAGCATATCACAGACATTTGAAGGTAGAAAGTATCAAATTTTTAAACATATAATAGAAAGTATACCATTAAAAGTTAAAACATTCAAATAACTTATCAAGCAATTGTTAACATGACAAAATAGTAATGTTTACAAAATAGGCCACCACCATCTGCACACTGAAGTAGGAACACTGAAAAGCTGTGAAGTAAGGGTACCTGAACCCAGGGGTTGGGTTCTCGTATCCATACCCGATTTGCTCACTTAAGTGCCAAAAACCGGTTCGGGTTCTTCTCAAACGCACCCTTCTGAACCCGGTTTGGGTATGGAGAACCGATACTTCAAAAATTAAAAACGGGTTCTTTCTTTGTGACAGGTACTCGGTACCTTGTAAAAGGGTGTGTGGTCCCCCAAAAATGGGTACTCGAAGGGTACTTAGTCAGACACGAAGTTTTTTTTGTGTGTTGGGTTTTTACCAAAATATTAAAAGTAGATGAATGGATTTGTGGTCCCACGCTCCCACTAAACCCTAGCATTTGTTAAACCAAAAGAATTGCAGTTGCTTTGTTTAATTTTCATTGCTTATGGGCTATGGCATTTGCAGCTGGGCGAAGAGGAGAGCACTGAGAGGAGAAGGTGCAATAGTGATCCCTCCCTAGAGAGCTTGTTGACTGTGTTGAAGAATCTAGGGCAGTTAGAGTTAATTAGATTCTTCTTGCATGATAACTATTTGTGAGGTGTTTTCAATTTTTCTTCTTATTCCAATCTTCACTTATTATTATTAGAGTGTGTCTTCTTTAGTTCATCAAATAGCTACCAAAACAAAGAGACAAGAACACAAGATGTTGGCATCCTGCCAGGGCCAAAACCTCTCCCTCTTGGAGAGGAAAACCCGCACAAAATTCTTCTTATAGAGATTCCAATTGACGAATACCAAGACCATGACCCTTGACCTATTATGCCACTCCAAGACCAAGACATCAATCCTCTTCTTTGTCACTGCTGAGATCATCATTATTGCTGCACCATTGAGGCCATTACTGCTGCATCAAAGAGATCTTCATCATTGCTGCACTATGACTGCACCTTTACCGAGATCATAACCTTTGAGACTATGTCTTTATTAAGAACGAGATCATGACTATGATAGGATCATGACAACACCTTGATGTATGTTGAGGTAGAGTATGTTACTTATGAGATCATGTCGAGACTGTAATCATCCTTGACTGCATTGAGAACTTCACCAAGAATATGACTGTGTTTTTCACCGAGATCATCCTTGTCACTGTCATGCCGTGAACACATCACTGTAATACTTATGCCGAGAGTATATACTCCTGCAATATCCATCCGAGAACCATATACCCTTTCTCCAACTGAAACACTGTAATATTATCTCCACCCGAAACACTGTAATATTATCTCCATTCGAGATTCCTGTAACTCTCTGTGCCATCCGAAGTTGCAGAGGTATCCGAGATGCACCCTACTGTACCCATCCATAGTTCCTGAGCTTCTGAGAATGACATCTGAAACTCTTCCTGCAATTGTCTTGTACTTCCTGCACCTATATGAAGTTCAGAGAGAAATCCGAATCTATGTTTCTTGTGGTGACCCCAACGGGGTATTTATAGTGGTTCTGTCTCCATAAATAAGCCGACATGTCACAGTGAAAGGATGTGTCTATTATTTGAGCCGACTTGACATTAATATATATTTTGAGGCCGACATAGCTGCTCTTCTTCATCGTTTTGTTGGCTTCTCTTTTCAAGAGGATTGTGCTTGTCTTGGAGGGCTAATCTAGTCACTAGGTAGACTTATATTCATTACATATATGCTCAAGAAGAGCATGAAATTGACTCTTTGACATCCTAAGGCTCTCAATGGGAGCCATCTATAAAATAAACCTCTTGCTCATGAAACCCATGCAACAAGGAATAATAATAAATTCATTTTCTTGTTTTACAAAATCATAATTACAATGTCATGAAGACCGAACCTAGTTACACTTTCTTCAAGAGACTGATGAGCTTAATGATGTTGATCATGATGACATGGATGTTGATGAGTGATGACATGGCATGAGGAAGCCAAATCAGTTATCTTGAGACTTGTTCATTGTTCAATTTTACTTTTTTGGAATTTTCTATTTCATGTGCGGAAATGCTTCAAGGCAAATTTTGAATGTAGTATGAAAATGGAGTCCTGGACATATAATATATATCTGTTATCATGATTCATATCTCTTTGCTTGATATTAAATTTAAAATTTCAATTTGAAAGTTCAACGTTTTATTTTTCTTATTGTAAATTGGAAGATTTCAAAATTGAAAATTCATAATTTGAATTTCATAATTCAAATTTCATATATATTATAATTTATATAATATATAATATATATAAAAACTATAATATAGTATATACCCTCGACGAACCCACACACCCTGTTTCAAAAAGTGATGTCACCATCCCTGTCCCCATACCCAAACTTGTGTTTCTTGGCAACTTAGTTGAAAAGTTCAAATTCATAGCACTAAAGTTTAAGACTCTAATCTATCATCTAAAGACTATAAACTATGACAAATAATGTAGTGTATTGTTAATCTATCTACAAATATATCCTCCTTACACCACCACGATCACTATGTGGGCCTCCACTTGGTTGCAGCGAAGTAGATGGTATTTGTGGAATTGAAGATGAAGCCGCTGCTGTTGATATTGAAAATTTGAACATGGGAACAATGGCACTGGATGGGGGTGGTGTCTCAACATGATCATCATCATCCTGGATAAGAGCATCCTCCATGTTGATTGCTGAGTTGCAATTAGTAGATATTATAAAGAGTCCATAGCCCGAGACAAAGTATATATCAAAATTTTTCAGAATCTAGAAGTCAACAGGGCATTCTAGCCCCTTTCTCTCTCCTCTCTATTCTCTCTATTTTCAAATTACGCAACCCTGCGAGGAATTGTAAAAATGTCTCTAACATGATGAATAAAGCTTTGTAATAGGCCTAAGAGAATTGGGACTTAATCAACAAGTGAGTACACCCTAGAGTGTTTTTTTCACTTAGCTATAGCCCCAAAGTTGCGTTGACGACTTGAAGATCGAGCCCTAGGTCCATCTTCGTGTCTATGGTTGATGTATATTACCATGCTAGGTCATCTAGAAAGTTTCGAGTAATTTGACTAAGTCTAGATAGGACTTTTTAATAATTAGAAATTTCCCGTAGGAAGGGATTTTTTAATTAATTTTATGTAAAATGTAAATAATTGATGCTAAAAGATGTTGAGGGTGTGTGAGTACTCAGAATTCATCATCTCCACCTCAACATTCTTCTAGGACACACTGTGGGGGTCAAAAAGTCACTTCTTGTTGAAAAGTGTAACTAGGTTCGGTCTTCAAAATGACATGTAATTGTGACTTTTGTAAATGATGTAATGAAGAAAATAAAATTATTTTTGTAAGCCTTGCTTCATGGGTTTCATGAGCAAGTGATTTTAATATTTTACTTTAGATGGCTCCCATTGAGAGCCTTAGGAGTGGTCATTAAAAGTCAAAGAGTCTATGTCATGTATGAAGAACCCTTATGGGGATATAACAATGTATTTGAGTCTATAATAGCCCTCCAACAACAAGCACACAGTCCTCTTCCTATGTCGGCCTCAAGATGAATAAAGGAACTCATGTTGGCTCACATAATGGAGACACACTAGTTCACAAACTCATGTCGGCTTATATATTCACACAGACCACTATATATACAAGGGCAGGCTCTTTGCATAAAGACACAATTCATATTTTCGAATCTATCTAAAGTTTCAGATGGGTATTACAGAGAGTAGTTCGGATCTCTAGAACAAACTTCCCATATCTCTGAGTTTTTTGGTGGAGAAGGCAGAAAGAAATTCAGATAGGATTCGGATGGGTGCAGTAAATGGGTCGAATGTAATCACAGTCAAAGGGAATACAGATCCCTTTGTATTTCGGATGAATAAGACAACAAGACAGTTTCAGATCTCCACAGAAAGGTCTCTCTGTATTTTAGACAATATGGGTGACTGAATGTTGAAGGGAATCAGATCCCTCTAGAAGCACAGATCACAGTGGCAGCAAGTCTAAGGTGGCAGCGAGACAGAAGCTCGGATCATAGTGGCAGTGAAGAGGCTCAGATGAATTAGTCGAAGGAAGATAAAGGGACAACTAGATGCTACCTTACAGTGATATGTACCTCTGTCTCAGTGTCATATCAAAGTGCAGTAAGGTGTCATATCTCTGTGATAAGAGGCTCGTTAAAGGAAACAATGTTAAGGCAGTGATGAAGATCTCAGTATCAAAGCAATAATGAAGATCTCGGTGGAAGAGGAGTCAAGAAGAGGTTTGACAAGAGAACGTGTGTCTTGGTCTTGGAGTGGCTACTAGGTCAAGGGTCTTGCTCTTGGTATTCGTCATTTGGAATCTCTATAGGAAGAATTTGTGCGGGTTTTCCTCTCAAAGAGAGAGGTTTTGGCCCTGGCTCATAGCCTACATGATGTGTTTTTTGTCTATTTATGTTCATGCAGTGGTTATTGTTTGATGAAGAAGAACACTAATAATCTTACATGAAGAAGATCCTAATCTAAACAAGTAAAAAGCATTCACAAATAGTTACTAATAGAAGAAAAATCACCTAATGTCAATGCCCTAGATTTCTCAACATGGTTTCAGAGCTAAGGTGCTGAAGACAAAGGAAGGGCATCTAATCAAAGAGACACTCAAGGTTCGAGTTTCAAGAAAGGCATCTAAGCAAGTCGAAGATCAAGATCTACATTGAAGAATAAAACCCTAGATCGAAGAAGCAGTCTACAACAACAAAAGTTTTGGATCCTCTAGTCATCATCAAAAGACCACAAAGACCCTCATCAAGTTATCTACAAAGCAAGGTAGCTCAAAGAAATTTAAAGACAAAGATCACATCATCTTGAAGAAAGTCGAAACCCTAGAAGCAATTCTGATTTGCACTCATTCACTACCGAAGAAGTCGAAGTATCTTGAAGGATAGAAATCTTCAAGGTTATAAGGCAAGCAAGGATCCTCTCCTTGTCCTTGAAGAAGATCATTGGAGGAAGCAACAAATCATCCTCATCAAAAGGAGCCAGATCAAAAGGTGTTGTCATCATAAAAGGAACAATCTTTTTTATTGAAGAAAGGCTTTTCATTTGGAGGAAGATCATGTTGAAGAATAAAGGGCACTGGTGTTTGTTAGGATTCTTCACTTCTTGATAACAATTTGTGATGCACTTATACAATTATCTTAGCTTGATCTTCTTCTTATTATTATAGTGTGTGTTTCATCAAACTGCTATCAAAATAAAAAAGACAAGAACACAAATGTTGGCTCTCTGCCAGGGCCAAAACCTCTCTCTCTTAGAGAGGAAAACCCTTCGGTAAGTTTCTCTTATTGATCAATGCCAAACCCTAGACCCTTGACTAGGATGTCCTCCAAGCACAAGTCAAGTCCTTCCTCTTTTCTGCACTATGTTCCTTGACACATGGACTTCCTCCTTCCAACACTTTTCTCCCCAACACTTCGTCCTTTTTCTTCACTGCTTTGTCTAGAGATAGACCTTGGCTATGTTAGCTTCTTGATGAGATATTCTTCTTCCTTTCTTCAAGATGTTCTTCACTTAAGGAGACACCCTTCTCTTGATCCAACGAGATTCTTCTTGAGGTAGGTCTACAAACTTGATGTGACTGAACAACAGCCCTAGTTTTGCCACGTATGGTAGGAACCCTAGAGAATTAGGGTCCTTTTCCTTCGCTAGAGAGATAGGCTTCTTCGCTTGACTTGGGAGGCCTTGTAGGCCTAGTTTCAAGCCCAAACAACACTAGTTCATGGACTGTTTTGTCCCTACTATCATACCTGCAGACTTGACCTTAAGTAACACTTTACACCTGCAAGTATTTCAAATTTACTTTCAAGCTTTTACATTCTTGTACTTGAAATATTTCAATTTGAAGCTCACTTGCTTACCATGAAGTATCTCTTATTTCATTGATGCAAGTTCACTTTCAATTGTATTTCATGTGAGCAAATCTTACTTTCAAGTGCAATTGTATCTCAAGTGTTTTACTTGCTATCTTTTTCACTTGCATGATCTTACTTTACAAGTACTATTTATTCCCTTCAGCGTTTAAATTTGCAAGTTTATTTATTTGGCACTGGTCTCATCATTTTTATTTGTTGCAGAGTATCTTTCATATTGGTATCATTACTTTATATCAGTGTTGAAAATATCGGTATCGACAAAATATCAACGAGGGTCCTGAAAACATCTTATTGACAATATCGATGAAAAATCCCTTGCACTTGTGGAACTCCTTGATTGCAATTACTGGATATTATTCTCCTAACTGTTAACAATTTAATGTTTATGACCAATTAATGAATAACTTGTGAAGATTCTATTACTGCAACAATTGATTTATTTTACCTACTTATTTCCCGATAAGTTATTTATGAAAATCCTTAAGTAAATATTAAAATAAATTCTGTTGCAGATATCACACCATAATAAAGAAACAAACACACGCACAAGAATTAACACATCGACACAAATATTTTGGACAATCAGTCCCGAAAAAACCTAATGTGGGAAAACTGGGGCAACAAGGGAGGATTTTATTATTCAACAATCGGATGCTCTAGCCACGAAAATTGGTGGAGAGGCTAAAGCACATGAGATCTCCAATACCCAAAAATGGTTTGGGCAGATTTTAAACAGTTTGGGAGATATTAAAATAATTAATATTTTTAATGGAGTCCCTAAGTATAAACTTAGGGAAAATAGAATATTAATGTGAATTAATATAAAATTGTGTTAGAAGGGTCCAAAAGTCATGGATCAAGCCAGAGTTAATCTTGGTCATTGATTAGGGACTTAATCTCGGCCGTTGAATTGTCAATGAGAAAAGTATAAGAGGAGACTTGAGGGTCACTTGGAGAACACACCGAGTTGATCAGGATTTCGATTTTCTGGGGCAGGGTTTGCTGAGGAAGTTGAAAGAGTGATCAGAGTTGCAGCTGAGGGGTAGTGAATACAGAAGCAGAGAGGCAAAGGTAGTACCGGGAGGATCAACATTGAAGCTGGGAGAGAGGGACGTAGAGCCAACCAGAGGTTCATGCAAAGCCAGCCAGGGCTCACGTAGAGGCAACCAGGAGCTGCGCAGTGCCTCAGAGAGTGAACGCGGGTGATGCAGAGGCTTTAAGGGCTGACACAGTGCCTCCAAAGGCTGATGCAGGGCGAGCTAGGGTGACGTTGGGCCAGAAAGGGCTGACGCAGTCCCTAGAGGCTGACGTTGGGGTTTTCGTGGGGCAGATTGGAGCTGGGAGTTGTTGGAGTGTTTATCCGGGGTTTCAACCGAAATATCTGCTTCTGAGTAGAGAGGTACTACTGCTGAGATTATTCTCTGTTGGGTGAGCTGGTTTTGGCACCTAGATTGTATTCAGAAACTGCTTAATAATTAAAACCCTCAGATAGCTGCACCGGTTTTCCCGCATTGGGTTTTTCTGGGGACATTGGTCCAAAAACAACGGTGTCACTTGTGTGTTTGTTTTGTTTCCTTCAGTTGATGATCTGTAATGTGTTGAGCATGTACTTGTATTTATTTTCAGTATTTACATGGGAAATAACTTTTTAATTAATAAGAACAAGCAGGTAGAAATAAATCAGAAAAGTACATGAAAGGTTTCTAACAGTTAGACTTAGAAATTCCAACATGGTATCAGAGCATGGTTGCAGATCACAGGAGAACTGAGAACATCAGCCGAGCAGAGCAACAATGACAGAAAACAACTGTCCCGAGTGACAGAAACTGTTCCTAGCAGAGAAGCAACAAGGAAGGGGTGACGTAGTGCCTACATCATCAAGTTTGAGCCGGGAAGAGGATCATCGTAGTGGCAGAGGGGAGAAGACTCGAACTATGTAGTGCCCGATCATCTTTCTCAGTCAGGAAGGATTGACGCCCGTGGCCAAGAGGTGCGGATTTTGCTAGTGCCGGGATTGCGCAGAGCCTAGAAGCTCTAACCTTTAGGTTGCTGGGGCTTAGGAGGCTGTGGGTAAGTTGCAAAGTGAAGCTGGTGGGATACTGTAGTCAGAACAGTACCTAATAGGGCAAGACCAAGGAGGAGGGAGTTGCTACCGAGGATTTCTAGCCAAGAAATCCGGATCAGTCGTACTTAATAGGGCAAGACCAAGGAAGAGGGAGTTGCTACCGAGGATTTCTAGCCAAGAAATCCGGATCAGTCGTGCAACCGCACTAAGGATCGGAGTTGGGGCATATCGACATTGGCAGAGGGGTTTCCAGCAAGGAAATCGAGGCTTAGAGGGAGTCACACCAAGAACTTCCAGAAGGGAAGTAGAGGAGCAATGAGATGGCAGTGAACGGGGTAAGAGACCAGGATAGACTGGACGGAGCCTCAAACTTTGTAGTCTGGAAGGCCAGAATCTTATTCGTTCTAGAGAGGAACTGTCTCAAGCACTTTGCTGTGAGGACAATAGCGGCCCCAGTTGACTCGACTGATAACGATAAGTACGAGGATGCAATGGCCAGGGCCAAGAGCATCATCCTTGACGGGGTCAAGGACCACGTAGTACCACACATTGCCGAGAAGAATACGACAAATGAGATGTGGGAGGCCCTAAAGAAGTTGTGGAAGATGCTATTAGAAATTAGTTGCAGTCATACTAGATGTAGAAAGGAGAACAGATCGACATCTTCCTCGGTCGATTGAAGGAGATCCGGGATCAACTAACTTCCATAGGGGCCACGTCGGATCAAGAATTGATGGTGAGAACAACCCTGAACGCAGTCTCAGAAGACTGGGAGGTGTTTGTCTAGAGCATACTGGGCAGGGCGACCCTTCTAGATTGGGAGGAAATGTGGGCGACTCTTCACCAAGAAGAGATTAGAAGGCTAAGCAAGGCGAGAAGCAGCGGTAAGGGGATCAGAATCAAGGAGGAGGAAGAGGAGGATGCTGCCCTAGCATCTGAGGGAAAGTAGGAGAAATGGAAGAAGAAGGACCTCTCCAAGGTCAAATGCTTCAACTGTGGGGAACTGGGTCACTATGCGAGCCAATGTCTGAGGAAGAAGAGCAAGGGAGAGGCTTCTAAGACCAAGGCTGCGCCAACAAGGGCGGAGAAAGAAGTGGAGATAGATGATGACTGTGCCATGAGTGCTCACACGCCACTTGATGTTGAAGTTTCTAAGTTTACTTAGTTACAACCCCTCCATGCACTTTATCTGATTTATTCCTACCTACTTGTTATTTTTCTTCACAAGTTATTTACAATGTAAATATTGAAAATAAACACTAGTGCATGCTCAACATATTACAGATCAACAACTAAAAGAAACAGAAACAAACACACCATATGACACCATTATTTTTGGACTAGTGTCCCTGGAAAAACCCAATGTGGGAAAATCGGTGCAACTATCTGAGGGTTTTCTTATTAAGCAATATTAGAGTACAATCTGGGTGCCGAAATTGGCCTACCCAACAGAGAATTTCCTTGGTAGTAATACCTCTCAGTTTCTGACAAATTTTCTGGCTGAAACCCTGGATAATCCTTCCGGGAGCTACTCAGCACCAATCTGCCCTGGAAACCCCAGTGTCAACCCCTCTTTGCTTCACGCTGGCCATGCGTCACCTCGGATGGGTTTGCGTTAGCCCTGGGATGCCCTGCGTCAGCCCTCTGGCCCTCTGCGTCAGCGACGCTGGCCTCACTGAGGCTCTGCGCAGCTCCCAACTGCCTCTGCGTGGCCCTGCATGAGCCCAGGTTGGCTCTGTGTCACTCTCCTTAGCCACTGCGCTTCTCTATTGGCACTATCTCGGCCTCTCTGTCTCTCTATACTCAAATGCCCCTCAGTTGCATCTCCCGATCACTAATTCTATCTCTCTTAGCAAACCCCGCTCTAGAGAATAGAATGACTGATCACTCTGGTGTATTCTCCAAGTGACTCTCAAGCCTCCTCTTATACTTTTCCTGTTGACATCTCAGCGGTCGAGATTAAGTCCCTAATCAACGGCTAAGATTAGATCTGGCTTGATCCATGTCTTTTGGACCATTCTAACACATTCATATTAATACACATTAATATTTTATTTTCCCTAAGTTTAGACTTAGGGACTCCATTAAAAATATTAATTATTTTAATATATTCTAATCTGTTTAAAATCTGCCCAAACCCTTTCTGGGTATTGGAGATCTCATGTGCCCCAACCTCTCCACCAAATTTTGTGGCTAGAGCACATCCGATGCTACTACCCCAAATCAACACTTCCTCTTAGCGAGGACTGTGCTCTAGCAATACTCCTCCCTGAGTATTACTCTGATCATCCGGCATCGGTACCTGTGCTGATACTAGTCCTTCCTGCCCACCATCCTCTGCACTGCTGTATCGTGTACTGCTACCCATGGTTTTGCCACTGCCATTGCTGCATCTGTACGACAGTTCCATCCGCATCTATGCTGTTGCTGGTCCTTTCTCCCAGCACTCCATCCACACTGCACCTCCTCTCATCATGTTGCATCCTGTTGCCCACTGGTGCACTACAACTCAGTTACTGAGAAGTAAGTAACTGATCTCCCAATCTGACCTCCCTATTGGGCTAGAGACACCCACTGATGCCGAAGCTCCCTCTGCCGCTCACAAGTGCTCCCTCTCTAACCTCTGCGCTGCTGCAACAACTCCCTGCATCTCGCACTGTTGCACACCTCTCTGTGCCATTTTGCACTGGTGTAACAGTCTTGTGCCTCTCGCACTATTGCAGCCTGCTAGCCTCGTGCTGTCTCGGGACTCCTGCATTGTAGCTCTCTCTGCTGCTCCATCCGCATTCGTCTCTACCCACATCAGCCAGTCCGTCTACTCCTTGTCGGTTCTCCCATAGCAAGGTCTAATCCAAGAGGTTGGGTAGCTCGAGGATCATGCCCCTCATCACCTGTAGTCCGCCTGACTACATCTCGATGTCTCCCCACTTTCGCTCAAGTGGTGCATGTGCACTCATGGCACAATCATCGTCTGTCAAAACTTCCTTCTCTGCCCGTGCTGGCATTGCCTTAGTCTCGGAAGACTCTCCCTTACTCTTCTTCCTTGGACACTGGGTCGCATAATGACCCAACTCCCCACAATGGAAGCACTTGATCTTGGAGAGATCCTTCTTCTTCCGCTTTTCCTGCTTTCCCTCAGATGCTAGGGCCACATCTTCCTCCTCCTGCTTGACTTTGATCCCCTTGCTGCTGCTACCCGTCTTCGACTGTCGTCTGATCTCTTCCTGGCGAAGAGCTACCCACATCTCGTCCCAAGGTGGGAGAGTCCCTCTGCCCAGTATACTCTGGACAAATACCTCCCAGTGTTCGAAGACAGCATTCAGGGCTGTCCTCACCATCAACTCCTGATCCTGTGTAGCTTTTATAGCAGTCAACTGATCTCGAATCTGATTTAGTCCTCCGAGGAAGGTGTCAATCGGCTCTCCCTTCTTCATCTGATACGGCTTCAACTAATTCTCAAGTAGCATTCTTCTCTACACAAAAGTATGCTGGTACAACTTCTTGAGAGCCTCCCACATCTCAAATGCCATTTCCTTCTCGGCTATGTGTGGTACTACATGATCCTTGACCTCATCAAGGATAATGCCTTTGGCCCTTGCCATTGCCTCCTCGTAGTTGTCATTATCATTGGGGTCGAGTGGGATAGCTATTACCTTCAAGGTGAAGTTCTTGACACGATTTCTGTCAAGTACGGATAAGATTCTGGGCTTCCAGACTGCGAAGTTCGACGCTCTGTCTAGTCTATCCTGGTCTCTTACTCCGTGTAGTGCCATGATGCTCCTCTACTTCCCTCCTGGAATTTCTCTGATCGACTCCTCTAAGTCTCTTCTTCCTGTCTGGAAGTTTTCTTCTGGACTCCCTCTGAGACCTGATTTCCCTTTTGGAAATCCTTCTGCCACTGTGGAGATGCCCCCTACTCTGATCGTCTTGTGCAACCGCACCATTGATCCGGGTTCCTCGGCTAGAAACCCTCGGTAGCAACTCCTCTGGCCTTGCTCTGTTAGGTACTGTTCTGACTATAGTACCTCACCAACTCCACTCTGCAATATTCCCATAGCCTTCTAAACCCCAACAACCTAAAGGTGAGAGCTCCTAGGCTCTGCGCAATCCCGGCACTAGCAATCTGGCCTCCTCAGCCAACTGCGTCAGCCTTCCCAGCTACTGCGTGGCTCTGCGTGAGGCTCCCTTTGCCTCCTTAGCTTCTGCGCTGCCTCTTCTCGGCTCACCCTTGATGACGCAGGCACTGCGTCACCCTTCCCTTGTTGCTGCTCTGCTAGAAACAACTTCTGTCACCTCGGGACAACTGTTTTCTGCTGCTATTGCTCCGCTCGGCTGATGTCCTTAGTCCTCCTGTGATTTGCAATCACGCTCTGATACCATGTTGAAGTTTCTAAGTTTACTTAGTTAGAAACCCTTCATGCACTTTATCTGATTTATTCCTACCTACTTGTTATTTTTCTTAACAAGTTATTTACAATGTAAACACTGAAAATAAACACTAGTGCATGCTCAACATATTACAGATCAGCGACTAAAAGAAACAAAAACAAACACACCATATGACACCATTATTTTTGGACTAATGTCCCCGAAAAAACCCAATGTGAGAAAACCGGTGTAGCTATCTGAGGCTTCTCTTATTAAGCAATATCAGAGTACAATCTGGGTGCCGAAACTGGCCTACCCAATAGAGAATTTCCTTCGCAGTAATACCTCTCAGTTTCTGACAAATTTTCTAGCTGAAGCCTCGGATAATCCTTCCGGCAGCTACTCAGCACCAATCTACCCCAGAAATCCCAGCATCAGTCTCTCTCTGGACTGCGTTAGCCCCTCTCTGCCTCACGCTGGCCCTGCGTCACCTCGGATGGGTCTACGTCAGCCCTAGGATGCCCTGCGTCAGCCCTCTGGCCCTCTGCGTCAGCAATGCTGGCCTCTCTGAGGCTCTGCGCAACTCTCGGCTACCTCTGCGTGGCCCTGCGTGAGCCCTGGCTGGCTCTGCATCACTCTCCTTGGCTACTGCGCTGCTCTCCTGACACTATCTCTGCCTCTCTGTCTTTCTGTACTCAAATGCCCCTCAGTTGTATCTCCCGATCACTAATTCTATCTCTCTTAGCAAACCCCGCTCTAATAGAATGACTGATCACTTTGGTGTATTCTCCAAGTGATCCTCAAGCCTCCTCTTATACTTTTCTTGTTGACATCTCAACGATCGAGATTAAGTCCCTAATCAATGGCTAAGATTAGATTTGGCTTGATCCATGTCTTTTGGACCATTCTAACACAGATTCATATTAACACATTAATATTTTATTTTCCCTGAGTTTAGACTTAGGGACTCTTTATCTGTTTAGAATCTTCCCAAACCATTTCTGGGTATTGGAGATCTCATGTCCTCCAACCTCTCCACCAAATTTCGTGGCTAGAGCACATCCGATGCTGCCCCAAATGAACACTTGAACGGAAGTGGGGAGACATCGAGCTGTAGTTAGATGGACTACAGGCGTTGAGGGGCAGGATCCTTGAGGTACCCAACCTCTCGGATTATACCTGGCTATGGGAGCCCCGAAGAGGAGTAGCAGTACTGGCAGATGTCGGTAGAGACGGATGCGGATGGAGCGACAGAGGGAGCTACAGTGCAGGAGTCCCAGGACAGCATGAGGTAGCAGTGCGCGATGCACAAAGTTGTTGCAGCAACGCCGAAGTCAGAGAGGGAGCACTTGTCAGTGACAGAGGGAGCTTTAGCATCGAGGGTGTCTCTAGCCTGACAGAGATGTCAGAATTGGGAGATCAATTACTTACTTCTCAGTAACTGAGTTGCAGTGCAGTAGTTAGCATTGGCAGTGCTATGGGCAGCACGATGCAACATGATGAGAGGGGCTGCTGTATAGATGCAACAGTGGTAGTGGCAGGGCCATGAGTAGCAGTAGTGTAGAGGATGTTGGGCAGCAGGCCTAGCACCAACATAGGGACTGATGCGGAATGATCAGGGTGATGCTTAGTGAGGAGTATTACTAGAGAACAGTCCTCACTAAGAGGGAGTGTTGATTTGGGGTAGCATCGGATGTGCTCTAGCCACGAGAATTGGTAGGGAGGCTAAAACACATGAGATCTCCAATACCTAGAAATGGTTTGGGTAGATTCTAAATAGTTTGGGAGATATATTAAAATAATTAATATTTTTAATGGAGTCCCTAAGTATAAACTTACGGAAAATGGAATATTAATGTGAATTAATATAAAACTGTGTTAGAAGGGTCCAAAAGTCATGGATCATGCCAGAGTTAATCTTAGCCGTTGATTAGGGACTTAATCTCGGTCGTTGAATTGTCAATGATAAAAGTATAAGAGGAGGCTTGAGGGTCACTTGGAGAACACACCGAGCTGATCAAGATTTCGATTTTCTGGGGCAGGTTTTGCTAAGGAAGTCGAAAGAGTGATCATATTTTCAGCTGAGGGGCAGTGAATACAGAACGCTGACTGCATGCAAGTTCAGAATCTTGAAGTGAATCGAGAATCTCTATCTAATATAATCTTCTTAGGTACTCCATGAAATCTGATAATTTCATTTATGAACGTCATAAGTATCTTTTACGGGAATGAAATGGGCGCTTTTCGTTAATTTATCCACTACTATCAAAATGGCATTGTGTCTTTGAGAAGTAAGAGGTAGCCCAGTGATAAAATCCATAAAAATAATCTCCCATTTGGTCATAGGAATGTCGTGAGGTTGTAAAAGACCTGCTGGATGACAATGATCTGCTTTTACTTGTTGACATTCCAAACATCTTGCAACGAATTGAACGATATCACGTTTCATACCCGACCAGAAGAAGAGTTTCTTGGTATCCGCATACATTTTCTTTACTCTAGGATGTGCACAATACACTGCTCTGTGGGCTTCCTTAAGGATAGTGTCTCGAAGATCCCTATTATCAGGAATATACATCCTTCCATGGAATCGTAAGATTCCATCATCTTCTAGTTCATATCCTTCAAACTTAGATTCTTTTGGCTTTTTACTCTCAAGACTAGATCTCACCTTTAAATACCAGCTATCTTTTATGAGATATTCTAGTACTCGTTGCCTTAAGTCTACTTTGATAGGTATGAGAGAAAATATCCGTGGTCTTCTGCTTAAAGCATCTGCTACTACATTTTCTTTTCCCTTAATATATGATATTCCAAAGTCATATTCACTTAGGAATTCACTCCATTGTCTTTGTCTAGCATTTAAGTCTCTTTGGGTGAACAAATATTGTAGACTTTGATGGTCGCTTTTAAGTGTAAAACTTCGCCCCACTAGATAATGTCTCCAGATCTTTAAAGCTAGTACTACAATGGCTAACTCTAAATCATGAGTAGCATAGAGTTCTTCATGAGACTTTAACTTTCTTGAGACATACGCTATTACTCCTCTATCCTGCATCAATACTGCACCTAGCCCTTGTTTGGATGCATCAGTACATACCGTAAAATCTTTGTCCATATCAGGGACTCTTAAGATTGGTGCATTGGTCAATAGTTTTTTGAGTTCAGAGAATGCTTTATTACATTCCTCAGTCCATTCATACTTAACACCTTTACGCTGAAGGGTTGTAATCGGTTTTGCAATTTTGGAGAATCCCTCCACAAATCTTCGGTAGTAACTGGCTAAACCCATAAAGCTTCGTACTTCATGTGCGCTTTTCGGTATTGGCCATTCCATGATTGCTTTTACTTTCTCAGGGTCTACTGAAATCCCTTCCCCTGATATGATATGACCTAAGTAATGAATCTTTTCCTGAAAGAATGAACACTTGGATAATTTTCCATACAACTGATGTTTTTTAAGGCAGGACAATACTATCTGTAAATGATCTTCATGCTCTTTCTTATTCTTGGAATAGATGAGTATATCATCTAAAAAGACTTGTACAAATTGATCAAGATATTTGCGGAAAACACTGTTCATAAGATTCATGAATACTGCTAGTGCATTTGTTAATCCAAATGGTACCACAGTAAATTCATAATGTCCAAAACGTGTCCGGAATGCGGTCTTAGAAATATCGCTTTCAGAAATCCTTAGCTGATGATAGACTGATCAAAGATCAATTTTTGAAAAGATAGCAGCTCCTTTCATTTGATCGAAAAGATCATCAATTCGAGACATAGGATATCGATTCTTTACTGTAGCTTGATTCAAGTCTCGATAATCTATGGATAATCTTAAGGATCCCTCTTTTTTCTTGACAAAAATTACAGGAGCACCCCAAGGTGATATACTGGGTCGAATATGTCCTATATCTAATAGCTCCTTCAATTGAATTTGTAATTCTTGAAGTTCTGGAGCTGTCATTCTATAAGGTGTTTTAGAGATTGGTTGAGTACCAGGTTTCAATTCTATTGTGAGATCTAGCTCTCTTTCAGGGGGTAATCCTGGTAGTTCCTTTGGAAATACATCCGGAAATTCGGCTAACACTGGATATTGTTCTAAGGATGGTCCTTTTTCTTTACTTACTTCCTGAATTACATATTCCTGACAACCTTTTCTTAAACAATGCTTCATTTTCATTGCTGATATGTAGCGTAAAGATACTTTTCTCTTGATTCCTTGAATTTGGATTGCTTCTCCTTCATCATTTATACCTAGAATTCTTTTCCCATAACAGTCTACCCAAGCTTGATGAGCTTCTAGCCAATCCATACCTATGACAAGATCATAAGTTCCTAAGGCTGTGACATAAACTTTTAATTTAGTCGAACAGACCCCTAGGTCAATTTTGCATTGATCCACACTTAAGTCTACGGATTGGAGGTCTCCTGAGGCCATTTCTACCTGTCTGAAATCATTTTGTCTGTGAGCTGCCAACCCACATTTGTTTAATGCATATGATGAAATGAAACTATCTGTGGCACCAGTATCAAATAAGATTTTGAGTTTTATACCATTAATAATACCTGAAGATTCCACTACAATGGATTGATGTGCTGCTTGATCGTTGTTGACTAATGCATGAATTTTATGATTGCCTTGGTTATTTGATATTGGTTCCTTTCTAGTCCTATACAATATACTTGATGAAACTTCTGGTCAATCACGTTGAAAATGTGGTCCTCCACATCCCCAATAATTAACCTGTGTTGGTTCTCTTGAATCAGGACATGAATTTCTAGATGAAGAGCTTCGTCTTCTCATGTTGCTTCTTCTCGAATTTCTTCCCCTATTAGCAGTTCCACGAGATTTTCATGCACTGGTGTTTGATGATTCAGTGGCTATATTATTAATTGCCATGGGAGCTCTTGTTCCTACATTTCTTGGGATAAATCTATCACCATAAGGTGGCCTTGAGCTACCTCCCCTGAAGAAATTTCAGGGAGTCTTTCCTAGAAATCCTGATTGAAAAGTTTTGCTGGCCCTACATCCTTTTTGATTCCTAGATGTTCTTCTGCATAACGGCCACATTCTACCGCCTCAGCTACTGATGATGGTTTCCACATGCTCACCAAGGCCCTGATGCGAGGATTTAACCCAAATATGAAGCGTTCAGCCTGACGTTCATCAGAATCTAAGTAGTGAATGTATTTTACAAGCTCCATAAACCTTATCTCGTATTCCTCCACTGTTTTATTACCTTGAACTAATGTATGAAAGGTTGCGGCTTGTTGTTGTTGAAAATATGGAGGTAAATACTTTGCGCAGAATCTTTCCTCGAACAATTCCCAAGGGACATTATCCGTGGTGAGGTGTAGTTGTTTTTCCAGATTTCCCCACCAAATCAAAGCACTCTCCTTTAATTGAAATACAACAATTTTTGTTTTTGCAGAAGAAGAATATTCTCTTAATTTAAAACATCTATTCATTCCTTCTAACCATGCCTCAGCACGTTCTTCTGGTTGACCTCTTGAAAATTCTGGGAGTTTAATTTTCTGAAGCTCCCTAGAAATATCTTCCTTTGATCTTTTATACTCAAAATTCTTTGGTTCCGCTGAATTGGTTGCTAAGGGTTGAAGTTCTTCTTTGGTCTTAGCCATGGTTGACCCTTTTAATGTTTCCAATAAGGCTTCCAATGAGTTCATTATCACGGTCAACTCCGGTGCTGGAGCCGTTGGTGTTGATGATGGTCTCAATGGAGATGATGATGATGGTGGTGGCGATGGAGATGATGATGACGACGGTGGTGGCATTAATGACGGTGATGCTGCCTGATCACGTCGTCGTCGCTCATATGTCCTTACCATTGTAATGTTTCCTGTATACATAATAAAATTTTATAAAAATTTGAGGTATACATTTGGATTTAACATATAGTTTTTGCAATTTCACATTTATAAACGGGTATAGTTTTTTTTTGCTATTTTTATCTGCTAGGCAGATCTTACTGGTACTGAGGTCAAGGAGGGTGGTCTCGCGACCTCCTTGTCCCAATGCAAGGTTTTTCTATCCTAAATAGTACTTATTTTAATGTGTGTCTTTATAAACCGCAAATTTTTCTAAGTTTCATTCATAATATTCATTCTCTTAGTAAACATTCTCCACTAACTCGCATATCAGATTATACTATGTTTTTATTTAGTTAGGCATAAATCAAAATCCCCAAATAATCAAACAATCAAAATCACCTCGTGCAAATAAAATATATATAGATTTTATTATACAAGACATTATGCCAATATTAATAAATTCCATACAGAAAAATTATGAGTTAGCTGAAATCGTCAAGAGGCCGAATTTAATTTGTTACATCAATGTTGACAATTTTCTATATTCTTTCACTAAAAAAATAATTATTTTTACTCTTAATTCATAACTAAATTATAATAAATATAACTTCTTATAGAAATATTATTAGTAAAATTGTAATGTTTTTATTTAAAATATTTATTTATTACCTAAATAAATTTAATAGTATAAAAATAATTTATAAAACATATAAATTACACAAGTTAAATTTATAATTCTAATCGATATAAATCACAACGGTCAATCTCATAATTACGTTAATTTTTAAATGTAATTTTCTTGAAAAATTGGTCACATTTTTTAATGTAACTTTCTTGAAAATTTAGGTATCTACGTGGTAGGCTACCGGAATGGACTGCAAGTGTAAGTATGGCTTCGAATTTTGATTATTTTCCTTTCCAAAATGATAGTGCGGTTGTGTGGAAGTGGGCTTTCGTAGCTTTACCAGAAACGAAACGACCTAATCGTTTTTATTAATAGTTGTCAGAGCAGAATCTCATAAGTCACCCCATGAGCCGAGAGGTTTTGAAAACGCTGAGAATCTTACCTAACTTATTCATGAGTGTTTGACGCGTGGAGAGCTGTTTCTGAAACGAGAATTTGATTATTATTTATGAGCGTTTGACGGGTGGAGAGTGGCTTCACGCGTGGAGAGCTGCTTCTGAAACGTAGGCATGCCATCTGATACGACTGACAGCGATGAAACCCTAATTCCATTTCCTCTCTACCCTGCATCTCCATTCCACATTCCTATTTTATATGCGGAGCAGTATGTTAAGATAGGTCGGTTATTCCGGTAACCTTCAGAAAATATGTAGTGTGTTCGATTAGCCGCGTGAGCACAGTTGAAGAGTCCTTTCGGTGGCCTTGAGACCTTGAATCAATTGTGGGTCGGCCTACCTTGGCAAATGAATAAACATCTGTACGTATGACCGAGGACTTCTTAGAAATATGCCGTAGATTTAATGTACAATTTTTTTTTAGAGTAGACAAGTGTTATTCTACAGTACCCATATTACACAAACAATGAGCCATGACAATTTGTGCCGTATTGCTCACAAGACAACAACTTTCCTCTCACCGCTCCAACACGGCCTATCAGGCCTGACGGGGTGTACGCGCAGGTTTCTGCACCTCTCCTCTCACCGCTCCAGTTATTTATATATGTGTTAATTTACTTTACAAATGTCTATCGATTTTCATAGGTTTATGCTATTGCAGCTGTAGGTCCGGATTCCTATCCCTTTTCTCGGTGCGAAAGTTTCTAAACGGATTTCTACTGTTTGAAAGTCTTAGTCGTAATTCTACTGATCCAGGTCAAGGCAGTGCCTCTGGCTTTTTCACTCCAAGGCTTCAAAAGAGCCAGCAGATGAGATGGCGTCGGAATATTAATCTATTTGTGAACTGAATTATCATTCATAAACTGAATAGTGAACATTTTGATATTTGTGTAGTTGAAGACTTTCTGTTGCGGATATGAATAATGTTCTAAATATGAATACGCTGTCTCATTTCAATATTATAAATTTGAATGATTTGCAATTTTTAATTTATTCTTGTATGTGTATTAAAACCCTAAAATGTTGCTTATTGTGAAACTTCAGAGTTATGATTTCCCATTCTGAGCTTGTTTCTTGTTTCTGGTAAGTTGGTCACATAGAAGAAGGTCACTTCCCAAAGCTAAGCTTCTTTATTGACGATATAAATTTTCTTATTACACGCCCAACGGGTATATACAAGGCAGTTCATACAAGGCTGTTCTGATAATTCTAGTTAAGATGTCAGAGAAATTTCAACAATTCTATATACAGTCCTCCTCTTTGATAGACAATCCACTGTAATACGGTAACGGAAAAAAATACAAACAAGGAAATGTAGAAGTCACTACATAATTGAATTTCATAAATTAGAAACAAAATAATTGGGGCTGGTTAAAATACAGAAGCTTGAAAACGAGATTTAATGGGCCTGTAAGGTCTCACAGGGTTCTAACCTCGCTCTGATACCAAATGTAAGGACTGAGCTGATGTAAAGGACCATTTCTGAAACTATAAAGATTTACTGAACTGTAAATATTGTAAGGAGTTTTTATAGAGCTATCTATTTTAAACAGAGTATGAAACTTTAAGAAAATTTCTGTTCTAAATTTATGCAAAACTTCATATGACTAATTGCTTGATTCAATGATAAGTACTTACTTGGTCTGCTGCGAATGTCTGCTGTGGATGAAAATGTTTCAGAACTCCTCCAGTTTGCTCCCGTTTACCAAAAGACCGAAACCACCCAGCCAAACTGAGCAGAACCTCGCTACTCAATCCAGTAAGCTTCTCAGTTGAAGCAGACTGTTCCCCCGTGCCCAGAAACCTCAGAACAACCAGCTCTCCTTTCGTAGGTAACTCAAGTTTACTTCTTCAGTATCCCCTTCGTTCTTCCTTCTTTCTTCCAATCCCCTTCTCAAACTCTTCCTTCTGGTTTATAAACTAATTCTTGGCGGTGGCCGTCCTTCCTCCAGCACCCACCGCTTCATTTCCTCATGACACCCTTCCCATGTCGTGTCATATACATTTCTTTTTAAAAAGGGTATATTGATTTTTTTTTTTTGAATTAACTTTCCTTTTTCTGATTTTATTTTAATATAAAGGTTAGACTTATATTAAAATATTTTATCATTAGTTTATTTTTATTATTTTATTAATTGATTAATATAATTTATTTATTAAAATTTATTTAATATTACTCTTATAAATAGGTCGTTACAGATGCTTTAGATTGGTTTACGGAAAAGCCTCAAGATTCATTTGATTCTTTGCAATCGATTGTTAATGCCTTTAAGGAAAAGTATGGAGATAAGAGAGAAGGAAGGCATCTCGTAAAAGCTATCAGTATCATTAAAAAGAGAGAGAATGAGACCGTAGAAGAATTTAACAAGAGGTTTAATGATATTATCAAGGAATTACCTCAAGATTATAAACCTACCGACAAATCTCTTTGAGACTTTTATATTGATGCCTTTAGCCCTGAGCCCTCTTACGAGCTAAGACATGCTAAACTTCCTGATTATAGGGATTGTCAAGCTTTAGCAGTAGAACTTGAGAAAGATAAGGCAACATCTGGGAAGTCTGAAATCCCAGGTTTTGATAGGCATTCAACGAAATTGAAAGAACCTAAAGGAAAAGAGGTTCAAGAACCTGATAACGACCTTGTTCAAAAATTGCTGCAAAAGATTGAAAGCATGGAGATTAACCAAGCGAAATTAACCTCTAACCATGCTAAGGAAATAACTACTTTGCAGAATAGGTTGGTCCAAATGGAAAGAACTCAAACACAAAATTTCCAGCCTAGAAATAATAATAATAATCGGAATATGAATTGGCAGAAGAAGGGTCAATCTAGTGAGTAGAGACCACCTAATCCGCTTGAACATACTAATTTGGTTGATGATGCTCCGCCTTACTGTCGGGCTTGTGATGCTCTTCATGAGGAGACTACTTGCCCCATCGTTAGAAGAATTTTGGATAATGGAATGTTTGGGGCAGGTAATCAAATAAATGTAGTGGGTAAAGAGTTTCCTTTGTCTATGAAAGATTGGATGGAAGTTAAGGAAAACAACCGAGATGTTATGCGTCCTGCATAAGCTTTTAGTATAAATAATTTTGAGAATGAAGATGATATCATGGTTAAATTATATGGTGAAAAACCTTCTCCAGAGCAAATCATGGAAATTGCTAAAGATAAGGGTTTAACTTATCAAAGAAGGGATAAAGATCAAAGTGGGAATTAGATTCCCCCTCGAATTTTTTACCCAAATTCAAACTCTGGATTAGATGTCGATTTCGGAAGTTGGTTTGATAATGCAAAAATTTGGGTTCCTGTCTCCGAGATTGTGAAAATTCCTTCCCAAAGGGCTAAGTTACTAAAAGTTGTTGAAGGTTCTCAAGTAAATGTTTCTCAACAGAAAGCCCCGGAGGTTGATTATCAGGATGCTCCTATATATCTACAAAGTTTAGATTCAGATAGCAAGGATCATCAGCCATTCTTTATCACTTTGATGGTCAATGGATATAAATTGAATAATTGCATTCTGGATTCTGGTGCATCAGCCTGTGTCATGACCAAGAGGGTCATGGAACAGCTTAATTTAAGAGTTTCTAGGCCTTACTACAATATATGTGCCATGGATTCTAAGAAGATTGAAGTTCACGGTTTGATCAAGGATTTACAGGTTCATTTATTAGTTTACCCTGACATTATGATTGTTATGGACATTGTTGTTGTTGATGTGCTTGATGCTTGGGGTATGCTTTTATCTAGAAAATGGGCCTCTAATCTAGGAGGGAGTATTCAAATGAGTTGGTCATATGTTATGATTCCTTCTCCTAGAGGTGATGGATTTGTGAGACTTAATAGAGAGCCTGAGAAAAGATTCCATGTTGAAGACCCTAAGAGACCTCATAATGAGATAATTAAAGAACAATCTGACATTGGGAATTATGCTGTCATGTTTGATTTCATAGTTCTTCCCGATGATAAGGTTGATGAAAAGATTGGGGATCTCAAGGATAAAGTTTGGTACATGTATTTTGATGGTGCATCGTCCAGGCATGTTAAAGGTGCAGGAATAGTATTAAAATCTCCCCTTGGTCATATTTTCAAGTTTGCCTATCGATTGGAATTCGAAGCAACCAACAACGTTGCTGAATATGAAGATTTGTTGTTGGGTCTTGGGTCGGGGATCAGAGTGACAGCCCCTGATCTAAGCATTATCGCAGTGCCTAGACACTCTGTGCGATAACACGTGTCATAAACATTAATTCAAATTTCATATACCCATGCCATTCGTTATTGCAAGTCTACGAAACCCATGCCTTTGATTATATTAAATGATGCAAGTTGTGGTAATTCCTTCTTCATATCGCATAGAAGTGAATTAATTGCCGAGTTGAGGAAACAAGTTATATTATCAAATGCCATAGATTTGTCACTGTCCAGGCTCGGATTTGCTTCAACGAATTGGAACAAGTCACACAATTACAAAGTTTGTTCACATGCCCTCTTTCCGTTCATGCGACCACATATATTACAATCACTAATTGACTTGATGTTCTTTGTAGATTTGAGGAAGGCCAAGACAATGAAATACATGAAAGAATTGTTTCATATCAGCAAAATTTTTTTTGGTCTATTATTTGGTTTCAAATTTCAATCACGCCACAGAGCTGGAGTCAAATGCTTGCTTCAGGTTGTTATTCAGAGAGTCATAATTTTGAATTGTAAGCCTCAGGATATGCAAAGTCTAGAAGGTGATAGCGAAGCCTTTAATTCCAAAAAGAAAAAAAACAAACGTAGCCCTTTACAAAGAGAATATCCCTTAGAAAATAGCCTAGGCCAGAAAGAAATA
This sequence comes from Pinus tabuliformis, assembly GCA_031772625.1. Lineage (NCBI taxonomy): Eukaryota > Viridiplantae > Streptophyta > Pinopsida > Pinales > Pinaceae > Pinus > Pinus tabuliformis. The sequence continues at coordinate 51,925,441 of CM062805.1, read as the reverse complement.
AAAGAAGTGTCAATCACTACTGACCAATTCAAGCCACCCAAAAGATCCTTTGCTACCCCACAAAACCACAGAAAAATCAAGTCTGCATACCTAGCCAACAATTCAAATAGATCACATCTTTTCTGTACAGTTCAAAGGGACGAAATTCTTAGCACAAAAGGATGCCCTAGCAGAGGGTCGAATCCTATAGGGAGGCCTACAAAAATCTTCTCAAAACAGGACACAAGAAGCCCAATGCATCATAAAGTATTATCATAGTTTTGCAACATAAGACTTACCTTAGGAGATCAAAAACCAAGACAACACCACTGTAAGCCTTAGACTATTTTGTGCCTCAGATGACCGAAATTTTACTTTTCCTTAGATATCCTTCACTAGGCCAAAAATTTCAAAGATACACGTAAGGAATTTAGTTGAGATTTGATGCATTGTGGAGTATATTAGTTTCTTCTTTTATAGGGCTAAAGAGGGGCTTTCTGAGATATATGTTGGAGAGAATAGGGAGGATAAATCATAAAACATCTTAATGAATGTAATTAATTAATTAACTTAAACCTTAAGTGAAGACTAACCTTTTAGATGAGGAGCTTATCTCTTAATATATAAAGTAATTTTTCTATTGGTGCAAGATGCTTGTGATATGCTTCCTTATCATGATGTTTCCTCAAAACATGGCAAAGAACCTACATGCTTGATATTTGATGCCCATAATTAATATAATTATGTAAAGTGACCAGCCCTTGGGGTTTTAGCCCAAAAACTGGGGTCTTCGATTTCAAACTTAATTATCTCTCAAACTAGGAGGACTTGTGTGATGTACCAAATACCACCAGAAAGATCTTTTCAAGGAGAATCTAATAACATAGATTTCCAACCTAAACTCAATGATTTGATCCTTCAAAAACCATCGACAAAGTCAGGGTACAACCTCAGTCCAGGGAACCCAAACCCTAGGACTTGGGTTTTCAACCATCCAACAGTGTAGCCGCCATCTTGATGTAATCCAACAATTACTAAGAAGCATTCATTAACCATTTGAAATCAATGATTGGTGGTTTTAGTCAAAGTCAAACCCAGTCAACTCCATGGGTTGACATCAATGGCAACACCATCCAACACCTCTGCGTCTGGAATGAAGTCACTCTGCCTTGCAGACAATCTTCCGGCCTCCAGCAACTAAATTGACCTCCTTTCTGACACTTCGCACTAGGTTTTGGCCTAAGTCACCTGACACGGGGATTTGGGATTCGTAGGATTCAGGATTCGTGGTGTCAGATTTGGACGCGTTGACCCCCCGGAACAGGACACGTAGGATTCGTTATATATTATTTTATTAATATATATATTAAAAATTAGATATTTCTTACACAAATTTTAATTAATGATACAAATTTATTGATTTCAAACATAGATCTTCATCTATAGCTATGAGCATGAATAGTACATACAAAATTCAAATACATGTCAGTGGTACTGGTCACATAAATCATGATTCATAATTATCATGCAATATATATTTTCACAATTATCATGCAATATATATTTTCAATATATATCATGCAATATATGGTTATCTTTCAAAATAGTTTATTATATTAAAATAAAAATAAAATGAAAATGATTGAACATCTAGCCTTGCAGAGCGAGAGGAATCTAATGAGTTGAAAGTTCCGCAAATATGTACTAACACTTTGGTTTTGTTCTGTCAGAATTATTTATTATATTACAATTTCTACAAATATTAAAATAAAAATAAAATGAAAACGATTGAATATCTAGCCTACACAACAAGAGGAATCTAATAAGTTAAAGGTTCCGTAAACATGTACTAGCATTTTGGTTTTTGTTATCTTTCAAAATCGTTTATTATTTTGCAATTTCCCACAAATATTGCTCCGACGAGGGTCCTACGGGATTTAGCAGTGACAATTGCTGAATATCTGATCAACACAGAGCTAGGATGCTAATCAACAAATAAACATTTTCACAATTAAAAGAAAATGCTCAGTAAGTTCGACCACCGAGTTGCTACAGGAAGGAAAGACGAAATATTCAGTGAGAAAGTGGCCTCGACATAAAGTCATGTGGAAGTGATCTTTGTGATCCGTGTAACTCAGAAATACAACACAATACATGCTCCATAGGAATCCGCATACAAATTGGCATCAAGACTGACAAGGGCACAAGCCAGTCCGCCCAATGTTGAAGAATGCTCTACTCCCTTAACTCCTTGCTGCAAACCCTTCTCCACTTGCCAACAGCTCACAAAATGCTTGCCAAATGAAAATATGCGTGGCTGTAATGACCAAATGCGGCCTTTTCATACCCGCGCAGGTCACTTTTTCCGCCTAGCGAGTCCTAGAAAACAGGACACGATTTCCAAAATCGTGACACGCTGCCAAAATCGTGACACGCTGGGGGATTCGACGTGTCAAAATAGGACACGACGTGTCATGTTTTTTGGACACGAATTTCGAGAGAATCATGTCGGACACGACAGATTCGGATTCATGGGCCCTATAGAACGAATCCGGTTACTTAGGTTTTGGCTCACTCACGTTGGCTATGCGATCGTCTCTGCAGAAATGTTCAGCCTCCTCTCTCTTGCCAAATTGGCATTGGATAGACACTGGAAAATCTCTAGATTTCTTTGCTGATTCTCCCTTAATCACTGATGCTCCTCTGTTGGCTCAAATTCTTCCCTCACTGAATCACTGTGCAATGGGAAATTCACACTGGCTGGATAATTCACTCTCCCACTTGTGTCTCTCTCCATCCCATCGACTTGCTCTTATAATCTCTCCTTCGAGCTTGAACGACCATGATTAAATCCTTATCAACGACTAAGATCATCTCAAACTCAATCCATGTGAGTTTCTAGAGCATTATCGATCTTCCTTAATTAATTCCCATTAATTAACCAATTTTCCTAAGTTAGACTTAGGAAAAATTTAAATGATGGCTAGTTAGTTTAATCAAGGTGTTTCACAAGCTTATCTTGCAAATTTTTTTTCTAGGTTTTGGAGATCTCATGTTGCTTAGCCCTTACAAAACGAGACTAGAACACTTGTTTGATGCTACAAAATCTAACACTCCCTCTTAGCGAGGAAGATGTTCTCTCATAACATCTCCCCTCTGTACCACACTACTAGTGTTTGACATCTATAATAACCTGTCACTGTCCACCAAGCCACTGCGCATAGTCTGATTCATTTGCTAACCCTGTAGCTGAACCACTTTGCATCTGCGTTGCTACTGACATTGCATTGTGCGTCCCTGCACTACTGCCAACATTGCCTGCGCTGCATCTGAAGTCATGCTGTTGCAACTACTGCAACTGAGTACTGATCTACTATCCTTGTAACTGGTTTCTGTAGCTGTCTCTTGAGTCTCTGACTGCACTAGCTTTGCTCTGTCTACTGAGTAACTGTTTGCACACAACTATCTTTGCACCCCTCTAGTATTTGATTGCAATTCGTTCTGCAACTGTCCCTCAAGATCTGACTGCGATTGCTACGATCCTCTTGCTCTTGAATACTATGGGCCCCTGTAGCTAAGGTAATGATCCATGGGGAAACACTTGCCCGATGCTATCCTACTTGGACTCTGCCCAAAGCTACAACTCTTAAGCACTACGCTCCTCCTCCTTCTCTAGGTATAACCGCTGCCAATGCAAACTCCTCCATCCTAGAGGTCAACTAATCTATCTTTGCCAAAGCTGCGGTCTACTACTCCCCCTTCTTGTCCTTCTTTTTCTTGGGACATTGGGTGCTGTAGTGACCAAACTCACCACATCTGAAGCATTTGATCTTCGACAAATCCTTCTTCGTCTTTTCTCCTCCCTTTGAGCTTTGTCCCTGACTGGGACCCTTCTTTTCTTTTTACTTACTGGCAAGGGCTACATTCGCCTCTTCCTTCTCAACCTTCGACCCTTTGCTACTGCTGTTGGTAGTGCCCTGGACAAGATTGAGCCTAAGCTCCTCCTGGTTGGAAGTCACAACAAAGACGTTCCTAATCTGGCAATTTGTCTCGTCCAGTAATCCCTTGGACAAACGTTGTCCACTCTCTGGTAAACCCATTCAAAGCAATTCACACAAGTTCACTGTCATCTGGTTTCTCCCCCACAACTGCTAGCTCATCTCAGACATTCTGAATTCTGGTGAGATAAGGAGTCACGCCTTCAACCTTCTACATGTTAGTGGTCCTCAACTTCTCCTTGAGAATCATATTACGATTCTTTGATGGATCTTGGTATAGCTTGTAATATTTCTAATGGAATTATACAATGATAAACAAAACAAACATAACCAAAAACACAGAAAAATACTCAAGCATCAGAACACCATTTTAAAGCCAAAACTGCTTTGCTGAGCCATTTTACTAATAAATAAGAGGGTACAATGAGGTGTTGGAAAAAATGCACCTAGGCTTGCTCAAGGCAAGCTAGCCAAGCCCAAATGAATAATAAAAGGTCCCCCTCAAATATGCGTCTGCTCTATCTCTTGGCTCTGTGCTGAACTGCCTAGAAATACGTGGCTAGCTGAATGGATTTGCTGCTAGGGCCCTCTCCGGTGCTTAGAAAATTATGGGAAATTAATCCTGGCCGCTCCACCAATAACCCATAAAACCGATGAAGGAATTGGCTAATGTTTGACGTAGGAAATTCGGCCCTATTTCCCCTAGCTTCTCTAGCTGTTGGCTGAATTGGGATTCCTTTTTGACCCCTCAAATCTGCCTAGAAAATTCTAGGAATTTGGGATTGTGATCTTTGCCCAAAACCCAGAAAAACCCACAAAGGGTTTCCCTTGGTTCCAAACATAAAAAGTTGACCATGCACAACTTGGCCCTCCAATTTCCAATTTTGTTGCTTTGACTGACCCTGTCAATCTTTGCTCTCCCAACTCTAGCAATCCTCCTCAAATGCCCCCGCAAATGGCCTCCCAAATGATTTCCTAACAACCCAGTTCCAAACTCCCCAGGATAGTGTAGCCCCAAAGAGTCTCACTCCAATGACTATGTAGTCATGGAGGAGATGACACAGTCCTACGTGTGATGAAAATGAGAGTTGCGTGTAAGATGGTCCTCTTGTCTGTAGCTTCCCTCTATACTCCTGAAAACCACTCCTACTGGTGGTGCAAAAAGGCATGGTGAAACTCCCTCCTTGGGCTGACACTTGAAGTCTACCGAAGCAAGGGTTGAGATCTCCGCTCGAAGACACTCGTGTGCTAAACAACACTGCAGACTTGGCTTCAGCTCAAGCGTGCTATGTCAAAGACACAATTTCTGAATAGATGAATGAATGACCAAAATGAGTGCCTCTTGCTCTATTTATAATTCGTGGCCCCTTCTCTCCTTGTGGTCCCCACTCTCTCTCTCTCCTAATTCGCATTCCCTTCTCTTTCCTCTCTCCTCCAAGAGTGTGAGTTCCCTTCCTTGGGTCGAATTCTCTCTCTTGTGGTCCCCACTTTCCACTAGAGCTGCAATATTCTCTTTTCCTCCTAAGTCCTGGTGCCAGAATTGCGTCCTATCCCCAAACTCATCTCTAATGTTGAAAATTGAAATTGGGGATATTACAGTCTACAGAGCTTCACAACGACATCCCACATTTCCTTTGCTGCTTTTTCTCTCCAATGTGGAACTATATGATCTCGAACTCCATTTAAGAGAATGTTATTAGAACCGAACCGGTGATTGAACCGAAAAACCTTGTGGGCTGGGAACCAGTTGGAACCGAACCGAAACCAGGAAAAAAAACTGGAAAAGAGACCGGTTTACCAAAAACACATAAAATATTCATATTTTAAAGAAAAACATATACATTCATGTGCATCCATATGAATCCAAACCATTTATACACAAATATGCAAAAGTTCTCATTTACATAGCATGTAAAGGTGCACATAACCAAAATAACATCGAGGGCAATCCATCTCTGAACCGAAAATACATCAAAAAATAGGCTCTAGATGGCCTCTAGCATCCAAAAAAAATCATGCTACAACAAATGCCTACATATCATCAAAACCATTGTCTATATTGGGGCCTTCGCCATCAATATAACCATTTAGGCATCAAAATAAGATAGAAAAAACGTAGCATGTCATGTGAATATTTTGTTTGAGTGATGGGTATTTTTAGTAGAGTCATGATAGAGGAGTTCGACAACCAATGCCACTAACATCAAAGTACATAGAGGGCTTGGTGCTCTTTATTAAATACTAGTTCCATACCCTCGTACATGACAAAATCCAATGGAAACATTGCAATCCCCCCAATCTTGAAATCCTGAAAAACTGTTAAGTCTGCTGGATTTTGAGTGAAATCTAAAATTCTACTTTCTCCATATGAAATCCAATGAAGTTGGAACCACTCTCAAACATCCTGAGTCATTTCATGGTAATGTTAAAAATTTAAGTAAAAGGATGAAAATGAAAATTTAAGGAAAATGTCACATAGAAATACTGGGGCCACAGGCTTGATTAGGCTGAGGGCCATAGGCTTGAATATTAGGCTAGCTTAGGGGAGAGTAAGAAGTGGGCCAACCAATTAAAAAATAAAAAAATAAAAAAAGAAGGCAAATTTTTTCTGCATGAAGCTGGTCATGAATTGGCTACTTTGGTACCGAACCTGCCTATTCTGGTTCGGAGTCCTGTTTTGGACCGATTTTGGTCCAAAAACGATTGGACCGGCCAATTCCACCTGTTCCGGTACGGTTCTGATAACGCTGATCCAAGACCATCCTTTTCGCTTTGGTGATATCCTTCTTATACTCATGGAACTGGATAGGCTCTGTTAGTACAACCATGGCTGCTGTCACGAACTCCTTCAGGCCATGCTCATCCAAAAGGAATTGCATCCTAGCCTTCCAAACACTGAAGTTTGAGACTCCGTCAAGTCTATCCTAATCTTTGAGACCTGCTACGACCATCTTTGCAAAAACTCAAAAACTGAGAAAACAAACTGAAATTTCCTCTCTTTCTTGCGACCCTACTTCTGATATTTGCACTACCCTAGGAAATGCACAAATCTGCTACTGTTTGCCTATGGAAATCCTTATTCGACTCTCACTCTCCCTGTTCTTCCTACTAGGCAACTCGCTCAACCTTCCAGAAGTCCTTCTCCGAAATCTAGCAGACAATTTGTTTCTTCTGAAGCTCGCACTGGCTCACTGGCAAAACTACTACGGTCTTCAGCTTTTGGAAATTGTGGATCTCCTTCTGAAAACTAGATCTAGAAACCCTTAGAGAAATTATGGAAATTCCTCTTATGTGTACTTTTATCTTCTTGACCCTGCAATGATCTGCAGCTGAAACCCTCGCTGCAAAATTTTTGCGCCCAAATCTGCTCAACAAACTGACTGATCTGCTCATTGGAACCCTCTATTCGGCAAATCCACTACCTGCAAATTCTGCTTCTGAAGCTATTCGAATTTCCCCAGCACCTGCAACTGGAAATCAAACTGTCTACCTCAACAATTCACACCCCTATCTAACCTGTGAAAATATGGAGAAATTGTGCCTAGATCTCCCTCTGAAACTGCACAAATTTTCTCCTCTCGCTTCTGAGCCTTTGATATGTTCTTCAATGCTACTTTGATACCATGTGAAAATTCCTTGATTGCAATTACTGGATATTCTTCTCCTAACTATCAACAATTTAATTGTTTATGGCAATTAACGAATAACTTACAATTGCAATCTTCACCAAAAATAAATTACGCTGCGGAAATAAAATGGAAGATGAGAAAATATTGCACACACAATAAAATTGACATAATAATTTTTGGACTAATGTCCCCAGAAAAACCTCATAGGGAAAACCAATGCAGTAGATGAGGGTTTATTTTATTATTATGCAGTAGTAAAAATTTGAGTACAATAATCTTGATGCTCAACTAACAATCCTCCGGAAAATATACTGGAAAAATAATTTGGAGAATTTTTCTCCCTTCTGCAATAATTCGGCCTCCCTTTTGCCTGCTCGAACTCTCTCACCGGCAACTCGCTCTGGCAGAATTCATATTGCTTGGCCTGGGAAAATCGTACATCTTGCTAGCTGGCTCCAAATGAGCTGTCTTGCCTCCCTTTGCCTTTGGAATGAAGTTGTTACGCCTTCTAGACAAGCTTTCGACCTCCAGCGAGTAAATCGACCTCCTTTTCAGCACTTCGCACTGGGTTCTAGCTCACTTGCATTGGCTATGCAGCCCTCTCTGCAAAAATATTCGGCCTCCTCTCTCCTTCCAAAACGGCACTGGATAGACACTGGAAAATCTCTGGATCTCTCTGCTACTTCTCCCTCAATCACTGATACTCCTCCACTAGCTCGAATTGTTCCCTCACTAAATCAATGCACACTAGGAAATTCACACTGCTTGGATAATTTGCTCTCCCACTTGTGTCTCTCTCCATCCCATCGACTTGCTCTTATAATCTCTCATTGGAGCTTCAATGACCATGATTACATCCTCATCAACAACTAAAATCATTTCAAACTTGAGCCATGTGAGTTTCTATAGCGTTCTCAACCTTTCTTAATTAATTCGCATTAATTAACTAGTTTTTCCTAAGTTAGACTTAGGAAAAATTTAAATGATGGCTAGTTAATTTAATTAAGGCATTTCACAATCTTATCTCGAGAAACCTTTTCTGGGTTGGAGATCTTGCGTTCCTTAGCCTCTTAGACACAAATCAAGACTAGAACACCTGTTTGATGCTACAAAATCTAACAACACTCTGCTTGCATGAGGGCATTCCTTTTGAGGTGGGGTTGTCACTAGTGGTCGTCGGAATGGTTTCTTGAGAGGCTGTAGAGAAAACTTCATGTTTGGCATCATAAGGACCTCCCATTTGTTGGGAAGCTGAGTATAGTTGGGCGCATTCTACACTGTGCAGGCCTGGCATGTCTATTATGTCTTTTGATGGTTTCCTAGTAAGACCCAGTTTCAGCACATGGAGCAGGTCCTACACTAATATTTGTAGTCTAAGTACATTGGAGAAGGGGACTTTCTCGGTTCCTTAGAAGTTAGCATGTGTGTATCATGCCTAAAGGTGAGGGAGAACTTGCTTGATTTACATGGGTGGTTCTGCATATACTTAAAGAAAAAGGATTATGATTTTGCAAACCACAAGATAAATACAAGGTAAAGACCAGAAAGCCATAGTTAGGGGCATGCGGATTTTTGTTTTATCATTTTATTGTAGTTTATCATGGTGTTGTTATGCACTTGCATTGATCTAGTCAAACATACACCTATTTGTCTCATTGAAAAGCTTTGTTCTGTTGCGTACATAATATAATATCACCCTCTTTTTATTTCTTTAGTGGTTCAGGAGTTGGAAACTATCTAGAGCCAGTCTCAGCTGTACCATTGAATGATGAACTAGCTCAAGCAAGAGCTTTGGTGTCCAAGGCTGAGTTTGAAGCACTTGCAGATCTAACGGAAAAGGTATGTTTAGGAAAACTTGATGTTGACATTTTCGCTTTTAGTTTATTGCTTATAATCCTAACTTCCTTCTGTCTTCTGGACAGGTTTTGCCACATTCGGATGATATCAAACTCCTCTTGATTTCAGTTGTTCAGCTTGATGTGGTAGGTGATTTCTTGTATCGTTTTACCTTTTTGATGTTGACTAAATTTAGTCTTAGAGCTATGTCAGTTCTATGATAGTCATTTCACTTGTAAGTCAGGGAATAAACTTTAATCTTTCCAAGCTTTTAGCTTTAATAAATGTGTTTACACATTGTTAAGTTTCTTCCAAAAGCCCATATCAATGCTTTAAATTTAAAAATTCACAGGGTGATTGTAATTGCCAAAAGCATATTGTTTCTTCCGATTCGTAACTGCTTTCATTTTTCCATATTTATCTGAATTATACATTGAAATTCTCAAAATGGAAAGAATAATTTTTTCTCTCATGGTCTCCAGTTGATTTTGTATTCTGCAACATTGTGTTTGAACTGTTTCTTTCTAGTTTGACCAAAGAAGGGGTAAACTGTGTTGTTTGATCTTACAATTGGAGAAGTAGGTTTTAACAGCGATCTGACCTATCTTGTTATGTAAAAAGTTCAATGGTTTATTACATTTGTGTCTACATTTTAGCACTTACCATATGGCTTTCTACATTACTTTTTGAATACTGGAGCAATGATGTCAGCATTTCTAAAGTAAAAATATCCATTTGTACACATGGACTTGTTTTTTTTAAATCCATTTTCAATCTGGTTGAAATTACTGAAACTCATAATTACTTTAAATTGCAGATCATGTCTCGTGCAAAGTATAGCATGGCATTGGGTGGCACTCGACCTTTATTAGATATCACTGATGCCAATGGCTTCTCTACTTCTCAACTATCTGATGCTGAAGACCAGCATAGCACAGATGGAAATGTTTCTGGTGATAATGGGGAGGATTGGCATTTGCATCTGCAAAAACTTTACCATCCTTTACTTCTGCAACGGCATCATGACAAAATACAGAAGATCAAACAGAAAATTAATTCTACTGCAAGCGTAAGAATATGGACAGCTAAAGATGCATATGCAACTGCTTTACATTCTTTATTTTTATTTTTGTCCATCAAGATAATACCTGTGAATCTGGAAAAATAATCTCTTGATCGTGTGATCTCTTTTTTCAAATCAGACACTTGTAATAATCTAGAACAACCATCATAAGAAGTCTTCTCTAGCTTGCTTTTGCAGAAGTCCAGTCCCAAACAATGTGATCTCCTTTTTCAAATCAGATTCCTGTAATAATCTAGAACAACCATCATAAGAAGTCTTCTCTAGCTTGCTTTTGTAGAAGTCTAGTCCCAAACAACATTGATAACATCGCTGATTTTTGGCCATGTAGTCTAACTTTGAGATGTTTTTAACCTAAGCTGCCAGGAAATGCGGGTTCGGGTACTGGTACAGGTACAACAATTTTTGAAACAGGGTGAGTGGGCTTGTCGAGGGTATATAGTATATTATAGGTTATATATATTATATATGTTATATATTATATAAAATATAATTCATATGAATTTTGAATTATGAAATTCAATTTACGAATTTTCAATTTTGAAATCTTCCAATTTACAACAAGAAAAATAAAACTTTGAACATTCACATTGAAATTTCAAATTTAATATCAAGCAGAGAGGTATGAATCATGATAATAGATATATATTATGTGTAGGACTCCATTGTCATACTACATTCAAAATTTGCCTCAAGGAATTTCCACACATGAAATAGAAAATTCCAAAAAAAAGTGAAACTGAACAATGAACAAGTCTAAAGATCACTGATTTGGCTTCCTCTAGCCATGTCATCATGATCGACATCACTAAGCTCATCAATCAACAGGGTCTCTAGTAAGGAACTCTCAAGGCTCTTGCTCATCCATCATCCATGACTGACTAAGTAGGCATACCCTTCATGTACCTATCTTCGGGGAATCATGCACCCTTTTACGGGGTACCAAATACCCATCACAAATAAAGAACCCATTTTTAAATTCCAGAGTATCGGGTTCTCCATACCCGAACTGGGTTCGGAAGGGTGAGTTTGAGAAGAACCCAGACCTGTTTTTAGTGCTTGGGTGTGCGAATTGGGTATGGGTATGCAAACCCCATCCCTAGGTTTGCGTATGTTGAAATGTTGTTGTCATTGATGTCAACTCAAGCAACACCAGAAGATGCCGCACCTTTTGTCGACCAAAATGACATGGGAATTCATGGTTTTTCGAGTCTGGATCATCTTTGTTGGAATCTTCTCGTCGACCTGTTTCCAGTGGTATGTGGCATAACATGAGATCCTTCATGGTTTGTGAGTTATGCTTGTTTGAAAATAAATGACCCAACTTGTGGGTAAAAACCCCAAAGGATGGTGATATGGCACCCTATCATTGGCTAGCACATTATATTCATGAAAAATAGGAGTTTTATCAAAAGTCTATGATTAAAATACTTTATAGAGGGACTTAAAGATGATTGTTGAATCTACTAATCATAAAGCAGGTTTTTGACCTCAATATAAATTAATTCTTTATCCCCAAGGGAAATAGCTGCAATCCTTGAGCCCCAAGACTTTGAAATTCAAATTCTAAAATAAGGTTCTCCCTCCAAAGTTGCAAATCGACTGGTCCTTATTAGCCTCTTTAAAATCCATAAAAGTGATTTAGATCTCTCCTCCAAAGGCAATGAAATCAATGAATATATTTTGATTTATCTTGCTCTGAAAATGTCTCGCCCTTGTGGAGACAACGATAAATCAAACGAGAGGCTTGTAAGGAGATTTTTGTTTGGGTTTTGGTTATATTTTTGAAATGGGGGTTTCGTTACTCTACTGAGTTTCAAGTCAGTGAAGGAGTTGAAAGACTAAGGAATTAGGGTTAGTTGGCATCTCTTGCGTCAAAATTGAGGATTGTTGGACAGTATAAAGTGCGGCCTATTCTGAAGTTTGCATTATATTTTCTATCTTTGCGGTAATTCAGAACAAACTCATATACAATTCAACCCAATAAATATTGAAATATCTAGCGTATGGATCATGGTTTTCTGTAGATGATGCGCATTGAACTATGTTAATCTTAAGCAAGTCTAGCCCTTTTGTTTTTGGAAATCTTCGGCCTATCACAATATTGCTACATGTGGTTTTAGACCCTCTATGATGAATGGCATATTGTCATTGAAGTTTATTTTTGGGACATGAAGAATTGAAGCAACATTAGCAATCTCGCCCTGTGTCCCAGACCTATTCCCTACGATCTGTATCTTTTCAATGGATTTGTAGTCTACTTCTGAAGCTCCATTCAAATCCGAAGTGCCCTCTACAGTAGACAAGAAGCTGCGACCTTCCACACAAATTTGAAGTCGTTAAGTAATCTCAAGAAGCTTTAGAATCACTCGTTGATCAATCTTCAAGATTTAGTTCTAGAACATTTAGAGCTATGTTGAATGAAACTTCTAAGAGCTTGACATTTCGGGTTGTACTCATACTTGAAATTGCATCTCCACTTTTCAAACTGCTCACAAAAGACTGTGAATTCAATTGGAATTCTGATTGCCAAAAGGCCTTTGAGTCATTAAAAGAGAAAATCTCTGAAGCACCCATTCTTAGAGGACCAAATTGGAAATTACCTTTTCACATTTCGATTGATGCTTCAGACACAACTTTAGGAGCTGTACTAGGACAAAAAGACTTAACTCCATATGCCATTTATTACACCAGTAAAAATTTGACTCCTGCAGAGTTAAATTATATTGTCACAGAGAAGGAGTTTTTAGTTGTTGTTCATGCCATCAATAAATTCAGACATTATATTACTGGCTATGAAACTTTTGTACATACTGATCATTATGCAATTAGATACTTAATGAATAAACCAATCACTAATGGAAGAATCACTAGATGGTTGTTGTTGTTGCAAGAGTTTAACATTACTATTTTGGATCGACCTAGAAAACAAAATATAGTTGCTGACTTTTTATCAAGGATTCAAAATGATAACAATGACATGCCTGTAGAAGATAATTTTCTTGATGAATATCTTTTTGTAGTATCTACTAAATCTCCATGGTTTGCAGATATTGCTAACTATTTGGCTACAGGGTTTCAAATTAGTGCATCTTATTCATGGATAAATGAAGAATTGTATAAAACAGGGCCAGACCTGATCACTCGAAGGTGTTTTAGAGAAGATGAAGTACTAGAGATATTGAAAGCTTGTCATGATGAGCCATGTGGAGGACACTTCACTGACAAAAGAATTTCTTACAAAGTCCTTCTCTTAGGATACTATTGGCCTTCCCTTTTTAAGGATGCCAAGGAGTATGTTAAGAGATGTGATAGTTGTCAAAGGATGGGGAAACCTATTCCTTCTAATGAGATGCCTCTACAACCTCAGGTACTTATTGAGCCTTTTGAAAAATGGGCTCTGGATTTTGTTGGTCCAATCAATCCACCATTGAGACAGAAAAGGTACATTCTTTTTTGCATTGATTATGTTACAAAATGGGTAGAAGCTAAAGCACTTCCTTTTGCTACTGAAAATGTTGTAGTTTCATTTCTTTTTGAGGATATCTTTACTCGTTTTGGTGTCCCAAGAGAAATTGTAATAGATCAAGGTACTCAATTCACATCCAAGTTGGTACAAAAGATAATGGAGGAGTACAAAATCAAACATCGAAAGTCTACTCCATATCATCCTCAAGCAAATGGACAGGTGGAGTCCACCAATAAAGTCATTGAGGCAATTCTCACCAAAACTGTGCATCTGCATAGAAGAGATTGGGCAGAAAAGCTTCCAGAAGCTTTATGGGCATACCATACCACATGGAGAAATACTACAGGGCATACTCCCTATGAGCTTGTTTATGGGAAACAAGTCCTGTTTCCTATTGAGTTTCAAGTCAAAACTTTCAAGACAACAATCAAATTGGGTCTTGATCTTTCAGAGGCACAAAAACAAAGAATGGAGCAACTAAATGAACTTGATGAGATAAGACAAGATGCAATCCAAAGAACCAATCTAGTTCAACAACAGAGATCCATATGGCATGACAAATATATCTGTTGTCGCGCGGATTGACACGACAACGCTCAGACCGAGGGCTATCACTCTGATCCCCGATCCCTCCGTTTAAGCCTGTCTCCCGCGGCTAAGGGGGGTAGTCCCTGAGAGATGATGAGACCAACTATCGACCAGTTGGTTGGGAGACACGAGACACGATGAGATAAGCACTAAAATGATTTGGTTAAATTAGCAGACCAGTGCCTTAAAAGATTGTTATTACAATGATTACTCGTTAAATGATATAGAAACATCAACCGTGAACAGCAATCATTTGTTATCAGCTTAATCACATGACCAAAACGATATCTGGCAACTGAAAATCTTAAAAAAAAGTGAATGCTTTAAACCACCACGAGTCATAAACCATTTAACCAGATATCAATTTCGCATCTCGACTTGAAAATTCAGCATGAAAGATATAACATGAAAACCACTGAATCTGACAAAATAATTTTCCACGAAATTTTTTTATATTTTTCAAGATTTTTTAAAAGAAATGAAATTTTAAAACTAAATCTAAACTAAAACCCTAAAATATTATACAAAAACATAAATCTAGAAAAAACTAAATAAAATCCTTTTTTTTTTTTTAATCTAACTTATATGAAACTAAGACTAAAAAAAAAAATTATAAATAAATCTTTTTTTTTTTTTTTTTTTAATATTATAAAAATGAAAACTAAAAATCTAAAAAAATAAAATAAAACTTTAATCTATTCTAAACCAAAACTCTAATAACAAAATCCTAAATCTTCCTAAATCTAAAATCTTAATAAATAAATTAAAATCTAATAAAACTTAATTTGAAACCTAAAGATTTTATAAATGAACTTTTTATTTTTATTATTAATTTTTTTTATATTTGAAAAATCCTTAAAAAGAAAAACGAGTTGTTATGAAATTCAAAATTAAAAAAAAAAGAACTAAAATCTAAAATCTAACTAATATCTAAAATCTTAAGAAATAAATTAAAATCTAAATTACGTTAAATCTAAAAAAAAACTAACATTAAAATTTATATAAAACAAAAACTATACAAGATTTATATCTTAAAAAAAAAAAAAAACTTAACATAAAACCTATTTTAAACATAATACAAAACTATACGCTATTTTAAATCTAAACTAACCTACGCTAACAACATGAAATAAAAACAAAAATCTGAACGCATCGAATAGCTGCATAAATAAACATGGAAACCACGGACGGCGACACGCTATGAGGATCAAACCAGCAGGATCGAATGAGGCACAGGTAAAATGAAACGGCCTGAAGAAAACGCCAAACCAAATGCGATAGTGTACTGAATCGAACCCACAGTTAAGTACGCAGAACCGCAGATATGATTATTTGCTGAGCGTAATCGTCAAGGGCACAAATCGAAAGAGCATAAAACTTACAACAAAAATCGTAGCTCTGAGAGAAGGATCGCTGAGTGAGCTAGCAATTGAAGAACGCAAATGCCCAGGTCGAAAAACGTAAACCAGATTGTCAAGCAGACGATGAAAACGCGTACCTGAGCTTACGCAGTCAATGGTGAATGAGCAAAGACGATTTGAAGCTTATTTCGAAATGCTCCGGCGTGTATGAGGATTGGAGCTGAAACTTCTGATCGTTTGCAGGTGAGGAAAGGCGTGGGGACCCTCGACGGCAGCGATGATACGCTTTCAGGATGGGCTCGACGTCGACCAAGGAGGATTACGGGATGCAGAGGTTCGATTATCACAAATGGCTGCGTGTGCAAGGAAAGGGGTCGAGGGGGGCCACTGGATCTTGCCGCAGGCTGGAGGGATGAAGCTACAGGATAGGTGCTTTCTGCAGGTTTTGACGGCAGCGTTTTTTGGGATCGGACCTCCTTTTATGCAGATAAATCCACAGAGAATGCGCATATGATAACAGACTTATGAACCCAACCAGAAAAAATGAATACGATTTTTGTTTTTATCAAAGATTGAGAAATGATTAACCCTAGACGCCAAGACGCAGATAAACTGAAACCGCGATGAAGATTACCGTTCACGTGGAAAATCAAAACAATGCTATAAAGAATACGCCTCTCATATGAATCGGTTTCTGGATTCTAATTAGGAACATTACCTGGCGCTTCTGAGTGGAACGATTAAGATTTGGCTTTGCTACCTGGCGTTCACTGAAGAGGAACCATTTACGCCCTCAGCAAGACGGAAACTGAGACCAGATCACCACAAATCAATTGCCTGAAGCTTCATCTGCGTGATACAATATGCTCGACGGCGGAAAATCTTAGACGCTTGCAAACTGGGTAGACACACGCAGCTTATTATTTTTATATTTTTTATTACAGGTGGCTGCTGTCTGGAGATACGATGAGACCCAAGAAATGTATGCTGAGGACTGTATGCCAGAAAACACCCACAGAAACGGCCAGCAGAAAAACAGATCAACCAAAATTTTATTTGCTTGCTGCGTCTTTATACGTTATACGTTGTTTTGTTTCCTTTCTGCGCTGCGTCCGCTGGGTGAAAAGACTTTCGCCATTGTTTTGAAGCATGCATTCTCCAGCAGCGATTTATAAAACGCGTCAGTATTTTTCTTTCATCATTAGCCAGATAATAATAGATCAGCACAATATGAAATGCCCTAAGGCATCTGAAACCCCGAGCTGAGTGCAGAAGGACTGCTGGCGAAATAAGGTGCGGGTGAGGGCCTTAGAAATTTTTCATAATCCTGCAAACCTGAAAGGACAAGATCACCCAAGGAAAATATATGCCTAAAACCAAAAAAACTGAAAACCCTAATGAAGACTGCATAAAGCAAAAAATTAAAACCCTAGATCAGCTTAATAATTTACAGATTTTTGGCCCCTTAACAGCCAGATTCAGCAATGAGCACAGGAATATTTTAAAGAAATAAAGATTTCAGATTTTCACTGTGAAGAACTTCAGAAAATCTCTCATGCAAATTAGAAAAATAAACCGAATGATAGACCCGGGATCAAATCCAACTGGGCTCAGCAAAAATGCTTGCGGGAGTTAGCTGGTTCAGCCGAGAACTTCCCCGAACGCCCACAAAATTCCTTCATAAAATGCTTTCTGCACAGCTCAAAACAACCTTCAATAAAGAGGGCAAAAATGCTGCTAGATCTCAAACAGTAATGGAGATACCTGCCATTACTTCAGAAACCCTAACAACACCCAAACCCCAGCAAGTGAACAAGATACCTGTGCTCACAATACTCTACAAAAAGCTATTATTAATGGCTGAAAATAAAATATGCAGAAAATTTAAACAATCTCATAGCATTTCAAGAGAGTAACACCAGCAAGATATGGACCCCAAAGTCTTCTTTTATTAACCAGAAACAGATTTACAAGAGAGCTTCTTCAGTATCAGACTCACAGATCGAATGATCTGAAATGACTCCTAGCACCCTATATAAAGGAAACGATCCCAACGGCTAGTTCGAGTGATCCATGTAGAAATGATCTCGACCGTTGATGAGGATCAAGACATCTCTTGATCTCATCCGTCGATTTATTCACTTAAAATATTATTATTTTATTAGTTAGGGTTTTTGCTTTATTTTTTAATTTTTTATTATTTTTTATTTATTTCATTTTTTAATTTTTATTTATTTTATTATTTTTATTCATTTTTTAATTTTTTAATTCATTTTAAAATGGATCATCGAACTAAGCCTTCGGAAACATCACCTAAGACCTAGGACTTAGGACTCATGAGGGGATTTAAAACATTTTTCGACCCTCAGGACACATTACATCGTGACTTTTACAAAATTACATCTTAAGGGACAAACCCATTTAATACAGACCCTCACAAATCACCCAGTTCTGCGACACAACTATAATCTAGTAGATCAACACACTAGGATTCTCCTAAAATTCCAATGACAAAATCCATCCCGGCTTTGGGGTCAGGTTTGAAGGAAAACTCTGCCGATCCATGGATCGGTGAGAGGAAAAACCTTCCGGGACGTAGATTACCATCAAAAAGTTAGGTCCACCTAGGCAATTCATATACACGACTCATGTCTGCTAAGATTATTTACAATCAATACATGCAGACTGGGTTTACAATTAGATTGATCAAGCTGCTGATGAACGCTGGATGGCACGGACACGCTGATCAGGTGCTGCCCCTTTCTGTCAAGAAAAAGGGGGTGCACTGCATGGGTAGTTGACCAGTAGAGGTCAACAATATCAAAGAGAGAGTTCCTGCGAGGAGATTGGGCATTACTGTTTGATTCAAAATTCAAAGATTTCCAAGGGAAATTTCAAACTCATTGGCTTGGGCCTTATGAGATTGAAACAGTGTTTGATAATGGTGCAGTTAGGATCAGAACTATTGATGAAGAAAGGACCACTTTTCTTGTGAATGGTCATCGACTGAGAATCTATCATAAGCCATTGACAAAGGAAGAATTTATCAAATATTTGCAAGATAATACTAATTTAAAGTTGGTGAAGAAGGATTTTCCTTCTTCCCCAACTTGATCTCCAAAAGTCTTTTTCTTTCTAGGAAATAAAAAAATAAAAATAATAATAAATGTATAAACTTGAAAACCAACAATGGTTGGCATGTTTATACAGAAAATCTAAGGTGAAAACCAATTTTTGACACTTTAAATTTTCCTCATACTGGTTCTCAACGCATTTTCTTTATATCCCACTCTTTTCTTTTCAAAAATAAAATAGCTACAGAATACCAGGAAATTTGCAGCTTTTACAGAATTTTGTAGCTGATGTTTGACAGGAATAACCAATTGGGCAACAGAAGCAGTGATCAAATTTGTTCTTGAAAGCATCTGAAGACAAAGAAGAAAGGAGCAAACAAAGGTTAGAAATATCAATGGAAAGGTATTCAAAGTTATGCAAACATTTAATTTAGTAATAAGGATTAAAAAACGTTTAGTATATGAATTTTATGATGATTGTACTGCTGGATAAAAACCATCATTGCCCAAGGTTGAAAGATATTTTGGTCATATCACCATAACACCGCCATTGTCTCCAATCATTTCACAACACTTCCAACTCAAATTCAAATCCATTGAAGAGATTGCCGAAATCGCCAACTTACATTCATTAAATCCTCCAGAACTGTCACTTCATTCATTCCTCTCTCACCCTCATTTTTTGTTTATACCTTTATCGAAACCCCTCATTTTGAAATGCTGATCCATTTTCTGTGAAGAAGAAAGTCAAAGGAAAAACTTTCTGATCATAGGGATCATTGTGAGTTCTAAGCCGAATGGAAGAAAGTTCATGGAAGGTTAGCTGCAAGTGAAGGAGATGTTGCAGAAAGCACAGTGGCTACATTTCGTGGAGAAATTTCATGGTTTCAACAAAGAGGTGACCAAATCCTTCGCCAGAGATTTTGATGGAGTAGAAGTTGACATTGGAGATATCAAATTCATTGTGACAGAGTCCCTTATTGCTGAAGCTATCGACCTATCCAGGGGCGGACAATGATGGTTTAAAAAAAGAGGCATAGAAAGTGAAGAATGAAGAATTTTCTTAAAGAATCTAGGTATGGACATATCCATTTTCAAGAAAGGAATCCCAAGCACTGCACTTAAAAGTAAATGGAGAAATCTATTACTGGTTATTCAAAAATTTATCTCTTGTGAAGGAAGGTTTGGCTGCATGTTCTTTTATCACATTCGCCTAATGATGCATTTTCTGGAAGGGAATGAGATCAATCTCCCATACTTTTTGTTGAATAGCTTAAGAAAAATGTTAGGAAATGTACAAAAAAAGATTCAATTTATAGAAACCACTATGTATCATCATGGCCTCATCAAAATGCTTATTGAATTCCACCTTAAGGGTTTAGGAGATGACTGGGAAAATTTCTTACTTAGAAACCAAGAAGAACAGGCCAGTAGTAGTAAAGGAAAAAGAGGGAGAAAAAGAGTATCTGAAAGCCCTATTCAAAATTTACCTCAACAACAATCCCAGGAACAATCAGAGGATGAAATTCCTATTGCAAAAATTTTAGGAAGCATCAAAAGCAAATTGTTAGAAGAAAGAAAGTCAACAAAGAAGAAGAAAACACATCCAAGGAGATAGAGGAGGTCAAAACAGAAAAGAAAAGAATTCAAATTAAAAACCCTCCTCCATCAATTGTGAGAAGAAGTGCCAGGCTTAATCTAGCACTGAAGGAACCATCTCTAAAAGACATGGAATATGATTAAGAGGAAACAGAGAAACAAAGGACTCCCTCACCTACTGTCATTTCACCCATTCAAAGCCTAGGCCGAAGAACACCAAAGATAGATCCAGTACTGTTGGAATTTCTAAGTCTAACTGTTAGAAACCCTTCATGTACTTTTCTGATTTATTTCTGCCTACTTGTTCTTATTAATTAACAAGTTATTTACCATGTAAATACTAAAATTAAATACGAGTACATGTTCAACACATTACAGATCATCAACTGAAGGAAACAAAACAAGCACACAAGTGACACCGTTGTTTTTGGACCAATGTCCGCGGAAAAACCCAATGCGGGAAAACAGGTGCAACTATCTGAGCATTTTATTATTATGTAGTTTTCTGAATACAATCTAGGTGCCAAAACTGGCTCACCCAACAGAGAATAATCTCGATAGTAGTACCTTTCTACTCGGAAGCAGGTATTCCGATTGAAACCCCGGATAAACACTCCGACAACTCCCAACTCCAATCTGCCCCACGAAAACCCCAACGTCAGCCTCTAGGGATTGCGTCAACCTTTTCTGGTCCAGCGTCACCTTGGCTTGCCCTATGTCAGTGTCTGGAGGCCCTGCGTTAGCCCTTAGAGCCTCTCCGTCACCCACACTGGCTTTCTGAGGCATTGTGTAGCTCCTGGCTAGCTTTGCGTGAGCCCTGGCTGGCTCTGCGTGAACCTCTGGCTGGCTGGCTCTACATGAACCTCTGGTTGGCTCCGTGTCCCTTTCTCCTGGCTTCTCCGCTAATCCCTCTGGTACTATCTCTGCCTCTCTGCTTCTGTATTCATTGCCCCTCAGCTACAACTCTGATCACTCTTTCTACTTCCTCAGCAAACCCTGCCCCAGAAAATTGAAATCTTGATCAACTCGGTGTGTTCTCCAAGTGACCCTCAAGCCTCCTCTTATACTTTTCTTGTTGACAATTCAACGATTGAGATTAAGTCCCTAATCAACAGCTAAGATTAACTCTGGGTTGATCCATGAATTTTGGACCCTTCTAACACAGTTTTCTATTAGTTCACATTAATATTTTATTTTCCCTAAGTTTAGACTTAGGGACTCCATTAAAAATATTAATTATTTTAATATCTCCCAAACTGTTTAGAATCTGCCCAAAGCATTTCTAGGTATTGGAGCTCTCATGTGCTTTAGCCTCTCCACCAATTTTCGTGGCTAGAGCAAATCCGATGCTACCCCAAATCAACACTCCCTCTTAGAGAGGATTGTGCTCTAGTAATACTCCTCACTGAGCATCACCTTGATCATCCGGCATCGATCCCTGTGCTGATGCTAGGCCTTCTGCCCAACATCCTCTGCACTGCTGCATCATGTGTTGCTACCCATGGCCCTGCCACTGCCACTGCTGCATCTGTACGACCACTCCATCTGCATCCGTGTTGCTGTCCATGGCCCTGCCACTGCCACTATTGCATCTGCACTGCAACCCCTCTCATCATGCTGCATCGTGCTGCCCATAGCACTACCACTGCTAACTGCTGCACTACAACTCAGTTACTGAGAAGTAACTGATCTCCCAACTCTGACATCTCTAGACTAGAGACACCCATGATGCTGAAACTCCCTCTGTCGCTGACAAGTGCTACCTCTCTGACCTCTGCGCTGCTGCAACAATTCCATGCATTTTACACTGCTGCCTCACGCTGTCCTGGGACTCTTGCACTGTAGCTCCCTCTGTCGCTCCATCCATATCTGTCTCTACTGACATTCGCCAGTACTGCTACTCCTCTTCGGGGCTCCGTTAGCAAGGTATAATCCAAGAGGCTGGGTACCTCGAGGATCCTGCCCCTGTTCGCTTGTAGTCCGTCTGACTACAACTCGATGTCTCCCCACTTCCGCTCAAGTGGCGTGTGAGCACTCATGGCACAATCATCATCTGTCTCCACTTCCTTCTCTGCCCTTGCTGGCGTTGCCTTGGTCTTAGAAGCCTCTCCTTTGCTCTTCTTCCTCAGACACTGGCTCGCACAGTGACCCAGTTCCCCACAGTTGAAGCATTTGACCTTGGGGAGGTCCTTCTTCTTCTGTTTCTCCTGTTTTCGCTCAGATGCTAAGGAAGCATCTTCCTCTTCCTCCTTGATTCTGATCCCCTTGCTGCTGCTTCCCGCCTTGCTTAGCCTTCTGATCTCTTCTTGGCGAAGAGCCACCCACATTTCCTCCCAATTTGGAAGGGTCACCCTTCCTAGTATGCTCTGGACAAACACCTCCCAGTCTTCTGAGACTGCGTTCAGGGCTGTTCTCACCATCAATTCTTAATCCGGCGTGGCCCCTATGGAAGTCAATTGATCCTAGATCTCCTTCAATCGACCGAGGAAGATGTCAATCTGTTCTCCCTTCTGCATCTAGTATGACCGCAACTGATTTTCTAGTAGCATCTTCCTCTGTACGCAAGTATGCTAATACAACCTTTTTAGGGCCTCCCACATCTCATTTGTCGTATTCTTCTCGGCAATGTGTGGTACTACATGGTCCTTGACCCCATCAAGGATGATGCTCTTGGCCCTCGCCATTGCATCCTCGTACTTATTGTTATCAGTCGGGTCAACTGGGACCGCTATTGTCCTCAAGGCGAAGTGCTTGAGACGGTTCCTGTCTAGAACGAATAAGATTCTGGCCTTCCAGACTACGAAGTTTGAGGCTTCGTCCAGTCTATCTTGGTCTCTTACCCCATTCACTGCCATCTCGCTGCTCCTCTACTTCCCTTCTGGAAGTTCTCGGTGTGACTCCCTTTGAGCCTCGATTTCCCTACTGGAAACCCCTCTGCCAATGTCGATATGCCCCCACTCCGATCCTTAGTGCGGCTACACCACTGATCTGGATTTCTTGGCTAGAAATCCTCGGTAGCAACTCCCTCCTCCTTGGTCTTGCTCTGTTAGGTATTGTTCTGACTACAGTACCCCACCAACTTCACTTCACAACTTACCCACAGCCTCCTAAGCCCCAGCAACTTGAAGGTTAGAGCTTCTAGCCTGTAGGCTCTGCGCAGTCCAGGCACCAGCAAAATCCACACCTCTTGGCCACGGGTGTCAATCCTTCCTGACTGAGAAATATGATCGGGCACTGCGTAGGTCGAGTCTTCTCCCGTCTGCCAGTACAATGATCCTCTTCCCGGCTCAAACTTGATGATGTAGGGATTGCATCACCCCTTCCTTGTTGCTTCTCTGCTAGGAACAACTTCTGTCACTCGGGACAGTTGTTTTCTGTTGCTGTTGCTCTGCTCGGCTGATGTTCTCAGTTCTCCTATGATCTGCAACCACGCTCTGATACCATGTTGGAATTTCTAAGTCTAACTGTTAGAAACCCTTCATGTACTTTTCTGATTTATTTTTACCTACTTGTTCTTCTTAATTAACAAGTTATTTTCCATGTAAACACCGAAAATAAATACAAGTACATGCTCAACACATTACAGATCATCAACTGAAGGAAACAAGACAAGCACACAAGTGACATCCTTATTTTTGGACCAATGTCCACGAAAAAACCCAATGCGGGAAAACCGGTGCAGCTATCTAAGGGTTTTAATCATTAAGTAGTTTCTGAATACAATGTAGGTGCCAAAACCGGCTCACCCAATACAGAATAATCTCGGAAGCAGATATTTCGGCTGAAACCCCGGATAAACACTCTGACAGCTCCCAGCTCCAATCTGCCCCACGAAAACCCCAGTGTCAGCCTCTAGGGACTGCGTCAGCCCTTTCTGGCCCAGCATCTGCCCAACGTCACATTGAAATGATTTCTATCCAGCCAAGCAGACAGGGGGAGCAAAGGCGGGTTACAGGTACACAACAACAGGCAGGATTGTCAAGGGGACTCACCCTTTGCCATTGATGTCAAAGGGGGAGAGAAAACAAGTCAGGAATATCAGAGGCATGGATTCAGGGGGAGCAGTGATTGCAGGAGGAGTACGTGTGTTGCTGGCAATGCCAGTGAGGGAGATTATTGAAATGTTGTTGTCATCGATGTCAACTCAAGCAGCACCAGAAGATGTCTCTCCTTTTGTCAATGAAAATGACATGGCAATTCATGGTTTTTCAATTTTGGATCATCTTCATTGGATTCTCCTCGTCGACATATTTTCTTGTTTGAAGATAATGGACCCAATTTTTGGTTAAAAAACCCCAAAGATGGTGATATCACACCCTATCATTGGCTAACACATTATATTCATGAAAAATAGGACTTCTATCGAAAGTCTATGATTAAAATACTTTATGGAGGGTCTTAAAGATAGTTGTTGAATCTACTAATCATAAAGGGGGCTTTTGGCTTTAATAAAAAGTTAATTATTTATCCCAAATGGCAAATGGCTCCAATCCTTGAGCTCCAAGACTTTGAAATTCAAATTCTAAAATGAAGTTCTCCCTCCAAAGTTGCAAATGAGCTGCTCCTTATGAGCCTCTTCAAAATATGAGCCTTTTCAGAATCTATAAAAAGGATTTAGATCTCTCTTCCAAAGGCAATGAACTCAATGAATATCTTTTGATTGATATTTGCTTTAAAAATATATGTTAGGCCCCTATACTACTAGTGTAACCCCTTATTGTTATTAGTACAGCCCCCTTATTATATTGTTGTACCCATGTAGTCCCCATATTGTTACTATTGTGCCCCATAGAAGCCCACTATTGTTATTATTGTGCCCTTACATTATTATTGTTATGTTGGCTCTGGTTATATTATGAGTCCTTAGACTCCTATATATAAAAAGGAGGTCTTGTCATTTGTATCATCAAAGAATTGTTCATTTGTGTAATGTAAAGGAGGTTGCTCCCTCAAAGAGGCTTATTTCTAAGGCGTTCATCTATCTTTTCTATATTTTTTTGAGCTGGTTTCATAACATTTGGTATCAGAGCTTTGGATTTTAGGGTTTCGTTGCTCCAAATAGGTCATCGTGGAATTTTTGCTGTAACTACTTTTCTGCGACGTTTCAAAAGCGAACAAGAAAACCCATTTGAGACGAAATCGCACTGAACCTCAAGTTTGAATTTTAGAGCTTTTCGCCCTATATTTGTGGAGATATGATCTGAGGAAGTTGGTCTTTTTGCAGACTCCTGAATTACATTCCAAACATGTGACCTTGGGAAAATCGTCATAACTTTTGTTTTGAGCATCAGATTGCAATTTCGTAAGAAGTTACAGAAAGAGGACAGACTGTAGTTTCCTGTGTATATTTTTTAGACTCGAAGGTCAAAACAGTGACACGTGGCACCTCATACAAGTTCGCTCTTCTGAAAAGGTATATAATCAGGTCATCTTGGGAGATTTGGCATAACTCTTCCTTGGAGAATCCAATTTGGATCAGACTGGTGGCATTGGAAAGAGGACATAGAGGGCTACTGCAGGTTACAATTTCAGAACTGGAAGAATCGTAATTACAGAGTTATAGTCATTTTGAGATCAAGCTCCTAAAATCAAGAAAAGGCGATATGAGGAAGTTTGACGGCAAGGATCCAGTAAATTGGATACTTCAGATGGAGCAATATTTTGATCTACATGGTGTACCACTGTTACAAAAGGTATGTATTGCATCTTCATATTTAGAACCAGATCAATTTTTATGGTATAAAGGGCTTTGTTGTCGTAAACAACTTGTTACGTGGTCAATTTTCACGGAGCAAATGATAGCACATTATGAGGATACAAAGAGCAACACCTTCTTTAGGGCAACACCACAACAATTGGAAAGAGTAAAAGAGCTTTGTTACATTGTGGAAAGTAAAATTATGGCAACAAGGAAGTCCACCCCTCACAACTATAATAATGGAAGTTTTGTTTCTCCTAGTCTTCCACAACCTACAAGGATTACACCACAACAATTGAAAGAGAAAAGAGAAAAAGGGCTTTGTTACAATTGTGATAGAAAATGCAGTAAAGGTCATAAGTGTGCTGAGAAGAAATTATTTTACATAGATTATGAAAAGGAGGAAGAAAATGATCAAGGAACATCAAAAGAAGAGTATATACTCAGGAACTAACCCCAGAGAAAGAAGAAATGAATCCGACCATATCTTGTAAAGCATTGGCAAGAATTATCACTCCTCAAACTCTCAAGATAGAATGACATATCAAGAAGTAAAAGGTTCAAGAAGTGAAAGATCACATCGAGAAAGAAGAAATGAATCCAACCATATCTTGTAATGCATTGGCCGGAATTACCACTCCTCAAATTATCAAGATAGAAGGACATATCAAGAAGAAAAATGTTCAAGAAGTGAAAGATCACATCGAGCATCAATAAATGAATCCGACCATATCTTGTAAAACATTGGAAGAAATTACCACTCCTCAAACTCTCAAGATAGAAGGACATATCAAGAAGAAAAAGGTTCAAGCAGTGGCAGTTCACATCAAGTATCATCAACAAGTTCTCCAACTTTTAAAGGATAACGCCACTTTGGTGCAAAATCGAATGAAACAACAGGTAGATCAACATTGTAGTGAAAAATGTTTTGATGTAGGTGATTGGGTATTTTTACTACTGCATCTCAAGCAAGCTATTTATGAGAAGGAAATGTTAGAAATACTACATGCAGTTAAGAAATGGCAACCTTACCGAATGGGAAGACACTTCAAGGTAAAAATGGATCATGATAGTCTTAAATACTTTTTAGAACAAATATTATTTATAGAAGAACAGCAAAAAATGGGTCACAAATATATTGGGTTATGAGTTTGACATCATCTATAGAAAAGGGAAGCAAAATTTTGTTGCGAATGCACTCTCAAGAAAGGATGAGGATGTGGAAGCATTGTTTTGTGCTATTTCTATTATCCAACTAGATTGGATAAACGAAGCAAGGGATGAATGGAAGAAGGACGAAGAAGTGTGGCCACTCATTCAAAAGTTGCAGAAGATCCCAATTCAAACAATATTGCCAGAACTTGAAGAGGAAGGAAAACCATATTGGAACCTGGAGCAGTCGCAGAAACAAGAACCCGACAGCTACGAAATTAATCAATTTCAGAGTATCTCATCAAGTGGAAGAACTTACCTGCTGAAGATTCCACATGGGAGGACAAGAATATTCTACAGAAGCATCAAGAACTACTCAAGCGTTGAGGACAACACTTTTTGAAGGAGAGGGGCATGTTAGGTCCCTATACTATTAGTGTAACCCCTTATTCAAGCGTTGAGGACAACACTTTTTGAAGGAGAGGGGCATGTTAGGTCCCTATACTATTAGTGTAACCCCTTATTGTTATTAGTACAACCCCCTTATTATATTGTTGTACCCATGTAGTCCCCATACTGTTATTATTGTGCCCCATAGAAGCCCACTATTGTTATTATTGTGCCCTTACATTATTATTGTTATGTCGGCTCTGATTATATTATGAGTCCTTAGACTCCTATATATAGAAAGGAGGTTTTGTCATTTGTATCATCCAAGAATTGTTCATTTGTGTAATGTAAAGGAGGTTGCCCCTTCGAAGAGGCTTATTTCTAAGGCGTTCATCTATCTTTTCTATCTTTTTGTGAGCTGGTTTCATAACAATATATTGGCCTTGTAGAGACAATAACAGATCAAATGAGAGGCTTGAAAGGAGATCTTTGTTTGGGTTTTGGTTATGATTTTTGTAACAAGGGTTTTGTTACTCTGCTCATTTTTAGGCCAATGAAGGAGTTGAAAGACTAAGGAATCAGGGTTCGTTGGTATCTCTTGCATCATAATTGAGGACTGTTGAACAATATAAAGTGTGGCCTATTATGAAGTTTGCATTATGTTTTTTATCTCCGCGGTCATTTAGAACATACTCCTATACAGTTCGGGCAACTAAATATTGAAACGTCTAGTTTAGGGATCATGGTTTCCTATAGATGAATGCGCATTGAATTGTGTTAATCTTAAGCACGTCTGGCCCTGTGGTTGTTGGAAATCTCGACCTATCACAGTATTGCTACATGCGGTTTTAGACCCTCTATGAAGAATGGCATACTATCGTTGAAGTTTCTGTCTATGATGTGAAGAATTGAAGCAACATTAGAAATCTCGACCTATATCCTAGACCTATTCCCTACGGTCTGCACCTTTTCAATGGATCTGTAGTCTACTTTTGAAGCTCCATTCAAATCTAAAGTGTCCGCTACAGTAGAAAAGAAGCTGCGGACTTCCACACAGATTTGAAGGTGTTAAGTGTTGATTTGGGGTAGCATCGGATGTGCTCTGAGCCTCGAATTTTGCAGGGAGGCTTGGGCACAGGTATTCCAAAGAACCTAGAAAGCATTTTGGGAAATTCCACCCAGAAGTGATTTTATTAAAATAATTAATATTTTTAATGGAGTCCCTAAGTCTAAATTTAGGAAAATTAAAATATTAATGAGTATTAATCTAATCAGGGGTGAAACTTTTAGAAAAAGCCACAGATCAAGCCAAAACGATCTGAGCCTTTGATTAAGATGTAATCTAGGTCGTTGGTTGTCCAACAGGAAGATATAAGAAGGGGCTTGAGGGTCATTTGGAAAACACACAGAGAGATTGAGAAAATCGATTTTCTGAAGTGAGAAGTTCTCAGGAGGAAAATCGATTGAGGAGATCTTGCAGCAGAGGGGCAATGAGAATCCAGGAGAAGGAATTTCCGGAGAGTACGAGGTAGAGGGAGAACAGAAAGACGTCTAGAGGAAGGCTGACGCTGGCCCACATAGTGCTGACGCAAAGGCAGCGCAATCCTTAGGGGAAGTCGAGTTCCTGTTGAGGGAAGTCGAAATTCAGTTGCCGGAAGCCAGGGTGTGAGTCTGGGAGGCAGAAAGTCAATTTCTTAGCCAGCAGAGGATCTAGAGGAGAGGCAACATAATACCCAGGAGGGGTGACGCAGTTCTGCGCAGAGCCACGCAATGGGTGACACATAGCTTCCAGGGCAGTAGGATCAGTCATTGATTCTCCTGTGACAGAGTGAGATCATTTCACCAGTCTTTTGTTCAGTATTCTCTTTGTATCGGATTGCTAGTGGAGCACCCTAGAATTGTACTCAAAATTTCTCCTGCATAATAATAAAATCCTCAGAGCTGCTGCACTGGTTTTCCTGCATTGGGTTTTTCTGGGGACGTTTTGTCCAAAAATAACTGTCCTATGTGTTGCATTTTTCTTTCTTGCTAAGTATTTTGTTTTTGCATATATGTTAATTAAGTGAAGGCTACAGATGTATTTGCTTTGATATTTATGTAGAACACAGGAAATAAGTTGCATGAATTAAAAAGTAGGAGAAGTAACATCAATTTGCTGCAGTAGGGGTTCCTGTTGAGGAATTTTCACATGGTATCAAAGCTAGGTGCAGGAGAAACAAAAGAGTAGAACCAGAAACCCCAGCGCTAAGCAGAAGGGGAAATCCAAAAGCTGCAGAAGGCAACAAGTCGAAACCCTTGAGGGTTTGTGCAGTTCTAGCCAGAGGGTTGAAAATTCGAGGTAGTCTCTCTCCGAGTGAGTTGACGGAGAGAAAGAGCTTCTAGTTCGAATTTTGCCATGGCATAAGGAGCAACGTTGATCCTCAGCGTGAGGAGTAGTTGGTAGGATGCAATTTTTTCAGTGGGCGTTTTGTCGGGCTGTAAGTCATCAGAAGAAAGAAAAAGAGCATAGTGAGGGAATACTTCCTCAATGGTTTCTTGCCGAGGAAATCAACATTTCTTAATTGCTGAGCAGCAAAGGAGCAGTAGCTTACTAGCTCCATCAGGGAGTGCGTAAGTCAGCCTAGGAGCTACGCAATAGGGAGAAAGAGGGAGCTGTTCAACAGTTTTCAGAGGATATGGCAACCAGTGGCTTGAAGGATTAGGACAGCTTCGACGGGGCTTCCAACTATGCCATCTGGAAGGCTAGGTCGATTTTCCTTCTAGATGAGCATGCCCTCAAGATGTACATTGATAATGTGGTAGCTGTCCTAGCGGATGCAGATCCATTGAAGAAGTACGGAGTTGAGATGGCTAAGGCGAAGAGGATGATCCTAGATGGAGTCATGGATCACGTGGTATGCCACGTTGCAAGCAAAGGGACTGCTAAGGAGATGTTGGATGCCTTGGCCACATTGTATTACGGATCTTCCGAGTAGCGTAAGATCTACTTAGAGCAGAAGCTGAGATCTGCTCAGATGCAGAAGGGAGAACGCGCAAGATCTACTTAGAGCAGAAGCTGAGATCTGCTCAGATGCAGAAGGGAGAACGCGCAAGATCTACTTAGAGCAGAAGCTGAGATCTGCTCAGATGCAGAAGGGAGAACATGTGGATCCGTTCCTCACGAAATTGAAGGAGACCCTTGATGAGCTGTTAGCTGCTCTGAGTTAGTGAGACTAGCTCTGAACTTCATCTCAAATGATTGCCAAATCTTTGTCCAGAGCATCTTGGGCAGAGTAGCATTGCCAAATTGGGATGAGATGTGGGTAGCTCTGAAATAAGAAGAGCTTGGGAGAGACCTGCTCAAGGTGAAACTTGACGGGAGCAGTAGTAGCAGTGGGTCGAAGCCCAAAGTAGAGGAAGAGGATAACGCAACCCTTGCGTCGAAGGGACATCAGGGGCAATAGAGATGAAAGAAGGATGTCTCCAAGGTGAAGTGCTTCAGGTGTGGCAAGATGGGCCACTATGCATCATAGTGTCCTTTGAAGAAAAAGGACAAGGATGAGAAGCATGATCCCAAGGTTGCAGCTGCGAAGATTGACGAGGAGTTCGCCATGACAGCTGAGATTGCTCCAGGAGGGAGGTGGGCTGATATAGAGCTGCAGTCAGAAGGACTGCAAATGGGCAGGATCCTCGAGGAGCCCACCTCTTAGATCGTCACCTTGCTACGGGAGCCCATGATCAGGGGTAGCGGGATGGAGTTTCTATTGATGCCATGGAGTATTGATGCGACAGATGCAGTGGCTAGATGAGCCAGAGATTGAGTAGCGCAGATCAGAGAGGCAATAGTGCGAGGAGGCACAATGCAAAGCTTCAGCAACGTAGTGGCTTCAGAGGCAGCATGGGACTAGCAGTAGTCAGGATGTTAGCACCGAGGTGTACCCATTGGTTACTTGTCCAATTTTGGGTGTTTTCGATTGCTTCTCTCAGCAACTGAGTTGTAGTACAAATGCAGTGTTAGCAGTGGCAGTGCTAGCAGCATAGCAGATGCAACATTTGAGAGGGAGCTGCAGTGCAGATGCAGTGTTGGGTGGCAGGGCCAACAGCAACACGGATGTAGTGGGAGCTGTAGTGCAGATGTAGCATCGGCAATGGCAGTGTCAAAGGCAGCAGTACAGTAGCAGTAGCAGCGCAATGCTTGGTGGACAACAAGTCAAACGTCAGCAATGCAGAGACGATGCTTCAGGGTCAGAGCAGTATGAAAAAAGACAGTATATTGCTAGTGCAGATTCCTCGCTAAGAGGGAGTGTTGATTTGGGGTAGCATCGGATGTGCTCTAAGCCTCAAATTTTGCAAGCAGGCTTGGGCACATGTATTCCAAAGAACCCAGAAAGTGTTTTGGGAAATTGCACCCAGAAGTGATTTTATTAAAATAATTAATATTTTTAATGGTGTCTTTAAGTCTAAACTTAGGAAGATAAAAATATTAATGGGTATTAATCTAATCAGGGGTGAAACTTCTAAAAAATGCCACAGATCAAGCCAAAACGATTTGAGCCTTTGATTAAGATGTAATCTAGGCCATTTGTTGTCCAACGGGAAGATATAAGAAGGGGCTTGAGGGTCATTTGGAAAACACACTGAGAGATTGAGAAAATCGATTTTCTGAAGTGAGAAGTTCTCAGGACGAAAATTGATTGAGGAGATCTTGTAGTAGAGGGGCAGTGAGAATCCGGGAGAAGGATTTCTAGAGAGTACGAGGCAAAGGGAGAACAGAAAGACGTCTAGGGGAAGGCTGATGCTGGCCCACGCAGTGCTAACGTAGAGGTAGTGCAGTCCTTGAGGGGAAGTCGAGTTCCTGTTGAGGGAAGTTGAAATTCAGATGTTGGAAGCCAGGGCGTGAGTCTGGGAGGCAGAAAATCGATTTCTCAGCTAGTAAGGGATCCAGAGGAGAGGCAACGTAATAACCAGGAGGGGTCACGGAGAAACTGCCCAGGTTGATGCAGTTCTGCGGAAAGGCCACACAGAGGGTGACACAGAGCCTCTAGAGCAATAGGAGCAGTCACTGATTCTCTAGTGGCAGGGTGAGATCATTTCACCAGTATTTTGTTCAGTATTCTCTCTGTATCGGATTTCTAGCTGAGCATCCTAGAATTGTACTCAAAATTTCTCTTGCATAATAATAAAATCCTCAGAGCTGCTACACTGGTTTTCCCATATTAGGTTTTTTCGAGGACGTTTTGTCCAAAAATAACCGCGTCCTATGTGTTGTATTTTTCTTTCTTGCTCAATATTTTGTTTCTTCATATATGTTGATTAAGTGAAGGCTGTAGATGTATTTGCTTCGATATTTACCGTAGAACACATGAGATCTCCAAAACCCAGAAATCGTTTATGGAAATTCTGCATAGAAATGACTTAATTAGATTATTAGCCATTTTTTAAATAATTCCTAAGGCTAAACTTAGGGAATATGGTTAATTAATCAATATTAATTAAGTCAAGGCGAGAATCATCTGGAAACTCACATGGATCGATCTAGAGATGATCCTAGCCATCAATTATGTTTTAATCTTTAGCCTTTGGTGCTCCAACAGAGGATTATAAGAGGAGGTTGATGTGGTGATGGAGAAGACACTTGAGCAGTTCGATTTCTTGGCAGATCGATTTCTAGAGTAGCAGTAGTCAGTTGCCGGAAAGAGAGCTAGAGATTGAACTAATGTGAGAGGGGCAAGGACAATGAGTTCGAAGGAAAGATTTCCAGATCCGTAGAGGCAACAACAAGAGGGCTGAGTTATCCCAAAGAGGCAGTGCAGAGGCTTTGCGCGGTAGCTTCAACAAGGCAGATTGATTTGCTGGTGAGAAAAATCGTTCTTAGTTCCAGAGGTCGGGCAAAGGTTCCAGAAGGTCGGAGAGATGATTTCCTCAGTAGCTAGAGGCAGAACGACTTCATCAGAGGCAGTTTCGAGCCACACGTGTGGGAGGCAGCGCAGAAGGGCTCATGCTAGGGTTTGGATGGCTAGTTTGTTGAAGGCAAGTTGTGCTAGAGATTCCCTGTGGGAGAAGGGAAATTCCCTTAAGTATTTTGCCCAAATTTTCTTGCTATGGATTGCCAGTTTCAGGCATCCAGATTGTACTCAGATTTTTCACTGCTGCATAATAATAAAACCCTCATCTGCTGCACTGGTTTTCCCAAGTTGGGTTTTTCTGGGCACAATTATCCAAAAATAATTGTGTTATTTTTATGTGTGTGTGCTAGCATTTCTCAGCGTCCAACATTTTATTTTCTTTCGCAGTATTTAATTTGTGAAGGTTGTAATGTGATTTATTCAACATTTGCCGTAGCAAACAACTGATAAATTGTTATATAAAATTAACAATTAAGAGAATAATTACCATTTACTGCAATAGGGTTCCAGTTTAGAATTTTCACATGGTATCAGAGCGCAGTTGATCAGCCTTAGAGCTCAGAGGTGAAAAGAAGGAATTTCGCTGCTCGATGTGGGCAGTAGGCCGAAATATCCAAGGGCAACGCAGTCATTTTTCTAGGAGGCCGAGTTACTTGTGGAGGTTCGATTTTTCTGAGTGAGGGACAAAAAAATTCAATCCTACCAGATCGAGTGATTCCAGAGGCAGAGGGAGCAACTCAAATTTTTCATTGAGCAGATCTCTAGCTAGACACAAAAGTTTTGCAGTAGTACGCTAGAGCAAAGCCAACATCGGGGTGGAAGAGAGAAGAGCACACATAGAGGGAAAATTTTCCTTAGGGAACTTCTAGTCTCAAGAAGTTTGATTTTTCCTTGCAGATCAACAGTCATTGTGAGAAAATCTTCTCACTCCAAAAGGCAGTGCGAATAACAGAGCAACAACTGAGCAGAAGGAAAGAGGAAGTTTTTGACAAATTGTTGAGATGGCCGTTGTTGAGCTTTGTGATCAAGACAGGTTGGATGGAGCTTCCAACTATGTCATTTGGAAGGCAAGGATGTCCTTACTTTTAGATGAATATGGCCTGAAAGCCTATATTGATGCGGTTGTAGTAGTTCCCACGGATGTAGATTAGATGAAGGAGTATAGAAAGGAGATGGAACGAGCGAAGAGGTTGATCGTAGACGGAGTCTGGGTTCATATTGTCTCACATATAACGGCCAAGGGAACGACCAAAGAGATGTGGGAGACTCTCTCCATGCTATACCAAGGTACTTTCGAGCAATGGAAGATGTACTTAGAGGAGAAGCTCAGATGCATCAAGATGTAGAAGGGGGAAGGCATAGATCCCTTCCTCAATAGGATTCAGGAGGTTCGAGACCAACTATCAACTGTTGGGGCAGCACCTCAACCCACGGAGCTAGTGCAATTGGCATTTAACAGTGTCTTAGAGGAGTGGCAGGTATTTGTCCAAAGTATCTTGGGCAGAGATACTTTGCCAAGGTGGGCCAGGATGTGGCCGATTTGCAGTAGGAGTTGAGACGAGCTCTATTGAAGAGCTCCATCAGTGGCGGTAGCAACAGATTGAAGCAGGTGAAGGAGGAGGAGAATGTGGCCCTCACATCTAAGGGTCCCAGTCAGGGACAAGGGGAGCAGAGGAACAAGAAGAAGGGCCTGTCGAAGGTCAAGTGCTTTAGATGTGGTGAGCTTGGTCACTATAGTACCCAGTGTCCTTTCAGGAAGAAGGACAAGGAGGAGAAGCATGACCAACATACAGCTTCAACAGAGATCGATAGACTTTCCTCCAGGCTGGAGGAAGACTTAGCTATGGTTGCTGATATACATCCAGGAGTGAGGTGGGGTGACTTGGTGTTGTAGCCCCAGAGTGCTACAGTTGGGTGGGATCCTTGAGGAAGTCCACCTCATGGATCAATACCTTGCTACAGGGGCCCACAATATTCAGTAGCAGGATGGATTAGTGGCAGTTGATGCAGATCAAGTGACAGTTGCAGAGACTAGTAGCAGTCAGATGCTCGGGAGCGCAGTGCAGTTGGCATAGTGCAGAGTCAACAACAATGCAGATTCTTTAGTGACAGTGTAGATAGTAGTAGCAGTCAGAGACTCGGGAGACAAGTCCATCATAATGATCACAACTGATTTAGTATTTTGGATGCTTTTCAGTTGTAACAACAACATATGAGAGGAAGTTGCAGTGTAGATGCAATGTTGGCAACAGTTTAGCAGGGTCAGCAACAACACAGATGCAACATATATCAGAGTTGCGCAATGGTTGGTGGGCAGTATGGTCTGACATCAGCAGCGTGACAGGAGATGATGCAGAGGCAGGGCGCTGCTATAGGGTGTGCAGTAGCACTAGAACACATTCCTTGCTAAGAGGGAGTGTTAGTTTTTGTAGCATCAGATGTGTTATAGCCTTGAAACTTTGTGGAGAGGCTAGAATCCATGAGATCTCCAAAACCCAAAAATCATTTATGGAAATTTCGCCTAGAAATGGCTTAATTAGATTATTAACCAGTTTTTAAACAATTCCCAAGTCTAAACTTAGGGAATATGGTTGATTAATCAATATTAATTAAGTCAAGGCAAGAATTATCTAGAAACTGAAACGGATCAATCTAGGGATGATCTTAGCCATCGATTATGTTTTAATCTTGGCCGTTGGTCCTCCAACAGAGAATTATAAGAGGAGGTCGATGTGGTGATGGAGAAGACACTTGAGCAGCTCGATTTCTTGGTAGATCGATTTCCAGAGTAGCAACAATCAGTGGTTGAAGAGAGAGCTAGAGATTGAAGTAGCGCGAGAGGGGTAGGGACAATGATTTCGGAGGAAAGATTTCCAGATCCGGAGAGGCAGTAGCAAGAGGGCCGAGTTATCCCAAAGAGGCAACGCAAAGTCTCTGCGCAGTAGCTTTAGCAAGGCAGATCGATTTGCTGGTGAGAAAAATCATTCTTAGTTCCAGAGGCTAGGCAGAGGTTCCAGAAGGCTGGAGAGATGATTTCCTCAGCAGCTGGAGGAAGAATGATTTCATTAGAGGCAGTTTCGAGCCACACGTGTGGGAGACAATGCAAAGGCAACGCATAAGGGATCACGCTAGGGTTTGGACGACCAGTTTGTTGAAAGCAAGTCGTGCCAGAGATTGCTCGTGGGAGAAGGGAAATTCCCTTCAGTATTTTGCCCAGATTTTCTTGCTGTGGATTGCCAGTTCCAGGCATCCAGATTGTACTAAGATTTTTCACTGCTGCATAATAAATCCCTCATCTGCTGCACCGGTTTTCCCAAGTCGGGTTTTTCCGGGGACTCTTTTCCAAATATAATTGTGTTATCTTTATGGGTGTGTGCTAGCTTTTCTCATCTTCCAGCATTTTATTTTCCTCCACAATTTTTATTTGTGAA
The DNA here is from genome assembly GCA_031772625.1 of Pinus tabuliformis. Lineage (NCBI taxonomy): Eukaryota > Viridiplantae > Streptophyta > Pinopsida > Pinales > Pinaceae > Pinus > Pinus tabuliformis. The sequence continues at coordinate 51,888,271 of CM062805.1, read as the reverse complement.
GGTTGCAGTGTGATTTATTTAATATTTGCTGTAGCAAACGATGAATACATTGTGAAATAAATTTAACAATTAGGAGAATAATTTCCAGTTGCTGCAATAGGGTTCTAGTTTAGAATTTCACATGGGCTTCCCTTTTTCATTTGGAGCTAAAACATTTGATGTTCTCACAAAATTATTAGAAAAGCGTTCTGTGGTTTTTGTCTCAGAGGGGTTTCCACCTAGAAATTATTATGTCTACTGTCTATTACTTATTTATGCTGAAAATTAATTAATGCTCTGAAAAAATTAACAAGTTACTAATTGCTAAGAAACACTGATTCATCCCCCTCTTAGTATTTCCAATAGCGTACCCCTTCTTCACAGTTTTTTACCTGTCTTGGAAATATTTTCCGATCGATTTTGTTCAAAATCTGGCAAGGATTTTTTGGAACGGTAAATTTGAGCTCTGTGATCTGCACAATTCAAGTACTTCATATTGGGACTCCTTCCATTGGTGAAAGTCCGTAAAGAGCAGGGGACATCGACTGAGGTGACAGTGGGTCCTTGTCCCATTGTCGCCACTTGATCTAGTAATAGTCCCTTAGGAAACCCTGCTAAATTGAGTGGTAATAGGTGCAAAACCCATCACTTGGGTACATTGCCCATGTAGCTCCATTTTTTGGGTCAACTCCTCACAAACCCAGTACCCCAAGGGTTGTGGGAGTACCTCCCAAGCTACACAATTCAACACTCTCTCGTAGTGAGGGTGGTGCTTCCACCACTTGGAAGTTTCTCGTATTTGTGAGCGACACTAGCCCAATCTCTGGTGTCAACCATTGCAACATACCCTGTAGAATGAACCTCACTAGCCTCGATAGTGGCCCTACGACAATCTCGTCAAAACCTGAAGATTCAAATTTCCATAGGGCAGTTGACAATCCTTCACAGTCTCCCTTTGAAGCTAGACTCCCTTTGATTCTACACAAACTCCACTGGCTCACACTGCTTTCCCTCTTAGAAAGTTCTGCTACCAAACTTGTGTCCTTCCAAGGTCAGTCTGAGCTATGGTTGAACATTGGGTCTAATCACTCTATACCACTGCAACTCAACTCAGCAAGCGATCTCATCCTCCTGGGTCAAATACCTCACATGCACATGACTCCAATGTCATATGTGCAACTTCACAACCTAATGAAGATACTAGCTTGACATCATCTCTTCCTTCACATAGAGCTAACACGTTCATTCGAAAGCACCCCTTGAGTAGTCCCAACAATCTTTGATAAGTCATAGAAAGTCCAATATCTACAACTTGCCACACAATAAATTGTTGTTCACTATGTTCTCCACCAATCCACCAAAACTCCCAGCCCATCTCGTCACCTAGCCAGTCAAGACCACATTTCCATGTTCTCAGCTGAACCTTCTGCTCCATGCATTAGGCAATTTCATAGCTCCCTCTTAAGCTGCTTCACTGTGCGCAGTCTGATTCAACTGTCTCTTCAAAGTAGCTCTGATTCCATGTTGATTTTTCCTCTACACTTCAAAATCAGGTTTGTCTAGAACACAATCACAAACACACTAAAATGCCACATCACAACCACTTTGCGTAGCGGAAAATGTACAACAGTGAATCAATGTAGCACATAAAATTTTACACAACCCAAAACTTGTTATATTACAATCTTTAATACAACAAATATAGGGCTCCTGTACCAAGCATTATGGCCCTTACAATTTGCCCTGATACAAGGAAACCAGGGCTTGATGTTAACAACGTATGACAACCAATCTACCCTTGAACAATACACACTTGACTTACTTGTTGAAGGAGATCTCACACCAACCTTTTCAGTCCATGTACCTTGAGCACCTGGTGGGTCCTTTGCCACCTCTACTGCTGCTCACATGTATTTTTGTTGCTCTTGAATTGCTTGCACCTTCAGCTGACCAATCTACCTTCTATCAATTCTCCCACTGCTCCAAGAAGACTGAACATAGGCTGCCCTCTAACAATGTCTTAGATCACTGTTCTTAGGGTCTTTTCAATTGCCTTCACACAGTCCCTTTACTGCCACCAAAGATGACTGTTCACAAGGTCTTCACTAGACTGCCTTCTATTAGACTTATTGAATCTTGATGCTTCAAAATGTTTGATCATAGGCTACAAGGACAACCCTTCCCACTATCATCTTGCTACTCCAAGAAAACGGTACATAGGGCATGTTGACCTCTACTGGTCAACTACCCATGCAGTGCATCCCGTTTTTCTTGACAGAAAGAAGCAGCACCTGATCAGCATGTCCGTGCCATCCTGCCATCATCAGCAGCTTGATCATTTCAGTTGTAAACCCAGTCTGCATATATGAATTGTAAATAATCTAAGCAGATCAGAGTCATGTATGTAAAACTGCCTAGGTGGACCTAACTTTCTATGATAATCTATGTCCCGGAAGGTTTTTCGTCTCACCGATCCATGGATCGGCAGAGTTTTCCTTCAAACCTGACCCCAAAGCCGGGACGGATTTTGTCATTAGAACTTTAGGAAAATCCTAGTATGTTAAATCTGCTAGATTATGGTTGTGTCGCAGAACTGGGTGTTTTGTGAGGGTCTGTATTAAATGGGTTTGTCCCTTAAGATGTAATTTTGTAAAAGTCATGATGTAATGTGTCCTGAGGGTCGAGAAATGTTTTAAATCCCCTCATGAGTCCTAAGTCCTAGGTCCTAGGTGATGTTTCCGAAAGGCTTAGTTCAGTGATCCATTTTAAAATGAATTAAAAAATTAAAAAAATGAATAAAAATAATAAAATAATAAAAAATAATAAAAAAATTAAAAAATCAAGCAAAAACCCTAACTAATAAAATAATAATATTTTAAGTTAATAAATCGACGGATGAGATCAAGAGATGTCTTGATCCTCATCAACGGTCGAGATCATTTCTACATGGATCACTCGAACTAGCCGTTAGGATCATTTCCTTTTTATAGGGTCTTAGGGGGTCATTTCAAAGCATCGGATCTGTGAGTCTGGACTGAAAAAAGCTCTCTTGTAATCTGATTTCTGGTTAATAAAAGAAGACTTTGGGGTCTAAATCGTGCTGGTGTTACTCTCTGGGATTGCTGTGAGATCTTTAATTTTCCGCATATTTCAGTTTTCAGCCATTAGTTATAGCTTGTTTTTAGAGTATTGTGAGCACAGGTATCTTGTTCACTTGCTAGGGTTTGAGTGTTGCTAGGGTTTCTGGGATAATGGCAGGTATCTCCATTATTTCCTGAGATCTAACAGCATTCTCTCTCTCTTTGCTGATGGTTGCTTGAGATGTGCAGGAAAACCTTTCTGAAGGAAATCGTGGGCGTTTGGGGAAGTTCTAGGCTGAACCAGCCGACTCCCACAGTTTTTCTTTTGCAGAGCCCAGCTGATTTTGGCCCTGGGTTAATCATTTAGAGTTTATTTCCTGCTTTGCATGAGAGACTTGCTTTCTTTTCTTCATAGAGAAAATCTGAAATCTTTATGTCTTTAAAATTTTCCTGTTCTTATTGCTAAATCTGGCTGTTAAGGGGCCAAATCTGTACATTAAATTAGCTGTTTTAGGGTTTCAAATTTTTTTTTAGGGTTTTGATAAATTTCTCAGTTTTTCTGGAGCAAAATGAAACTGAAAATTTTCTTGAGCTCTTCATTTGTCGAAAACTGATACATCGAAAGTCTGTGCAGGCAGTTCATCGGTCTAAAACGGTAGTGCATGTGTACACAGGCATAAGAGATAAACGCGTGTGCATCCATTAGCGTATTCTCAGAATCGATCCACGATTGCCACGACTTGGACAACAGCTTTCAAAGCCCTGATCCAGCATAATCATCTGCGTGCTGGATTATTCGCTTGAAATCAGGATTTCTAAAAGCGTGAGCGTATGCATTGCCGGGGTGATGGTTCTTTCTTTCTCCATTGAGCATCATTGCAGCCGTGCACCAACTGTATAAAAGGATTACTCCACATCATTTTTCAAGCAGTCTCAGCATTCTTCCAAAACCGTAAAAAATCCGCCATTATAGACCCCTGAGCTCGAGTGTTGGCGAAATATTTCCGCCGTCACCTGTTACGTGATCGATTTGTGATAACTGTGTTATGCACTCTCGAGATTTCCATTTGTGCGCAGTTAAAGTGGCAGCGTTTTCTCCAATCGCCTCCGTCTGGTGCTCGCACACCTGCAAACTGGTCTCAGGAGTTAAACGTTAAAATCACATGTGTGGGTACTTCGCATGGGAGTAACAGCTTCAAAAAATCGATTCAAATCCGTTGATCTGTGGACATAAACACGCAGCAGTGATCAAAACCCTGATTCAGCATTTCGATGACCATCATACGTTGCCAAAACGTTGCCGACTGAACCTGCGTCTTCCGCCGACCTATGCATAAATGATTTCTGGCATACGTCTCATCACAAGTCCCTTTTTTCCGGTGTCTCGTGCAGGTGAAGCCGAGTTTGACGTTGAAGAAATCGCAGCAGGTATATGTGTTTCTCATTTTGCTGTGGCGTGAAATCATTTTTGCTGTAGCGTGAAATCGTTGGGTATGCGTGGTTTAAGCTTAAGCGTAGGTAATGAGGTAATGAGATCGATTTTTTTTTTTATTTACGTTTTCATTTTTAGTTATAGTTTCTTTTCTTAGGTCATAACATAATATATCTGGATTTATTAGATTCTAGTTTTTTTTTTCTAGATTTAATTTTTAGTTTAGGATTTTAGTTTATGTAAATTTTAATATTTAGTTTTTTTTTATTTTTTTTTAGATTTTAATTATTTTTTTTTAGATTTTAAATTTTAAAATTTAGATTTAGATTTTAATTTTAGATTTTAAAGTTTTAGTTTAGCTTTAATTAGATTTTAATTTTTTTGTTTAATTTTTTGATTTTTGAATAAAAAATAAAAAATGAAAAGATATATTTTTTTAGTTTTATTTTTAATGATTAGAATTTAGTTTTAGAATTTTAACCTTTTAGATTTTTAATTTCCATAATATTGAAAAATAAAAAAAAATTGAAAAAAGATTTAAAATTTTTTGAAAAAAATAAAAAATTTGTGGAAAATTATTTTTTGCAGATTTCAGTTGCTTTCACGTTATATCTTTATTGCTGAGATCTAAGGTTTTCAAGCCGAGATGCGAAATTGATATCTGGTTGATGGTTTATGATTCTCGTGGTGATTTAAAGCATTCATCTTTTCAAATTTTTAGCTGCTGGATATCGTTTTTGTCATTCTAAGAGCATTGTGTTTTTAGCTGATGATAGATGATTGCTGTTCATGGTCCATCTTTTTATATCATTTAACAAGTAATCATTTTAATAACAATCTCTCAAGGCACTGGTCTATTAAATCTCTAAATCCATCTAGTGCTTATCATATCGTGTATCGTGTCTCCCACCCAACTGTTTGGCAGTTGGTCTTCACTATCTCGCAGGGTCTACCCCCCTTAGCCGCGGGAGACAGGCTTAAACGGAGGGATCGGGGATCAGAGTGACAGCCCCCGGTCCGAGCGTTGTCGTGCCAATCTGCGCGACAACAGGGCACACTTTGCAACCCTCACAACTATGACTCAACACCTCATGAGTGACAGTACTTAGGGCATCTCAAATCAGTCCACACACAGTGCCTTTACAACCGATAAGATCACTGATCTAGGGCACAAAAACGTTGTTCATCAACACCCTTGTGGACAACCCTTTCCACATCGGCGATTCATCAAACATAAGATCACAACCTTACCTCTTTAGGAACTCAACATAGCTCCTAACAGTCCACGTTTCTGTGCATCACTTGACTAAAATTTTTTTGGCCTTGATGACTCTCCTTAGTGGCCACCATAGACCCTGCGACCACCTCAGACCCATGACCACCTTAGTCACAAATATGCCTGCGGTCACCTCACTTGCTGGCCCTAATTTCCTATGCAGAGCTTCGGCCCCTTATCCTTGCCTTAACGCAGGCCTTGTTGCCTCCTGTCCAACACAAAATCAGGGTCTCGACCCTCTCTCCAACCTCAGAAAATGTCACAAAGCTAGCGCACAAAGATGATGCCCAACTTGCATGCCCAAAATCTCACGAACAAACCTTCCCAATCTCGACCAACGAGAACATAAGACAAGAAACCAAACACATCCTTCTCTACTTGCTAACTTGGCTCCTTTTGAGGTTTACGGTCTTCTTGTGAAGTCTTCAATTGATGAATTGCACTTGTGGATGTGACAAATGATCTTGAACTCACCTATTCTTATAGTGATCATAGGTGGTGTCATCCTCCACCAAGGGTTGTGTCTTGTAGGCCAAGCTGACTTGAGCCTGCACATAGAAACCCCACCATCATTAGAAATAAATTCCTTTTCATTTGTCTTTTGCCACATCATTGAAGCCCTAGGTGCCCCTTAGCCCTTCATATGGTTTCAATGATTAAACTATCAATTTTCCACCTTGGTCTTCCGCCCACAACTTTTGGTACAAAACTCATCACTTGGGTACATTTCCCACTAAACTCCATTTTCTTGGGTCAACTCCTCCCAAACCCAGTACCCTAGGGGTTGTGGGAGTACCTCCCAAGCTACACAGTTCAAAAATGACCTAGATTTACTTCTTGAAGACAAGGGATGAGGTCTTTAGTCGCTTACAAATGTTTAAGGCTCTTCTAGAGAACTCAACAAGAAAGAAGATAAAGGTTCTTCGAATATATAATGGAGGCGAGTACATTGAGAAGTCCTTCAAGGATTTTTGTGCAAAGGAGGGTATTAGGAGAGAGTGGACAACTCCATACAACCCACAACAAAATGAGGTTTTAGAAAGAAAGAACAGGACGATTGTCATAGCAGTGAGGACCATGCTATATGACCAAGACATGCCTAGATATCTTAGGGTAGAGGCATGTAGCACAACAATTTACATTCATGATAGGGTTCCGCACAAGGTATTGGGAAAGATGACACTTGAGGAGGCATTTATAGGGAAGAAGCCAAAAGTAGGACATTTCAAGATATTTGGCAGTATCGCTTATTGTCACGTTCTAGGTGAGAAGTGCACCGAGCTAGATTCGACTGTAGAAAAGGGGTATTTTATTGGTTACAACGAAGCCTCCAAGGCATACAGGATCCACATTCTAGGTAGCAGAAAGATAATTGTGAGATGGGATGTAAAGTTCTAGGAGGAGAAAGCCTTTAGGAAATCTCATGAGTTGCTAGTAGAAGATCTGAGGGATGAATAGTGATCTCAAGCTCAGGGCACTAGTACAAGTACAGTTACTATTATGGGCACAGGTATAGGTGCAGAGGAGAGTTCATAGCATGTGGAGAAACAACAACAAGATGAAGAGATTGAAGCTCCACCCATCACTTGTGGGAGAAAGAATCGTGAAGCGCTTCAGACATTGAGAGATGCATAGGAATTTGTGGGATCTCCTAGATCGAGCACTAGAGACGAGACCGCTAGAGAGATATTTAGCATACAACGCATTGATGAGTGAGCTCATTGACATGTAAGGGTTCCTTATGATGTGATGGAGAGTTAAGTGCTCAGGAATCGGGTGATGGCTAATGATGGGGGTAGAGCTCATGCTAGGCTTTTGCCCATGTGCTAATCAATGTTCTAGCCATCTTTTGCATTTTAACTTTTCTTTTTCTTTTTTTGTGGCCATCTTATGCTTTTATCTTTTTTTTTAGCAACATCAACCTTTAGGGCAAAGTTTTCTGTCCTTGACTCAAGGATGTGGATGTGAGGGTGGCAAGTCCCATTGAACTAATGGCAACTGACCTGAATGATGGATGTGACATCAAGGGAATGGTGAAAGGTGTTAAGTATGGAATGGTTATGGACGTGCTAGTTTAATCCAAGTTTCCTAAGTAGTGCCCTTCCTATTGATTTTCTAGTACAGTTAAGACTAGAGTAGTTTTTCACAATTAATAACTACTTCTAATGATATATTCAAACCTTTCTTTATACTTCAATCATCAAGTGGCTATACATAAAAAACTTCGGCCATTCATTTCATCAATAGAGCAATATAGAGATCGCAATAAACAGTAAACAATAGACAAGAGACACTAAGAATTAGGCTCATAGCCAAGGCAAAACCCACAAGGGGAAACCCACAAGAGGAAACCCAACCAAATTCTTTCCTTATGAGAGAGATAATTTTGTTCATCAATAGAACATCAAGAATATTCCAACAAGATTCAAATCTCACCTCAATAATGTCCTAGTCAAAACTAGTTAATAGGAGAGAGAAAAAGTCAACTATGGTCAACAATAACAGTCTGTACAGATACGCTGAATTCCGGCCCTGAGTTAGCTAAACAAAGGGGCTAAATTCGGTCCTGAAGTAGCCTTAGAAAAAGTCAACGAACTAGTCAAAGTACTTAGTCAAATCTCTAGACAATGCATGTGGTTAACACTGGTCAACGAGCCAATATAGGGATGAAATCACAGTCAACCAAAATAAAAGTATCTCTGAAGTCCTCGGTCCTCCAACGTAGTCAAAACCTCAATCAAAATAGATGCCGAATTGTTCAAGTCAAAGAAAGTCAAAGCAACTTGAAAGACAAAGAGTCAACCTAGATTCGCACATGTGGTGTCTATCTCTGAAATTGCAGATCAAACTTGTGTGATGATGCTCCAAATGAGTCCCAACAATGCCCTATTTATGTGTCAGTGTTATCAAAATCGGACTGGAACTTGTGGAACCAGCCGGTCCGATCGGTTTGGGGACCAAACCAGTCTGATTCAAGGTTCAGAACTGGAAAAGGCCAATCCGGTGTTGAACCGACCTTTTTTCACCAAACTAGCCGATTTTGTACTGAACCGGCCCGTTCTGTATCAATTAATCAAAGATGTTTGAAATGCAATTTTTTTGAGAAAAGATAGGAATTTTTGAGTGGGGCAACCTAATATTCAAGCCTATGGCCCTCGTATTGCTATGCAATTCATGGGAACGTTAAATTCTTAAAGTAAAAGTGACATTACCATGAAATGACTCAGGATGTTTGATAGTGGTTCCGACCTCATTGGACTTCATATGGAGAGAGTAGAATTTTAGATCTCACTCAAAATCCTGTAGACTTAACAGTTTTTTAGGATTTTGGGATTGGGGGAATTGCAATGTTTCCATCGGATTTGTCATGTACAAGGGTATGGAACTAGTATTTAGTCAAGAGCACCAAGCCCTCTATATACCTTGATGTTAGAGGCATTGGTTGTCAAACTACTCTATCACGACCCTTACTAAAAATGTATCCATCACTCAAACAAAATCTTGACTCGACATGCTATGTTTTTTCTATCTTATTGTAATGCTTAGATGGTGATATTGATGAGGAAAATCCCAATATAGGCAATGATTTTGATGATAGGTAGACATTTGTTGTAGCATGATTTTTTTGGGATGCCAGAGGCCATCTAGAACCTGTTTGTTGATGTATTTTCGATTCAGAGATGGATTGTAGTCAATGCTATTTTGGTCATGTTCACCCTTACATGCTATATAAATGAGAACTTTTTCTTATTTGTGCATAAATGATTTGGATTGATACGGATGCACATGAATGCATATGTTTTTCTTTAAAATTTGAATATTTTTTGTGTTTTTGGTTGACTGATTTTTTGGTTCGGTTGTTTTACCAGTTCCGGTCCGGTTTTGACTGGTTCCCGGTTCCGGTCCGATTTCAACCACTTCCCGGTTGATAGGGTTTTACAGTTTGGTCACTGGTTCAGTTCTGTTAACATTGACATGTGTGCGAGGAGGGCTAATTAGCACATGTGGGGCTGACTTGAAGAAGATGAGGCCAACTTGGTCAAACTTAAAAAAATGAAATTTATTTTTTCTCCTTTGCTTGCCAATGAAATACACTGACTGCAGCTACTTAAATTTTCAACACTTCCTACGTCCCTAAGGCGTTAGAGGAGAGCCCATTGGATACTGAAAGAAGACTACATTTGTTGGGCGTCCTATTATAATATATTTTTTCCAGGTTGAAATTTATGCCTTGCAAGTTCTTATTGTTTGTCCTCAACGCCCACGTCCGAGTAAAAATCGAGTTTAAGGATCATTGTTCATGTCAAAGGTTCTACCAAAAAAAATATGGATAGATACCGTTAAATTCAGGGTTCTCAATATTTGCAGAATTGCGTGATAAGGGTTTCAACGCTTATTTCCCAAAAGTTTTCACTTGCAAGGAGACCAAGCATCCTCAGAAATAAGAGTCGAAATTGTGAGGAGGATCATTCCTGTTTGAGGACAAATCTGTGCTCCTGTTGAAATTGAAGTTATTGTTAACAGGTCAAATTCATTTCCAAGAACAGTAGCAGGGGTTGAGCTAATCCTTCTCCAACAGAACTTTTCCTGAGGAAATTACCTATTGCTCAAGGGGATGTGCTATCCTAGTTCCCATAAGGCATTCACTTCTCAATATTTGCAGAATTGCGTGATAAGGGTTTCAGCGCTTATTTCCCAAAAGTTTTCACTTGCAAGGAGACCAAGCATCCTCAGAAATAAGAGTCGAAATTGTTAGGAGGATCATTCCTGTTTGAGGACAAATCTGTGCTCCTGTTGAAATCGAAGTTATTGTTAACAGGTCAAATTCATTTCCAAGAACAGTAGCAGGGGTTGAGCTAATCCTTCTCCAACAGAACTTTTCCTGAGGAAATTACCTATTGCTCAAGGGGACGTGCTATCCTAGTTCCCATAAGGCATTCACTTCTGAAAAATGGCTGCACTCACACTGGCGTCACCTGTGACAAACATATATTCAGGGCATTTATGAGCAGAGCAACGTGGTGAGCAGTGTGGTCAGCGATATAAGCAGAGCAATTTGGGCAGCAGTGAGAGCAGCGAGCAGCGAACAGTGAGCAGTGTGAAAGCAGGGAGTTTTTATGCAACGAAAGTATTGAGCAGCGAGCAAACAACAACAAATGCATTCAAACATGACAAAGGAACCAGAAATTTCAGAACATGTGGAGACAAATGATTTAGGACAAGTGAAAATTGCCTCATCCGCCAAAGCTGGGAAGTGGGTTTGGGTCAATGCCAAACAATATCGGGGCATTTTAAAACGAAGAATAGCTCGTCTAAAATGGGAGCAAACAAGGAAGAAACTCCTTCGCAAAAAGCACCCAAACAAGTCTCCTCCACAAGCACGTGGCAACAAGAAGTCCAAAGGAAAAACCATTGATGATTTTGCCTTATATAGTCCCACATCCACACCTCTCACCTGGTCATCTGATCTTTATGTGAAAGAATTGTTAAATGCAAAACAAAGGTTGGAGGTTTTAGAAGCTAAAGGGCAAGAAAGAGATCATAAAATTCATATAATAACGGCTGAGAACAAGGTGTTAGCAGAAAGCAATAAAATTTTAGAAGAACAAGTGGCATTGCTACAGGAAGCTCTCCTGATAGGGAAGACAGAATGGCAACGCATGAAGGCGGATGTGCAAAATGTAAAGAAATCTGTAGTGGAAAGTACAGAGGTGGTGAATGTGAAATCATCCCAGGATAAAGGGAAAATGATTGTCCAAATAAACAACCATGAAGAGAACGCAAGAGAAGAAATGAAAGAAGATTCCACCAAAGTTTCCAAAACTTGGGCTCAAGTTATTAGCAATTCTGCTAATAAGGAAGGAGAAACAAATATTCAGGTTGACAACATGCAAGATAGTGAAGGCAAGGAAAGACAAAATAGGGCAGCAAACATAATTATTAAAGGGGTGAAAGACTATGGAAAAAATGAATGTACTCTTGACCTTGCAAGAGACTTCTTGAAAGACAAGTTGCTATGGCAAGGACAAGTATGCCAAGCATGGAGGGTGGGTAAGTTTAACGGGGAGAGAGCCAGGCCCATAAAAGTCATTATGCCTAGCTTGCGTGATAAATATATTATTCTAATCAAGAAGCATCTCTTGAGGGGTTCTTGTTTTTTCTTAGAAGAAGATTTAACTGTAAAACAACAGGAGGAAAGAAGAGAAGAAATTTTAAAGGTTAGGGCAGCAAGAGATGAAGGAAAGAGAGCATGGATTTATAAAGGCAAAGCTGTGATAGCGCAATTTGGACCTCCTTCCAGAACAGAGCAGCAAGATGGTAATAAAGAAGAGGCAACAAACTCTTCAACAGGAAATCAGAAAGCAAGGCCAGTATGGGAAAACAGGGACAAAGACTCAAATGTAAGTCTTGCATGTCAAAAGAAATAGCAATCAAGTCATACCCAGGTTTCCTTGAGATTAGTTTGTTGGAACTGCAGAGGTTACCCATGGATACGAGGACCTGGGTTAGGGCCTATTGCGGAAAATAGAGACATAATTTGCCTCATAGAAGCACATGAGCATGAAGGGTGCAAGACACCTTTGTTTGAAGGATACTAGAAGATGGCAGTGTGGAACAAGGCAGCAGGGAATGGCAAAGGGCACGGGGGTATCATGGTTTTAGTAAGGGAGAAAGAAGGTCGTCTCATTCAGTTAGAAAAAGAAGACTCAAACAAGCAATTCATTTGGTTTAAAATATCAAAAAATGGAAACCACATCAGAATTGCAACATGCTATTTTGCGCCACAGGTCTCAAAATCTACAAAGGTAGAGGGCTTGACCATAAAGATCCATTTGCAGCTTTAAAAGCGGATATTGCAACATATTCTCAGCTAGGTGAAGTCCTTGTAGTGGGTGATTTCAATGCTAGGACCGCAAGTGAGCAAGCTAGCATTCTTTGTTGTAAAGATGATTGTGACCCTATTTGGCTTACAAAAGAAAGTAATCATCAGTGGGAAAGAATTTCAGAGGACAAGGGCTGCAATCTCTTTGGTGAACAATTGCTTACTCTATGTGGGGCCTTTGATTTAGTCATTTGTAATGGCTTGACTAGATGGGCAAAGTCCGGTAATTTCACTTGCAATACTTACAATGGAGCAAGTGTGGTAGATTATGTAATTTGCTCACATGGTTTGTGTGAGAAAATGGAAGAAGTTTTGGTTGGAGATCAGCTGTGGGATTTGAAATCAGATCACAAGCCAATTTATTTATGTTTCTCTTGGATTGGAAAGAAACAATTAGAGTAAAAAATTCAGCATGTCCAACAAAATCTCCCATAGGGCAGAATTCTTTTGACCCCAGAAAATTGTAATACCTTCAAAATGACGCTAGAGAGACTCTTTGAGAAGGAGAAAATTACAATTCACAGCCTTCATAGTCATGAATTAACACATTTAATTCAATGCGCACTTGCAAAGTGCAAAAGAACAAAAATTAAGAAGTCTGAAACAAATTGCTTTCCAGTTAATGCTTGGTTTGACGAGGAATGCAAAAAGGCAAGGAGAATGTGGAAAGAGTCAAACAAGGATAACATAAAGCTCAAATCTTACAAGCATTTATTAAGCAAGAAAAAGGCTGATTTCATGGTTTCAAGGAGGGAAGAACTAATCTTCCTTGGGAAAAATAATACCAAATTATTTTGGAAGGAGCTCCAACCGAAAAAGATACAAATTGGAAATAATATTACAGCTTCTAAATGGTTTGACTATGCAGGACAACTCTATGAGCAGGTTCCCAAGGTTGAACCTCCCCCCTTGGTCAACACTGATACTAAACTCTTCACGGTACAAGAGGTAGAGATGGGTATCAAGAAGTTGGGTGTTGGAAAAGCAAAAGACTTAGCTGAACTCCAAGCAGAATATCTAAAGTGGGGCTCAAAGATTCTTGCACCTCACATTACAAAAATCTTCAACAACATCATACAACAAGGGCTCCCCACAGATTGGACAACTAGTCTGGCAATACCTCTTTTCAAGAGCGGCGACATCAATAATCCCTCCAATTATAGGACCATCATGATAAACCCTTTTTTTGCAAAGCTATTTGGAAGCATGCTAGAAAGCAAAATTAGCAAGTGGGCAGAAGAAAGAAATAAGCGTGCTAAAGGGCAAGCAGGTTTTAGACCTAAGCATTCCACAGTGGATCATTGCATAACTTTAAGGCACATCATTGAAAAAGTTTGGGAGAAGAAGGAAGAAGTCTTTTGTTGCTTTGTTGATTTCAGAAAAGCATTTGACTCGGTTCCTAGGGATAAACTTTGGCAAAGAATGGAGGAACTTGGGGTTCCTAAACATTTGAGAGCAGCTGTGCATAGGTTGTATGAAGAGGTGAAATTCAAAATTAGAACTTCAACAGGCATTTCTGAAAGTTTTAGAAGCGATATCGGGGTCAAGCAAGGTTGCCCACTGTCTCCTACCCTTTTTGGTTTATATATCGACAAGATTGAGGAGTGGTTAAATTCGCAAGGGGATGATGGTATCTATTTGTGCAAGTTTGTTATAAGGCTTCTTTTGTATGCAGATGACCTTATTCTGATTGCTAAATCGGCTCTTGGTTTGCAAGAGCACTTACTATCCCTTGAGCATTTTTGTAGAAGTGTGGGGATGCAAGTCAATATCAGCAAAACGAAAGTAGTGGTCTTCTCTAAGAAAAGAAAACATAACCAACATAAGTTCTACTTTGAAGGCAACATTCTGGAAGAAGTTGCGGATTACAAATACCTCGGAATTGACTTCAACAAAAATCTAAGTTGGAATGGTTGTAGAAAGAAAAGAACTTTGGGGGGTTGGAAAGCATTTTATGCTTTTCAAAATAGGTGTAGAGAGGCAGAGTTATGGGACTGGAAGACCACTCAAACTATTTTTGGGCTGCTAGTGATTCCAGTGATTCTATATGGTTGTGAACTGTGGGCTAGCAGTACTTCCGACATGCAGTGGAGACAAATTGAGAAAATTCAGAAGCGTTTGATTACAAACAAATTTAAGATTAAAAGTGTAGTTCCTTATGATATCTTGTTAAGTGAAACAGGGACTGCTCCTATTGAAGCAATTGCTATGGTGCGAATCATAAGGTATTTAAAAAAAATTGAGCAAATGGAAGAGGGTAGATGGCCTAATGTTGTCTTTAATGATAGATTGTGCAAGAGCAAAAAAACTTGGATGCAGCAAAATAACAAATGGTTTAGTAAATGGGATATTTGCTTGAACGCGTGCCCCATAAACAGCAAAGAGATAAAAGCTTTTGTTATGGAAAAGTTCCACAAACGTACTTGGGAGAAGGAGCTAGGAAGAAAGAAAAATTACTATATTGAAGTGTTTATTCCCACTCATAATCATCAACCAAAAGCATACATAGAGGCCAATATCTCTTGGAGAGCCAAAATTCTTATTGCTCAGTTAAGAACTAATTCTCATCAACTCCGTTGCGAAACAGGGCGCTGGAAAAGGCCAAAGGAAGTGTGGGAGGAAAGGGTATGCATTTTTTGTTCTTCTGGAAAAGTGGAAACAGAAAAACATTTCATTTTAGAATGTGAGGTCTTCAAAGACAACAGGGAAAGTTATGCAGATACGCTGGCAGCTAGCTCTTGGGATAATCTATTTAACGAGGGGTTTGTCGAGAAGATGGGAGCATTTATTGTGAAGCTTCACAAAAAAAGGGCCGAATACATCAAGCGGATGAAGAAGCAATTTGTCCCATAGGCTATCTTTAGCCTCGTGGATGTTAAAATAATTTCTTTCTTTCTTTCTTATCCCCCCTTGGTAAGGTGAGAGAATAAGTTTACAATAAAGATTGGTTAATCATCAAGATCACCCCTTCGTTAGATTTTGTAGCTTGGGCATGTGTTCTAGTCTTGAGAGGTGTCATTGAGGCTAAAAGCATGGAGGAATTAATTATCTCCAAGCCAATTTAATTTTTCCTAAGGGAAATATCTTAATTATATCAATTAGTGATTTTTTTAAATATTTCCAATGTTTAACTTAGGGAAAGTGAATAATTAATTGATATTAGTTGGGATGAGATCAATTTTCCTCTATAAGCTTGTAGAAAGTTTCTAAGATGATCCTAACCATGTATTGGATCAAGTGAACTTCTCATCGTGGCCATTCATTCATTGTAGAGAGAAAACTCGCACAAGAATTTTTATTGTGTGTAGTCTTGTATATGTAAGTGTAATAAGTAAAATTGTATTATTGATAAAATCTTAATGGTGTACAATACCTTCGTGGCGGTTTGCCTATATAGGCATTGACTGGCCATGAAGGATGAATAGTCATGTCTTTTGACTATTTACCTCTTCATAAATAATAATGTTTTTAATAATACTTAATTAATTATTATTTTAATATTATTTATTTTATGAATATTTCACTCATAACATTCACGAATGAGAGCCGAAAACAGATGCAAAGAAAAACAGTAAGGGATTTATCATGAACCTGTAACATTTTCCTGAAACCTGACAAAATCAATTAACGGAACTGTTGAGGTACCTACCTGCACTCCTGCAGTTGAAGATGCCTCCGGCTGCACTGCTACAGTTACCGAAAGACCGAATCCACCCAGCCAGACTGAGCAGAGCCTAGCTGCTCAATCCAGTAAGCTTCTTAACAGAAGCCGACTGTTCCCCGTGCCCAGAACTCTCAAGCTCTTCCTGTGGCTGATTCCCTTCTCCTTCAGAATTCTTCCCTCTGGTTTTTGTGTCCCCTTTCCAAATCCATGTCCCGTGGTTTTATTCTCTTGTTTGGCGGTGGCCGCCCTTCCATCTGCAGCCACCGCTCAACCTGTTGATGACACGCCCTCTCTTACGTATCCCTTCCTTGTCTCATTTCAGGTCGTGAATGAATACCTTTTATGTTTTTAAACCATATGATATTTTATTAATTATTCTTTTAATATAACCTATACATCGTATATACCACATATCTTTTTTGTGTAAGTCAGATAGTTATATTATGAAACAAAATATTGTACAAAAAATCTGCAGAAGCAGATCGAGACCTGATGAAGACAATTCAAAAGACACAAGACACTAGCCCTGAGACAACCAGAGACTATGATATTTCAAAATGCTAACTGCACACCGCGCAGGGTGGCCTTAGCCATTTATCTCCTTCTCATATCTATAAGATCGATAATTCTTGAACTGCATCACTGTAACTAGCACATCATCCGGATAACCCAAAATTACTGTTCAAGACACTAGACAGACACCAGACAAAAGCCATAGAGGCCCACAGAAACAGACAACAGACAAAGCCAGAGAGATGGCACACACATGACAGTAGACAAGGTTGAAGAGAAGGCATCAGTAGACCCGAATCACTGCGGGGGTGTTCCGAACCTACTTGCGATGTCCAGACCCTGTTCCAGGACATGCCTATCCACTCTTTCCAGCAGGGATCGGTAGTTGTGAATCTCCTTCGGCTGTGCTGGCTGCTTGCTCTCAGAACTCGGAGGATCCAGACTTATGGTTTGCCGGAGAAGTCGAAGAAGCAATGTTAATTTCTTATTGACAGTTTCTGCCACCTCATGCACAGCTGAAATTTTATTGTCCATCGCTCCGCAAATCTCAATCAGACTTTTTAGTTGGCCTACAGATATATGGTTTTCCCCTTGCGAGTTCTGATTCCCAGCATCCATGGAATCCAGTGCTTTCGCCAAAAGGGTCTTGATCCTCCAGCGCTCTACTTGTGTGCGCACGAATTGAGTGGCGCGTCTGGATGCAGTGCCCGGGTCGATCAACCAATCTACCTCCCTTGTGATTTCCTCCTCATCACGCGGCTGCTCCTCCTCTTTTACCGCAACCTCCATCTCAGCAATTCTCCATTTGTTCCTTGTGGTTGTTCGAGTTTCATATGCGCTTCTGGCAGCCCGGAGCTCCTGGTTCGCATTGATACTCCGGCAATTCCCAGTATCCATATCGTTCCTATTACCCGTTGCCTGGATAGCAGTTCGGACTTGAGAACAATTGTAACCCAAAGCAATGCCTTTAGAATGAGTGAATGAGAGGTTGCTCCAGCAGTTAGTTAAATAGCTCTTCGCCGTAAGGTTTCCCACACTAAGCCTCATCTCCCGAAACATCGTGGGCGTACTGCAATCATAGTTCCTTTGGGTGGTCGTGAATGCTGCGTGATGTCGCCTGCTATTCAAATAAATGTTGCTCATGCCTTGATGAATATAATCGTGCCAAATGTCGATCCTGCTGAGGGGGCAGCTGCAGTAGTCCCTTCGTAATATCCACTTGAATATGTGATCTCTGTGCACCCTCTGTTGCCATAAATGCATACTCCCAGCTTGTCCTTTCGAGTAATTCATCATGAGGGGCCTGTTGTCGCGCGGATTGGCACGACAACGCTCAGACCGGGGGCTGTCACTCTGATCCCCAATCCCTCCGTTTAAGCCTGTCTCCCGTGGCTAAGGGGGGTAGTCCCTGTGAGATGATGAGACCAACTGTCGACCAGTTGGTTGGGAGACACGAGATACGATATAAAAAGCACTCGATGGATTTGATTAATTTAGCAGACCAGTGCCTTAAGAGATTGTGGTTAAAACGATTACTTGTTAAAAAATATGGACCATGAACAGCAATCATCTATCATCAGCTAAATCACAATGCTCTTAGAATGACCAAAACGATATCCAACAATTGAAAAATTTCAAAAAAATGAATGCTTTAAACCACCATGAATCATAACCATTAACCAGATATCAATTTCGCATTTCGACTTGAAAATTTAGATCTCAGCACGAAAGATAGGACAATTCCCGAAAATCACTGGATCTGACGAAGAGAATTTTCCACAAATTTTTTTTATACTTTTTCAAAATTTTTTAAATCTTTTTTAATTTTTTTTTTTTTTTTTTTAAATTTTAATTAAAACTAATTAATGAAGATTTAATTCCTAAATTAAAGATTAAATTTCCTAAAAAAAAAACTAAATCTAAAATATAACTAAAACAATAAAACTAAAGCTAACACATTAAAAACTAATTAAAACAAATCTAAATCAAAAAAAAAAATTAAAAAAATATTATAAGTAAATCCTAAACTAAGAAAACTCAAAGCTAAAGTCTAAAAGTTAAATTACGAAAATGATCAAATTTAAATTATATTAATCTAAGCCTAAAAAAAATAACTACGCTAACTCTGATCGTATTGCTAATGAACAAAATCGATTTCAAATTTTCCTTTTTATACGTTAATAAAGTCTAAAATCTAAAGCGTAAAAAGCCTTTTAAAAATTTTTCATTTGATTTTTAAATAAAAACAATAAAAATAAAAATAAAAAAAGGAAACCTTAAACATCCTAAATTAATGAAACTAAAACATAAAATATATATAAATCTATTGAAACGGAAATATCATATTCTAAAACAAATCTAATAAAACAAACCTAAGACTATGACTACGGATCAATTTAATACGCAGTTATGATCTAACTGTACGCTGCGATCAAAAGTTGAAAATATGACTATGGTTACGCCCAAAAATATTTACGCAGATGCATAATAAAATTACCTGAGCCGACTGATGAATACCTTTCCGGTCTGCGTGGGTTTGGATATCCCGACCCTGAGTTTGGAACGCAAAATGAAAGAGTGATAGCATAGTTCGACGGAGGGGAGAGTCGGATTTTAACTGCAGCGATGAATGAGATGCGTTTTCCAGATTTCGGACGGCGGACAGCTTATGCCTGCGGGTACCTTGCTTCCACGTAAATCTGAGCCGCGGATCAAGTCAAAACCTTGCTGCCGGCGGATCTCTGTGTGTTTTCGATGAGACTGTTTACCAATGCTGAATGCGTTTCGAAACAGAACCCTCTGATGAGCTGCAACGATTTTTCTTTTGCAAAAAAGGATGGAAACTCAGTGATACGATGGTGGAGAAGTCAGCTGCATTTCATCATTTTTTTATTTTATTTTGATTTGCAGGTTGCAGCAGTTGATGCAATATGACTACGTGGAAATTTGAGCTGGCAGTATGGGGAGGCAGCAGAGACTGCGTGAGGAAAAGAGGGATAGCCAGGGTATGGACTTGGAACAGCTAGAAATGAAATGAAAAGAGAAAGAACGCAGGGAGAGGAGATGGCTTTGCATGTAAACGTGAGGGAGAAATGGAGGATCTAATGGGCGGAGGTTTGCAGCAGAAAAATGGAAAACACAAGCTATAGAAAGCAGATTCACTTGCTATCATTTTGCATGGAGGAGTACTATGATCCGGGCAGCCATGATCTTCTTCTGAGAAAAATTTTACTCCTGATGAAAAATCCTGTACAAAAGAAAAACAAAACCCTTGTATAAAGCAGAAATTTGAAAACCCTAGATCAGAAAAAATGAAACCCTAAGACAGCTGATTAATTTACAAATGTGGCCCCTTAACAGCCAGATTCGGCAATAAGCACGGAAATATTTTAAAGAAAACAGAAATTTTAGGTTTTCACTGTGAAGAACTTCAGAAAATCTCTCATGCAAATCAGATAAATAAACCAAATGATAGACCCAGGATCAAATCCAACTGGGCTAAACAAAAAATGCTTGCGGGAGTTGGCTGGTTCAGCCGAGAACTTCCCCGAACGCCCACAAAATTTCCTTCAATGATGTTTTCTGCACAGCTCAAAACAACCATCAGTAAAGAGGGCAAAAATGCTGCTAGATCTCAGGAAGTAATGGAGATACCTGCCATTACTTCAGAAACCCTAACAGCACCCAAACCCCAGCAAGTGAACAAGATACCTGTGCTCACAATACTCTACAAAAAGCTATTATTAACGGCTGAAAATAACATATGCAGAAAATGAAACAATCTCACAGCATTTTAAGAGAGTAACACCAGCAAGATATGGACCCCAAAGTCTTCTTTTATTAACCAGAAACAGATTTACAAGAGAGCTTCTTCAGTCTTAGACTCACAGATCCCATGATCTGAAATGACCCCTAGCACCCTATTTAAAGGAAATGATCCCAACGGCTAGTTCGAGTGATCCACGTAGAAATGATCTCGACCGTTGATGAGGATCAAGACATCTCTTGATCTCATCCGTCGATTTATTCACTTAATTTTTTATTATTATTTTTTAAATTTTTAAATTTTTTAAATTTTTTATTATTTTTTATTAAATTTTTAAATTTTTTAAATTTTTATTTATTTTATTATTTTTATTCATTTTTTAATTCATTTTAAAATGGATCACTGAACTAAGCCTTCGGAAACATCACCTAGGACCTAGGACTTAGGACTCATGAGGGGATTCAAAACATTTTTCGACCCTCAAGACACATTTCATGATGACTTTTACAAATTTACATCTTAAGGGGGAAAACCCCTTTAATACAGACCCTCACAAATCACCCAGCTCTGCGACACAACGATAATCTAGCAGATCAACACACTAGGATTCTCCTAAAGTTCTAATGACAAAATGCATCCCGGCTTTGGGGTCAGGTTTGAAGGAAAACTCTGCCGATCCATGGATCGGTGAGACGAAAAACCTTCCGGGACATAGATTATCATAGAAAGTTAGGTCCGCCTAGGCAATTTTACATACATGACTCTGATCTTCTTAGATTATTTACAATTCATACATGCAGACTGGGTTTACAATCAAAATGATCAAGTTGCTGATGACGGCAGGACGGCACGGACATGCTGATCAGGTGCTGCTCCTTTCTGTCAAGAAAAATGGGGTGCACTGCATGGGTAGTTGACCAGTAGAGGTCAACATCTGGCTCTACTTGGGGACACGTTGCTGCTTGCAGGAATGTGAGAATCCAGAATCTGCATCCATACAACACAAAACAAAATATAAGTAGCGTCCGTCCAAAATCATCATATACATTAAGCACAGGAAAGATAAAAGCTCTTCATTTATTAACTATCTAAAGCAGAAATGAAAATGCGGAAAAAACAAGGAGTAGGGTTAGAAATACGATACAAAAGATGCCCTACGGCATCAGATGTGTTCAATAAAGTGCATACTGAGCATTTGCCTGCTTTCAGGCAAATCTGTCGGTTGCTTGTCGGATGTGCCATGTCCAATTTTGCATATGGTAGGACTTTTTCCTATCCGAAAATCAAGCTGCTCACGGCCGTCTGATGTATCAAATCTTCGTCTCATCTTCTTTCTCTTACGCTTTTTCTTTCTGGCAGGTTCAATTACTGATGACCTGGAACTTTCTGTTTCAAAACTATCAGACGAAGTATGTAAGATATGCGTGCTATGTCTTTCTTCATCTTGCATCTGATCTTTATCATTCTTAAGTCTGTCTGGATCACCCTCAATCAACCATCTTTCAATCGAATCAACAACTTCCCAATAATAAGATGAATCTTGTTGCAGCAAATGAGAAGACTCTTGATCTGTTGATGTTTGCTGGTTTCTCCTATCCTCTGCCAGTTGCTGAAACCTTTGAACTTGTATTTTAATGGCATCCATCTGACTAGAGTGTTCAACCTTTGTAGCACTGATTTGTCTCGCATGGTGTTCTTGCATGTCTTTTATTACTTTAACATTCTTTTCCTTTATGTCCGTCAAACAATGCTTCATAAAATTTATTTCTTCTTTATGATTCGCTTGCATGTCAGCCACTTGATTATTATGATTGAACGTCATGATAGTCATTTCCTCATCCATAGTTAATAACTTGTTTTGCATAGAGTCAATTTCCTTATCATGATCAGCTTTCATGGTCACCATATTTTCCTCTAAGACTGACAACCTGCTTTGCATGATTCTAATTTCTGTTTCATAATTAGTTTTTATGGCCTCAATTTCTTTAGCATGGTGACTTTGCGTGACCTCAATCTCCCTGTTACGTTTTTCCAGATGGGTGCATAAAGTTTTCACATCATTGACATAATTAGTTTGATTGATTTCCATATTTCTCACCAGCATCATTAGGTCTCGTAAAATTTGCTTTTGCTCTTCCCTTTCGTTGTCATTTGTCCCTGATTTTTCACTATCATGAACTTGATCTGCAATATTTCCGATGGATGACACGTTCTGACATGATGAATCGTCTTGGGATCTTTCAGCTGGACCGCTTATCAAATTACTTTCATTCTGTTGCACAATTTTAGAGGTAGAAGGCAAGCTGACCGGATAACAATATCTATCTTCAAAAGCATTGATAATATCAACCAAAGAATTGAAAGAATCCTTAGGAAAATTGTTAAACCAATTCAAAGCATCATCTTCTAAAGAAAGGACAAATAGACGCATTTTGATATCGCTATGATTAAACTGAGGGGGTCTGCAATATATGGTCATGATGCGAATAAACAAGTCAATATGCCTTTTAGCAGCGATTGGATCACCATCTGAAAAAATAGGTAATTCAGGAAGGGCCTCCTCCGGAAAATCATGGAGACGGTGAGTAAAACGACATGGTTTACATGAATAATCCATGATGAATAATAAGGGATGAGATGGATGATAGAACTAGATCTACGCTCAAGAAAATCAAAAGATGAAAGGAGTGGAGTTGCCACTTGAACAATAAATCTGATTCTAAGATCCAAGAAGTAATCAACAAACAGATATGCGGCAGGCTTCTTGTCTGGGAAAAATAAGAAAATGGAGTCGCCACCCAATCAGGAAACAAACCCAAGAGGTACTGCTGATACGTGATGAAAAGATGCAAAATATTGAATCTGCCAGCTCAAATGAGAGATGAGAAGATGAGAAGATGCATGTCGATGAAAATCCAGGAACAGAAAAACTCTGTCCCCGGCAACGGCGCCAAAAAATGTTGGCGTTGCCGGGTTAAACGAACGATAGACAGATGAGCGATGAAATGATGAAAAGATGATGAAATGCCGAGAAAACAAATTCCCCGGCAACGGCGCCAAAAAATGTTGGCGTTGCCGGCTCAAACGAATGATAGAAAGATGAACGATGAATGATGAAAAGATGTTGAAACACCAAGGACAGAAAAACTCTATCCCCGACAACGGCGCCAAAAAATGTTGTCGCGCGGATTGGCACGACAACGCTCAGATCGGGGGCTGTCACTCTGATCCCCGATCCCTCCGTTTAAGCCTGTCTCCCGCGGCTAAGGGGGGTAGTCCCTGTGAGATGATGAGACCAACTGTCGACCAGTTGGTTGGGAGACACGAGATATGATATAAAAAGCACTCGATGGATTTGATTAATTTAGCAGACCAGTGCCTTAAGAGATTGTGGTTAAAACGATTACTTGTTAAAAAATATGGACCATGAACAGCAATTATCTATCATCAGCTAAATCACAATGCTCTTAGAATGACCAAAACGATATCCAGCAATTGAAAAATTTCAAAATTTAAACCACCATGAATCAAAACCATTAACCAGATATCAATTTCGCATTTCGACTTGAAAATTTAGATCTCAGCACGAAAGATAGGACAATTCCCGAAAATGACTGGATCTGACGAAGAGAATTTTCCACAAATTTTTTTTATACTTTTTCAAAATTTTTTAAATCTTTTTTTTTTTTTTTTTTTAAATTTTAATTAAAACTAATTAATCAAGATTTAATTCCTAAATTAAAGATTAAATTTCCTAAAAAAAAAACTAAATCTAAAATATAACTAAAACAATAAAACTAAAGCTAACACATTAAAAACTAATTAAAACAAATCTAAATCAAAAAAAAAAATTAAAAAAATATTATAAGTAAATCCTAAACTAAGAAAACTCAAAGCTAAAGTCTAAAAGTTAAATTACGAAAATGATCAAATTTAAATTATATTAAACTAAGCCTAAAAAAAATAACTACGCTAACTCTGATCGTATTGCTAATGAACAAAATCGATTTCAAATTTTCCTTTTTATACGTTAATAAAGTCTAAAATCTAAAGCGTAAAAAGCCTTTTAAAAATTTTTCATTTGATTTTTAAATAAAAATAATAAAAATAAAAATAAAAAAAGGAAACCTTAAACATCCTAAATTAATGAAACTAAAACATAAAATATATATAAATCTATTGAAACGGAAATATCATATTCTAAAACAAATCTAATAAAACAAACCTAAGACTATGACTACGGATCGATTTAATACGCAGTTATGATCTAACTGTACGCTGCGATCAAAAGTTGAAAATATGACTATGGTTACGCCCAAAAATATTTACGCAGATGCATAATAAAATTACCTGAGCCGACTGATGAATACCTTTCCGGTCTGCGTGGGTTTGGATATCCCGACCCTGAGTTTGGAACGCAAAATGAAAGAGTGATAGCATAGTTCGACGGAGGGGAGAGTCGGATTTTAACTGCAGCGATGAATGAGATGCGTTTTCCAGATTTCAGATGGCGGACAGCTTATGCCTGCGGGTACCTTGCTTCCACGTAAATCTGAGCCGCGGATCAAGTCAAAACCTTGCTGTCGGCGGATCTCTGTGTGTTTTCGATGAGACTGTTTACCAATGCTGAATGCGTTTCGAAACAGAACCCTCTGATGAGCTGCAACGATTTTTCTTTTGCAAAAAATGATGGAAACTCAGTGATACGATGGTGGAGAAGTCAGCTGCATTTCATCATTTTTTTATTTTATTTTGATTTGCAGGTTGCAGCAGTTGATGCAATATGACTACGTGGAAATTTGAGCTGGCAGTATGGGGAGGCAGCAGAGACTGCATGAGGAAAAGAGGGATAGCCAGGGTATGGACTTGGAACAGCTAGAAATGAAATGAAAAGAGAAAGAACGCAGGGAGAGGAGATGGCTTTGCATGTAAACGTGAGGGAGAAATGGAGGATCTAATGGGCGGAGGTTTGCAGCAGAAAAATGGAAAACACAAGCTATAGAAAGCAGATTCACTTGCTATCATTTTGCATGGAGGAGTACTATGATCCGGGCAGCCATGATCTTCTTCTGAGAAAAATTTTACTCCTGATGAAAAATCCTGTACAAAAGAAAAACAAAACCCTTGTATAAAGCAGAAATTTGAAAACCCTAGATCAGAAAAAATGAAACCCTAAGACCGCTGATTAATTTACAAATGTGGCCCCTTAATAGCCAGATCGGCAATAAGCACGGAAATATTTTAAAGAAAACAGAAATTTTAGGTTTTCACTGTGAAGAACTTCAGAAAATCTCTCATGCAAATCAGATAAATAAACCGAATGATAGACCCAGGATCAAATCCAACTGGGCTCAACAAAAAATGCTTGCGGGAGTTGGCTGGTTCAGCCGAGAACTTCCCCGAACGCCCACAAAATTTCCTTCAATGATGTTTTCTGCACAGCTCAAAACAACCATCAGTAAAGAGGGCAAAAATGCTGCTAGATCTCAGGAAGTAATGGAGATACCTGCCATTACTTCAGAAACCCTAACAGCACCCAAACCCCAGCAAGTGAACAAGATACCTGTGCTCACAATACTCTACAAAAAGCTATTATTAACGGCTGAAAATAACATATGCAGAAAATGAAACAATCTCACAGCATTTTAAGAGAGTAACACCAGCAAGATATGGACCCCAAAGTCTTCTTTTATTAACCAGAAACAGATTTACAAGAGAGCTTTTTCAGTCTTAGACTCACAGATCCCATGATCTGAAATGACCCCTAGCACCCTATTTAAAGGAAATGATCCCAACGGCTAGTTCGAGTGATCCACGTAGAAATGATCTCGACCATTGATGAGGATCAAGACATCTCTTGATCTCATCCGTCGATTTATTCACTTAATTTTTTATTATTATTTTTTAAATTTTTAAATTTTTTAAATTTTTTATTATTTTTTATTAAATTTTTAAATTTTTTTAAATTTTTATTTATTTTATTATTTTATTATTTTTATTCATTTTTTAATTCATTTTAAAATGGATCACTGAACTAAGCCTTCGGAAACATCACCTAGGACCTAGGACTTAGGACTCATGAGGGGATTCAAAACATTTTTCGACCCTCAAGACACATTTCATGATGACTTTTACAAATTTACATCTTAAGGGGGAAAACCCCTTTAATACAGACCCTCACAAATCACCCAGCTCTGCGACACAACGATAATCTAGCAGATCAACACACTAGGATTCTCCTAAAGTTCTAATGACAAAATGCATCCCGGCTTTGGGGTCAGGTTTGAAGGAAAACTCTGCCGATCCATGGATCGGTGAGACGAAAAACCTTCCGGGACATAGATTATCATAGAAAGTTAGGTCCGCCTAGGCAATTTTACATACATGACTCTGATCTACTTAGATTATTTACAATTCATACATGCAGACTGGGTTTACAATCAAAATGATCAAGTTGCTGATGACGGCAGGACGGCACGGACATGCTGATCAGGTGCTGCTCCTTTCTGTCAAGAAAAATGGGGTGCATTGCATGGGTAGTTGACCAGTAGAGGTCAACAGGGCCGATATAGTTTGCCATTTTCCGGTTAAGCCCGGTTTAAATTACCCACGTCCTCTCTTGCCAACTGTAGGCATCTCTCCTTGAGGTGAGGACAGTCCACTTGCTGCCAACATGTGTCCCATCCCCTGTCTTGGTTTTCAATGCTGTAGTTAGCCAAGTAATCAGCTAGACCATTTGCCTTACGCCTGACCGATTGAAAGACTAAACCTTTCATTTCGCCGATTAGTTTTGCAATGTTCTCCGTCACCTTGGCGAGCCTCCAGTGTCTCGTGGCTTTGCATGCCTGAGTACCTCCCTGAATTTTCTTTGCGACCGAAATAACCAGTGACGAGTCGCCTTCTACCACTGCATTTCCTGTCGGTAGATTTCTTAGAATTTTCAATCCTTGCTCTAACGCCGCGAACTCCATCTCATTGTTCGTGCCTTCCCCCAACTCTCTGCAGTAAATATGCATAATTTCTCCTTCCTGGTCTCTAATAACACCTCCAATGCCAGCTTTCCCGGGGTTGCCTCTAGAGGCACCATCGAAGTTCAGCTTCAAACCTCCCGCTGGCGGACAAGTCCATCTATCGGTCTCCGAGTTTGGTTGTTGTTGGTGTCTCGGCGTTGCGATGCTGTGGTTGATTTCCAGTTGAAAGCACTTCAAGATATGTAAGTCTCTATCCGAGGGCTTTTCATTGGGATCAGTGTTGCACTTTGTCTGAATC
Source organism: Pinus tabuliformis (assembly GCA_031772625.1). Lineage (NCBI taxonomy): Eukaryota > Viridiplantae > Streptophyta > Pinopsida > Pinales > Pinaceae > Pinus > Pinus tabuliformis. Next base: position 51,860,409 of record CM062805.1, on the reverse strand, counting down.
AATTGTTTAAGATTTGTAAGAATAGTTACTTTAGAATGCTCAATACTTCTGTTTTCATCCTGAAATACCCTCCTGTTGCGCTCTTTCCATATTGTCCACAGTACAAAACCTGGCATGGCTTTCCATATGTTATTGACTCTCTGGTTTTGGGAGAAATTGTTTTGCCAATTTAAAATCGTGTTCTGGATGGACTCTCGGTCTCGGTCTGAATTCCTCATAATTCCCTCCATCCAATTCCATAGATGGTTTGCCCATTCACACGAATTGAATAGGTGGTTTATGGTTTCTTCTTCCCCTGAACACATCGGGCACCTGGAAGGCCCTTCGAACCCTTTCCTTCGTAGATTGTCCCATGTCAGGGTTTTGTTTCTCATTAATAGCCATAAAAAGGTCTTAATTTTCGGCCAAAATAAGCTGTCCCACACTTTGTTGCACCAGGGCGTAGCTTCCTCCTGTTCTGCCTTTACTAGCAGTTCCCTCGCTTCTTTTAATGTGAAATTTCCATTTCCTGTCATACCCCATCTGAGCTGATCCTCTTCCTCTGTTTTCCTTATCCTTCTTTTACGTATCTGCCTGTTGAGCTAAATTACGCTTTCATTTCCCTCAATGTTGTTATCAGCCTTGAGGTGTATCCATCCTCTCCAGTTTGCATCTTTGCTGCTCAAGTCCCAGTAATGGCAGACTCTGCTTCTGCCTTCGTGCTGACTGATCTGTTTGAGATGTGCTAACTCTGGGGTGTCTAATTTGGGGCATTGTTGCCATGCGTCTTCCCAAAACAGGGCAAGCCTGCCATTGCGTATTTCCCAAAAGCTATTTTCCTGCACTAGGCTGCGGTTATGTCTTGCAAGATTCCATATGGGCGAGCCCTCTGGAACCTCCTGCAATCTTATAAGATCCTAATGATTGCAGTTAGGGATATGCTTTCCAATGTCTGGCCCATGGAAAATTGGGCTCTTTAATCCATCTCCACCATAGCTTTGCTCCACAGGCTATGTTGGTCACCGCCGGATCTACAAGGTTTAGTCCCCCCAAATATTTTGGCTTGCATAATTTGTTCGAGGCTACTAACGCCCATTTTCTCTTGTCCCCATTCCCACTCCATAAAAAGGATCTCTGAATCGCTCTGATTTGTTGAAGAATCCCTTTGGGGGCTGGTAGCATGGATAATAAGTACTACGGTATAGACTGTAACACAACCTTTGTGAGGATTAATCTTCCTGCAAAGTTAAGTACCCTGTGTGTCCAGTGTTTGCATCTGTTTTCCATGTTGGCTATGATCTTTTCCCAGTGCTCTTTCTGCCAAGGCCGCAGAGTAAGGGGAGCTCCTAAATATCTCGACGGTAAACTGCCCATCTGGAAGCCTAGAAGTTGAGAAAGGTGAGCTTGAATAGCATGATGAGTGTTGAAGAAGAAAATCATAGATTTGGAGAAATTGATTTCCATCCCTGATGCTCTGCTAAAGAGATCTAGGATTTCCTTGAATGCCAAGGCCTCTTTCACAGTGGGGTTACCGTGTAACATAGTGTCGTCCACGAACTATTGATGAGTGGTAGCAAGAATAGTTGGGATTGGTTGAAGACCTTTAATTTCCCCTGCAGCTTTCTTCTTGGCTATAATTCTGCTGAGACCCTCCATGAGGATGACGAATAGAAAAGGGGATAAAGGATCGCCCTGCCTTATTCCTCGTGAAGGTGAGAATGGTTCAAAAGGTGCCCCATTGACTAGGATCGAGAATCTCGCTGATTTGATGAGGGCCAGAACCCAGTTAACCCAATGCCTGTTGAAGCCGAAAGCATCCAAAATTGCTTCAAGGTATTTCCAGCTTACCTTGTCATAAGCTTTTGATAAATCCAGTTGCATTAGCATCCCTGCTTTTTTCCTCGTATGGAGAGTGTGGATCATCTCTTGAGCCAGGATAATGTTATCTAAAATCTGCCTACCCTCTACATAACCCGATTGCTCTTCCGTTATGATCCCCGGGAGAATGGGCTTCAGCCTATTGGCAATAACTTTTGATATTATTTTATAGATGACATTACATAGAGCAATAGGTCTGAACTTTTCAGGAGTATTAGCTTCCTCTACCTTTGGAATTAGCACTATGAAGGTTGAATTAATGGATTTGAGTATGGTTCCAGACCGCCTGGAGTCCTCTACAACCTCCCAAATATCCTGCTTCACTATATTCCAGCAAGCCTTGTAAAAATTGATTGTGAACCCGTCCGGCCCAAGGGCTTTATCGTTTGGCATGCTTCTTACAGCTTCCTCTACCTCTTCCAATGTGATTTCTCTGTTAAGGGCCCAGTTTTGCTCAGAGGTTATAGCTTTAGGAATGGCTTTTAGAAGTTCCCTAATGGCTTCTCCTCTGTTTGACTGCGGTTCCTGTGCTATGGATCTGAAGTGAGCTGTGAGCAGCTCTGATATGTCATGGTGATTCTTAACTGACTCCCCATTTTCATTTCTCATCTCAAGAATTTTGTTTGAACTTCTGTAATCTAGAGTAGATCTGTGAAAAAATTTAGTGTTCTGCTCTCCCTCCTTCAGCCACTGAATCCTTGATTTTTGCCTCCATAAGATTTCTTCATGCCAACATCGATTGTGCCACTGTTGAGTTAGAGTCTTTTCCTGTTCGATGGATTCCTCACTGCTTTGTCCAGCTGCCCATTCTCTGTGAATCTGTTCCAACTTATTTTCTATAGAGGTTTTTTCCTTGAAAATGTCCCCAAAAACTGTTCTGTTCCACTCTTTTATCTTTTCCTTAGTAAGTCGTAATTTCTTTTGCAAATTGAACATTTTAGAGCCTTCACCCTCCATCGGTTCTAACCACCATTTTTCAACCATCTGAAGGAAGCTGGGATGATCCAACCAAAATTTTTCAAATCTAAAGGGTTTATTCCTTGGTGTACCTTGAACATCTGCTATGAGCGATATTGGCCAGTGGTCCGACCCACCACTGGGAAGGATGTCAGACTCAACAAGGGTACCATCCATTATGATGCTCTCGGACACCAAAAATCTGTCCAAGCGAGAGGCTATCATTCTATTTCCCCCTCTTTTATTGTTCCAAGTAAAATTGCCACTCTTGGTGGGAATGTCTACCAATTTAGCATTCTCAATGAAACTAATGAAAGACTCCGCATCCCTATTGAGTTTCCTGAGACCCCCTTTCTTCTCTAGAAGGGTTGTTATCATATTGAAGTCACCCCCCATAATACATTTGGACATTGGGTGCCTGCTAATAAGCCTATGTAAAGAATTCAGGAAACTGATTTTATTCTCTATCTTCTGAGGTCCATATACATTTACACATAAAAAAGATTCAGAATTACCTGTAGGTTGAGCTTCCACAGCAATGAAGTGCTTGTTCGCTTCTGCAGATAATATTTGAAGTTCTCTTGTGTCCCATAGGGTTGCTAGTCCTCCTCTGCCCTGACTTTCAACTTCTAGAAAATTTATGTGCCTTCCTATCTTCTTGGTTAGCTTTGTCATGTTGGATCCATTACATTTTGTTTCTTGTAAGAACATAATTTCCGGTCTATATTTCTGGAATTTGCGTTTCAGCATTCTGTGCTTTGCTTGGCTGTTTAGCCCTCTTCCATTCCAAGAAATGATCTTCATGATAAACTTAAGGGATTATTGAAAGGACGGGAAGGCGCTAAGAGCCTTCATTTTCCCTGATTTGATCATTATCATTCCTAGCTCCTGCAGAGATTCATTGCTTGTCTTTCGGCCCCTTTTCTTCTTTTGCCATGAGCTTGATGAGCTCCATAGAAGACTCTTCGGGTGGAGACTATTACCTCTGGCGATGCCTAGCTTTCTATGTTGTCTTTCTAGAACTGCTTTCTGCCTTGCTGTAAACAGATCACTGATCTTTTTGATTTCTTCTTCTGGTACCATTTCTATACCTTGATTTTTCCAACTCTCCACTATGGCAGGTAGATTCATCCCTTCCCGGGCTAAAACTTCCTCCAACTCAATGCCCTCGCTCCCCCCATCACTAGTCAACATGTCTGTATCCTCCTCCAGCTCTTCTGGTTGCTCCCCCATTTGGACTTCGTTGTTGTTGTTGTTTTCTTCCTTTGATTTCCTGCTTCGTTCCTCCTTGTCTCTTGGCTCCTTACCTGTTGCATTGGTTTTCTGTAACTCCTCTAAGTCTGTCTCCAGATCCAAGAGCTCAAAAGTGTTGCTGTTGTTGTTTCTTTCTATTCCTGTTCTATGCGCCCTTCTTCTATTGGCTCTCTGCCTTGACTTCGGGGTTATGAAGTTATCTTTGCCTTTGTTTGCTTGTTCTGTTTTAATGTCCTCCTCCTTCTTGTTCATAGGGCATTCCCTTATTAGATGTCCGTGTTCATGACATTTCCGGCAGCGAAACGGGATCTGCTCATAGTCTATTGCCTGAAAATAATCCTCATCCCTGTATTCGAGCCATAATCCCTCATACAGTGCCCCTGATACATCCATTTCCACGCATATTCTTGCGTAGGAAGTGTATTTCTTCTGCAATGTTGCCTCTGAGGCTTTAACAAACGTCCCCAACTGGTCTCCAATCTGCTTTAGAGCATTCAAACCCCAATAGTCTATCGGGAGAGAAAACAAGCGGATCCACACTGGAACCTGAGTGAAGGATTCCTTCTCCGGAACAAAGTTCGGTTTCCATGGTCGTATGTATAACCCAGCTGAGGCCATGAAATACGGGCCTCCATCGAAAATCCTGTCCTTGTCTTCCAGGTTAGTAAACACAACTGTAAAGAAACCTTTGGCTCCCAAATGCAGTTTGACATCTCCTCTGGGCTTCCAGTGCTGTCTGATCCACTGACACAAAGCTCTTTCCGTTGGCCACATTCCCATGAACTTGCAAATGACTGCATGTTCTGTCATGTGCTCTCTATAGGCTTGTATTTCTGGATCCGTTATTACAACTCTAAGACTGTCAGCTTTCCTTGGTTTACAAATCCCGTTTGCTGTTGAGTCTTTGTTGGGGTTCGAGCTTGTGTCCCCTTCCTTCTCTTTGTTCCCCCGCCTGCTGTCTGTGGGCTCCCCGTTTGCTCCTTGTTGTTTTTCCTTGTTTCCTGTCAGATTTTGTCCTGAAGCGTTTCTGTCTTCAGTGTCTTCCAGACCCTCATCTTCTTTGCCTTGGTTTATTGTATTATTGCTTGGTTCATGGCCTTCCACCTGTGTTTTCTCCTTGTTTTTCCCGCCGCTCTGCTTGAGCCTGTCATTCCCGGGGATTCTGACTCCCTCCTTTGCTTGCTGTCTCTGTTTCTGCATGATTATTTGTTTATAGGTGGGGGTCCCAATGGACCCCTCTGCACCCATCTGGACAGTCAGTCTTTGTCCCCTTCTTAACAGTGCTGCTATCCGTGATCTGTTCACTTCCAGCTCTGAAACTGTAGCAGTTACTCAGAAACCCTCGTTTCCGCCATGGTCGCTCATTCCTCCTCCCATATCGTATATACCACATATCATTAAAACATTATAAACGTTATTTTTAACATATCTCATTGTTTTAGTATATATTTGTTTTAATATAACATTATAAACTTTATACTTGGATCCCCTTTTTTTTAATTAGTTACTTATATACATTTTAACATTTATTTTATTAATGTATTAATATTTAACATTTATTTATTAATTTTTTTTTTTTTTTTTTCAATCTATCTACTTCTATTATTATACAAAAAGATTCAAAATATTACAGCAAGGCCGTAGCCTTGAAAATCTTGCCATGAGATTGACAATTAGCACAGCTGAACACCTTCCAAAAATGGTGGACTTCCATCTGTTACATCTTCTCCTAAGACTCTAAATATTGCGAAACAGGGACAAGCTGAGACAAACAACCATTGCACTGTTGTACAACGCTGAACAAGGACAAATAGACATAGATCCAAACAGTCGACACAAAGACATATAGACACATACTATGACCTGACACAGGCAGAATTGCGAGTTTCAAAAACAGAGTAATGCGCCTACTTCTTAGGCTGCCGAGAGCAGAGTGCCATACAAGATCAGTCGTCATCCGTAGTGTAGGGTTCCTCCACTACCCTGCACCCAAATTGCAAAGAGTCTTCCGAGTCTGAGCGAAGGACCACCGAGCCGGTTGGGACTCCCTGAGCAGGCTCGCTTGGACCAGCAGGGGCAGCTTGAGTCGCCAAGGAGGAGCTTCCCATGACCGGGCGTTGAGTATCAATTGGAGGCGCTGTCCCTTGTTCTGGCGGAATTGCCTGATGTGCTGCTGCCTGGCCGCTGAGATTTGCACAATTTTCTATAGTAACAGAGACTAAGAAAGTGGAATTGGCAAGAGTGCAGGGGATACGATAGCGGACTGTTGGATGCGCCGCATGCTCACATTCAACCAACCTTCCACGCCCGTGACCTCTGCCTCTTCCAGCTCTGGAAACTTGAGGGCGATTTTGCTCAGGTGCCAACTCAACCGAGGAGGGGGAGATGGGGGCAGACCTCTGTGAGGTGGCGCGTCCACGGGAGCCTCCGCGTCTGCTACCCATTCTTGGACGCTCTCTCGGCATTGCAATATACAGTGGATTGACCAGCGCACAAATACACGGAGGGGAGCAACTAACCAGAACGTGAGCCCGTTGAACTGGAGCGAAATTCCTGTGAAACACTCTCGAGCCTGAGACGGAGACGGACTTGGGCACAGAGAGTGAATGCCCCTGAGCTACCAACAACACCGCAGAGGAGTGCGAAGTGGCAGCAGAGGGATGCGAAGAGGCCGCCGAGGAATGCCAAGAAACCGCAGAGGAATGCGAGGAGACCGCGGGAGCACAAACATTTTGAAGTGCCATTGCACAATTTACCAGGAGGTAGATGGAGGAGTAAAAGAACCACATTAAAAACCCTGCGTGAGACCAGCTCACTTGATTTGCAAGGTACCTCGTGGCGTGCATGGGCTGACACCTGCCCATGTGAAACGCCACCTTCGTACCCTCACACTGATTGCATACCCGCATCCGGGATATTTATTAATTTATTAATATTTAACATTTATTTTATTATTGTATTAATATAATTTTATCAATAATCTGGAACATATAATATATATAGTCCTCTTTTAAGATCTACCCATACATTAAGCAATATTGATGAATGAGTAGAACCTCTATTCCAAGAAGTGTCATGGTATTTAGCACTTATAATCAATTTAGTATAAAATACTAGTGCGGTGTATGCGACACATGCATATGTAGCTATCATATGCATGTACCGTATACCTGTTATTATGCTTGCATTCTTTATATTTATAGATGGGTCGTTACAGATTTCAACTAGTTCCCGGTTGATAGGGTTTTACAGTTTGGTCACTGGTTTAGTTCTGTTAACATTGATATGTGTGCGAGGAGGGCTAATTAGCACATGTGGGGTTGACTTGAAGAAGATGAGGCCAACTTGGTCAAACTTAAAAAAATGAAATTTAATTTTTCTCCTTTGCTTGCCAATGAAATACACTGACCGCAGCTACTTAAATTTTCAACACTTCCTACGCCCCTAAGGCGTCAGAGGAGGGCCCACTGGACTAGGGTTAAACACTTAGCCCCCCTTGGTAAGGTGAGAGAATAAGTTTACAATAAAGATCTGTCAATCATCAAGATCACCCCTTTGTTAGATTTTGTAGCTTAGACATGTGTTCTAGTCTTGAGAGGTGTCATTGAGGCTAAAAGCATGGAGGAATTAATTATCTCCAAGCCAATTTAATTTTTCCTAAGGGAAATATCTTAATTATATCAATTAGTGATTTTTTAAATATTTCCTATGTTTAACTTAGGGAAAGTGAATAATTAATTGATATTAGTTCGGATGAGATCAGTTTTCCTCTATAAGCTTGTAGAAAGTTCCTAAGATGATCCTAGCCATGTATAGGATCAAGTGAACTTCTCGTCATGGCCATTCATTCATTGTAGAGAGAAAACTGGCACAAGAATTTTTATTGTGTGTAGTCTTGTATATGTAAGTGTAATAAGTAAAATTGTATTATTGATAAAATCTTAATGGTCTACAATACCTTTGTGGCGGTTTGCCTATATAGGCATTGGCTGGCCATGAAGGATGAATAGTCATGTCTTTTGACTATTTACCTCTTCATAAATAATAATGTTTTTAATAATACTTAATTAATTATTATTTTAATATTATTTATTTTATGAATATTTCATTCATAACATTCATGAATGAGAGATTATATAGGAGATCACTGGGCAACATTAGAGAGACAATCGAGTGTGTGAATTTTCAGAGAGACACCAGGAGGGTTTTAACAACAGTGTTTGGGAAGAAATTGCCGAAGTTTATTCTTTACATAGATTTCCAGTTTCTGAGAATAAGAAGGAGAGCAGATTATTTCTGCAGAAGGAGGCCAAATTTGCTAGTTCGAATTTGCTAGTTTACTAGTGCAATTTGCTAGGGCGAATTTCGAGAGGTAGTGCGAGTTGCCGGGAAAGCCAAATCGAGTTTCTGGTGGCAGTGGGAATTGCATGAAGTGCGAATTGTAGGAAAGGTAGATCAAATTTCTAGAGGCTGCTAGATTGCCAGTGCGAATTGCTAGAGGTTGTCAGTGCAAGTTCCAGAGGAGGTGCAAATTGTGGGAAAGGGCCGAGCTAATTTGTTGAGGCAGATAATGAAGTTTCCCAGATTGATTTGTTCAGAAGTGAAGATAAAAATATAGTTGGAGCATTGCCAGTATCAGACAAGCAATTGTAATTTCTCAATAGCAGTTTTTGCTAAATATAATAATAAAAACCCTCAGATTTGAAAACTGGTTTCCCCACATTGGGGTTTTTCCAGGGATATTTTGTCCAAAAATATTGGTGTAAATTGTGTGATTGGTTTCTCGCATATTTCCTATAATTGTATTTTGTGATTGGTGTTGTTTATGTTATTATTCATTAGTTCCCGCAAAAGAATTAATGTGTTGTGATTAAGTGATAGGCTATGAAATTGGATTCGTCCCCCAGGCCTATTGTGTCCCGAATCGGGCGAATCGAACACGATTTGGTCGGATTCGTGTCCTTTCGATCGGGACATGATCCTGTCTTGATTAGACAAGACCGTGTCCCGATTTTGGACACGAATCCTGAATTTGGCAAGTCCGCGTGGCGTTAAAAGGTAGTTTTTGCTATTCTTTTTTCACATCGACTTATTTTGTTTTCTGTGCGTTTGTTGTGGGTGTTTGGGAGCAAAGAGAAAAGGGTGTGGGAGAATTTTCAAGGAGATTCAAGCAACAAGTAAGTGCATTTTCTCTCTATTTTTTTTGCATTTTTATTACAACAGTTTGCATGTGCATTTCTTTTACAAATTTGTGCATTTTTTGTTTATTTTTTTACAACATTCATGGCTCAATCAAGGGCAGCAGGGAAGGGGCAAAGGAAGGGGAAGAATGTCCCCATTGGAGATGCCCCTCCTCTCCCAATTTCATCAGTGTCTGTTGCAAGTGTTCCCTCTATTGCAAGTGGGGTTGCAACAACAACTTCAAATGTTGAGGGAAGACATCCTCCTCAAGGTAACAAATATCCCTTGTGGAAATATGTCACAAGAGAGCAAGGGCCAAGCAGCAAGGTGAAGGGAGGAGGCAATGTGAGTTGGAAACATAGTTGCAGGAATCGCCCCCCCCCCCCCCCCCGGATCCTAGGCCGGAATCGCGTCCCGTACGGAAGCGTTCCGGAACCTCCAGGCGAAGTGCGATTCCAAAATTTATGAAGCGCGATTCCTGGAATATAGGTTGCATTGGCCCAGATCCGCGCTTCGGAGGGCGCTTCGGGCCTCCGGAAGCGCCTCGCTTCTGCCCGGAAGCGCACGCTTCACGAGCTCCGGATCCGCGCTTCCGGAAATTTCCGCGGGTGCAGCAATGTAACTCGAATTTTTTTTTATTTTTTTTAAAAGTTAACTTGAGTTTGCATGAGGGGGTGGGTTAGGGTGAGTTTAGGGTGAGTTTAGAAAAGAATAAAGCCCCCATTCTCTTCTCATTTTCTCACTTTGAGTTTATGAGAGTTGGAGAAGAGAAGAGAGGAGAGGAGAAGAGAAGAGAGGAAAGGAGAGGAGAAGAGAGGAGAGCTTGGAGGAGTGAAGAAGGAGGAGCTAGGAGAAGGAGGAGGAGCTTGGAGCAAGAGCTTGGAGGACTTCATCTACAAGAGCTAAAGAGGTAAGTTCAAACCCCAAACTCCCTTGTTTTTTTGAAAAAAAAATTGTATTTTTCTCCTCCCTCTCCTACTCTTTCCCATTGTTTCTACTTGCTCCTTTATTTACAGGTTGTCCACCACCTATATCCATATTCCAAGATGGTGTTCTTTTGGCTTCTATGTATCATTCCACTCTTGGTTTTAATGATGGCAAGGGTGAGGAATAGAGGGGAAGAGGAAGGGGATGAACTTGGTCCTAATAGTAGTGACCCAATGTATGATGAGGAGGAAGGGTTTGAAGAGGAAGGGGATGAACTTGAAGGGGACACTGAAGCACAAGATGGGAAAGGTACATCAACACCCTTGTGGAACTATGTGACCAAACTTGATGGGGGAAAGGGTGGTGGATCTTACAAATTTGTGTGCCCTCATGGTTGTCATGGAGGAAAACCATATACGGGTTCATATACCCGTCTGAGGAGGCATCTTTGTGGGGTGCTGGACAGTGATGAAAAAAAGGGTTCTGTGGGGGTACAAATTTGCCCAAACATTTCAACTGAAGAAAGAAGAAAATACATCCAAATAGAGATGGCTGCACAACGAAAAAACAAGAAACAAAAAACTCATTCTGAATCAAGTGCAACCTCTAAATTTGGTAGTTGCCCATCTCCTCATGGTACTTCTGCAACCTCTGGAGGTAGAAAAACAATAGGGGATTTCCTTAATGTTGCTGGGAGGGATGATGTGGATGGAAAGATAGTCCGTTTTCTTTGTGCTTGCGGTGTACCATTCAATGTGCTTCGCTCTCCCTATTGGCATGACATGGTAAAGGCCATCAATGAAGCCCCAAAAGGATACAAGGCCCCCAACTATGAGAAAGCTAGAACAGTGTTATTAGAAAGAGAAAAAGCTAAGGTTCAAAGAGCTTTGACACGTTTTACACATGAGTGGGTGGATTCTGGGGTATCCATTGTATCAGATGGGTGGACAAATATTAGAAACCAACATTTGATAAATGTTCTTGGTGTTTCTTCTAGTGGTGCAGTATTTATTGCATGTCATGACTCCTCCTCCATCAGTGCAACTGCACAAAACATTGCAGATCTCCTATTGAAATCAATCAAAGATGTTGGTCCGAATAATGTGGTTCAAGTGATCACAGATAATGCAGCAATTTGTAAGGCAACAGGAAAAATTATTGAGCGTACTCATCCACACATCTTTTGGTCTGGGTGCCTGGTTCACACATTGAACCTTTTGATGCATGATATTGTGAAACACAAAGATTGTGGGTGGATTGCTGAGGTTTACAGGAAAGGGAAGCAGCTCATTAAATTCATCACAGGGCATACAAGGGTAAACTACTTCTATGGCACTTACTCCAAGTTGCAATTGCTTAAAATTGCAAAGACAAGATTTGGTAGTTATTACCTCACCTTTAGGCGGCTAGTGAAGGTGAGACAAGCTTTAACTAATCTGGTGTGTGCTGAAACATGGGATGAAATTAACACTGACACAGATGGTGCTAATGTAGTCAAGGACACTGTTCTTGACAGTTACTTTTGGTCACAGGTTAAATATGTTTTGCAATTCACCAAACCAATTTATTACATGATCAAGTTTGCAGATTCAGATCGACCAGTAATTGGGGAGGTGTATGAGCAAATGGATAGCATGTTGGGGCAAATTAAAGACATTGTTGAGCCTAGAGATACCACCTTGTACAATTATATTCGTGTAGAGGTGCAAAACCGATGGGAAATGCTAAATATTCCATTGCATGCATTAGCATATGTTTTGACACCTAAATACTATCATCCATCATGGCTTTCAACACCAGCACCTGGGGGGGGAAGCAGGAAAAAACCACACCAAGATAGAGAGGTTCACGGAAAATATATGGCTGCATTGAGTAGATTAATCCCTGATAATGAGGAGGCTGCATTGGTACGGAGACAGGTGAGCAACTATACGCTCAACACTGGTCCATTTGGGAGCATGCATGCAATTCAAGATCAAGAGACTTTTTCTGCTCTTGAGTGGTGGAACATGCATGGAGGGGCTACTCCACTTCTACAGAGTTTGGCATTGCGGGTGCTATCACAGGTGGTAAACACTTCTTCTGCAGAGAGGTGTTGGAGCTCTTATTCTTTCATCCACAATGTTAAAAGGAACAGGTTGAATTTAGACCGGGCAGAGAGCTTGGTTTATGTTCATTACAACTTGCGATTGTTGTCCCATTACTGTGAAGATGCAAAGTCTAATAAAGACTTGTTGACTTGGGACAAGAATCCAGAGGAGCCCAATTTGGAGGATGGAGTGTTGCGACTAGAGCAATTAGAGGATGCTCTTATCCAGGTATGTCCATTGTGGTATGAATTTTCCAATTTTCCCTTATAAAGCATTTCTCTAATTCATGTTTTTAATTTTTTTGTTAACTAGTGTTTTTTTTTTTTTGCATGAATTTTTTGAGCGATTCTAGGATGATGATGACCGTGTTGATATGCCACCACCCCCACCTCCATCTGGTCCCTTGGTTCCTAGGTTCCATGGTTCAACACCAACAGCAGGGGGTTCTTCTTCATCAGTTCCAGTGCCACGACTTACACAGGGACCATCTTCTTCATTGCCACCACGTGGAGGCCCGCCATCACGTTCTATTCGTGGTGGAAGGAGGAGAGATTAGTAGATATATTCACAATCTACTACTTTTTGTCATAGATTACTCATTAGACTTGTAGACTTGTGAATTTGAATTTTGAACCTTTTTGGCTTGGCGGTGACCAAGTGACATATTTTGTAAACATTATTATTTGAATTTTGGACATGACAAATGTTGACAGTTGCTCACTTGCTAGATAAATCATAATATGCTCTATGTTTTATGTTTTATAATATGCTTAAATGTTTTATGTTTTATAATATGCTTAAAAATTTGATGTATGTTTGTAATAGCTAGAATATAGATGATTGTTGTACATACTAGTAACTACAATGGAATCATGGATGCCATATCTATCTTGATTTATGCAAAAATATGCATGTTTTCATGTCTTCTACAATTAATTTGGTATTTGGGATGTTTGTTTTGAGTATAAATGCAAAAAAATATAAAAAAATATATATATATAGCAGACGCTTCCGCGGATGCTTCGCTTCCTAGATTTTTGGAAAATGACGCTTCCGCGCTCCGCGCTTCCGCTTCGCTCCCGCTTCGTGCAACATTGGTTGGAAATGCAACTATTGCAACACTACTTTCATGAGCACATATTTCCGTGTCAAAGCTCATTTGTTGGTTTTACCAAGTTGTGGAATTGCAGCTTGTAGAAAGGTACCTTACCAAAGAGAAAAGAAATGGAAAGAGAGTCCAATGTTGGTATGGCAAATGTGGCTACGAACTCTAAAAAACCAAGAATTATGACCCCCATCCATTCTTGAGGAAAAGAAGTAACAAATTCCCATTTGAGAGTTTTGGTGGGGGTCAAGCAACAAAAAGAAAGGCAATTTCACTTGGTCCAATGGACAAGATTTTTCAGAAAGAGAAATGGGAAGAGTTTGATCTCACCATTGCCTTTTTTCTCTATCAAAACTTTATATCCTTTAATTTTGCACGCTCACCTCTATTTATTGAGATGTGCTGAGCTCTAACTCAAGGGGCTCCATCAGGGTATGTGCCTCTTGGGTCATAGAAGCTTAGAAGCACATTGTTGACGAAGACAAAAAAGGAGGTGGAACAAATACTTGAGCCTATTAAAGCATCATGGCCAACATCTGGGATCAGCATTGTTTCTGATGGATGGACAGATCCAGCACGACACCCACTCATCAACTTCATGGTGTCTTCCTTGAATGGTCCAATTTTCTTGAAATCAGTGGATGCACTTGGAAAATACAAGGATGCACAATATATGGGTGAGTTGTTTATTAAAGTTATTGAAGATGTAGTTGTTGATTCTTGTGTGCAAATCATTACAGATAATGCACTTGCTTGTAAGGTTGTTGGCATGATTGTGGAAGCTAAATATTCACAAGTGTTTTGGACACCTTGCATTGTCCATTCATTGAACTTAGCACTTAAATCTATTGCTTCTGAGGTGCCTTGGATTGGAAGCATTATTGGGGATGCATGGCATATCCGTAACTTAGTACAAAATCATACAAATTCCCTCACTATCTACAAGGAGTACACCAATCTATCATTATTGAAGATTGCGGATACACAGTTTGCCTCTTCATTCATCATGTTGAAGAGGTTGAGGGAGGTCAAGACTGCTCTTAGGGCCATGGTTATTTTAGAGTTTTGTTCTTTTTGGAGAAAGATAGATCATGTAGCCTCTAAAAGAGTGAAGGACATAGTCTTAGATGATGCTTGGTGGGAGAGGGTAGATCTACTTATTTAGATCATGGACCCTATCATTTCTTTGCTTCGATTTGCAAATACAGACCAACACATCCTAGGAGAGGTTTATGAGGGATGGGATTCCATGATTGAATCTGTGAGGAGCATTATTTTACAGAGTGAGTGCCCCGAGTATGAGACATCATCAGAGGCATTCTTCACCACCATATAAGATATTCTTGTCAGCAGATGGGACAAGAATTGCACATCTTTACATTGTTTGGCTCACTCATTGAACCCAAAATACTACAGCCATGAGTGGCTGAATGGTGGACCTTCCCGCAGATTCCCTCCTCACATGGATGGTGAAATCTCACAGGGGAGGAAAGATGCATTTAGGCGGGTTTTTTAGGATAGAGCATCCCTTGATGAGGTGGATGATGCCTTTGCAGAGTTTTCCACTGGCACTGGTCTATTTGCAGGATATGATCTGATTAGAGAGAGGGGGGCTAAGAAGACCTATTCTCAGTGGGAAAATGATTGGGTAACAAGCCCTCCTCTACAACAGTTAGTCATGAGGCTCCTCTCTCAGGTGACTTCTTCCTCTTGTTATGAGAGGAATTAGAGCATATATGGGAATTTGTATAGTGTCAGGAAGAGCAAGCTTGAGCAGTCTAGGGCAGAGATAATGGTGTATGTGCACACCAACTTTCATCTTATTTATAGGCAAAGGGATGAGTGGTTGAAGGGAAAGACAAAGATGTGGGATGTCTTTCCTGATGATATGGGTCTAGACAGCAGTGTTGAGTTGGCATTTGCCAACTTGGATCTCAATGATCCAGTGCTAGAGCTTGTCACTTTTGATGATGGTGATACTGTAGAGGGGCCATCCTCCACACCAGCAGATGCAAAGATGACTTTGGATAAAGGGGAGGAGGAGGCAACATAGGAGAGTAGTGGTGACCACGATGATGAGTACAATGATGTTGATTTTGACAATGACTATGAGGATTGATGACTCATGAGTCATGAGCTACCTACTGCCTTGAGGCTTGTATACTTGTAGTTGTTTTGTATTTGCTATTTCTAATTGCCATTGGCATTACACTACCTATGTAACACATTTTGAATTTGATGACTTAATGAGAAAACTACAATATCTTTATCTCACTATCTTGTGTTTCTCCTATTGGATCATTGATGAATTGAATATGTATTATGATTTATCATTTATGTCACAATTGTATCTGTATGCATAATGTTACTTTGTAAAACTTACATCTAGATGAAGATCTATGTTTGAAATCAATGAATTTGTATCATGAATGGGAATTTGTGTAAGAAATATCTCTCTCTCTCTCTCTCTCTCTCTCTCTATATATATATATATATATATATATTTAATAAAATAATATATAATGTATCTGAACGTGTCTTGGTCCGGGGGGTCAACATGTCCGTATCTGACACTCGAATCCCCGTGTCCGTCGTGTCTTGTATCCCCGTGTCAGGTGACTTAGATGATAGGAAATAATTAACTTGGTTAAATAGCACCTTCTGGGTAGCTAGAAATTTCACACCCTTTATCCATGTTAGAATGACCAAAACATTAAGTAAAAGCACTTGATTGCAATATGGTTAAAGTACATGCTGAGTGGTAACCCACCTTCCTTTTAGAGGAATGTCAGATGGTGAGAGGTGTATGACTGGTGGAAATGGCAGTGAAATGTGGCAAATCATCATAATTGAGCAATGTATAGGATTGTTGGCTGGGTAGCTGTCCAAGATAGGATAAAAGTTTTCTTTTATGGGGTTACCCACTTTTGGTGGGTAACAGTGCACAATGGTGCATGAACTTGGATGCCTTCCTTAGCCTTGGAATTGTTGATTTGGGGTAGCATCAGATGTGCTCTAGCCATAAAAATTGGTCGAGAAGCTAAAGCACATGAGATCTCCAAGACCCAGAAATGGTTTGGGCAGATTCTTCCTGGTTTAGGAGATATTAAAATAACTAATATTTTTAATGGAGTTCCTAAGTTTAAATTTAGGAAAAATAAAATATTAATGGGTACTAATATAAAAATGGGTTAGACGATTCCAAAAGACATGGATCAAGGCAAATCTAATCTTAGCCGTTGATTAGAGATGTAATCTCGGTCGTTGAAGGACCAACGGGAAAAGTATAAGAGGAGGCTTGAGGGTTAGTTGGAGAATACACCAGAGTGATCAGTTATTCGATTTTCTAGAGCGAGTTTTGCTAAGAAAAGTTGAATCAATGATCAGTTTGCAGTGAGGGGCAGTGAGTACTGGACAGAGAGGCAGAGATAGTGCCGAGAGACCAGCACAGAGGCAGACGCAGAAGCTAGAGCAGGCCACACAAAGGCTAGATGAGACAGCGTAGAGGCCAAAGGGCTCGCATCATCAACGCATAGGGCAGCAGGAGTGACATAGAAGGCCGTAGAGGTTGCATAGTGCCTCAGAGGGCTGACACAAAGGGTTTTGAGGCTGATGTAGAAGCCAGGAGGGCTAACGCAGTGCTTTAGTTGTGCCGAAGAGGGTTTCGTGTGGCAGATTTTCTGAATATCTGCTTCCGAATAGAGAGGTATTACTGCCAGTTATTTTTCTCTGTCGTGTGAGCCAGTTTGGCACCCAGTTGTACTCAAGGATATACTGCATAATAAATAACCCTCAAAATTGCTGCATCGGTTTTCCCGCATTGGGTTTTTCCGAGGACGAGTTGTCCAAAAATAACGGTGTCACTTGTGTGTTTTCTATTTCTTTCAGCTGTTGATCTATAGATGCTTCACACTGTATTGTGTTTATTTCAATGTTTATATGTTTAAATAACTTGTTTGTAATTAACAAGTAGGAGAAATAAACCAGAAGAATACAGATAAAATTTCTAATGGATAGACTTATAAATTTCAACATGCACTACCTTCAATCGAAATAAAATAAAATTCAATAAACTTCTACATGTGGTGTGCTCCTCCTATTATGCCTCCAAATATGTAACTTTTCTCTAGGATATGTGCAATGCCTCAAAAGTACAACTAAAAGCATGGACATGCATTACAATATGTAGAAGGCATCCAAAAGTGAACTGCTACCACATGTGAAACAAATGCTTCCAAATATGTCAACTCAACCCTTAAACACATCTCATAAGAGGTGAGCATCCTCCAATCAAGTGAAAGAAAAGATAAAGCCAAACTGCCAAAATACAAATGCCCAATAAACTTTTCCATATGTGGTGTGCTCCTCCTATCATGCCTCCAAATATGTAACTTTGCTTTGGGATATGTGAAATGCCTCAAAAGTACAACTAAAAGCATGGACATGCATCACAATATGTAGAAGGCATCCAAAAGTGAACTGCTACCACATGTGAAACGGTTGCTTCCAAATATGTCAACTCAACCCTTAAACACATCTCATAAGACGTGAGCATCCTTCAATCATGTGAAAGAAAAGATAAAGCCAAACTGCCAAAATACAAATGCCCTATAAACTTCTCCATATGTGGTGTGCTCCTCCTATCATGCCTCCAAATATGTAACTTTGCTTTGGGATATGTGAAATGCCTCAAAATTACAACCTATGTTGTAGGAAATGTGGTATAGAGGTCCGTTTCCGTACGGAAACGGGTACGAAATGCAGAAACGCGTTTGGTACGGCCGTGAAACACGTTTCTGGCCGTACCGCCACGTTTCCCGAAACGGAAACGTGGCCGGTACGGCCGGAAATGCGTTTCAGGGCCTACGACCCACGTTTCATCATTAACTTGTGTTTTTTTTAATATATTTTTTTAATTTACTTTTAGGGTATGTTAGTGACTTCTTGTTGCTTTTAGATGCGTGGCTAAAGTTATAAAAGTGAATTTTTGCCCTAGTGTTGATATGCAGTTCATCAGGAAGTTTGAGGGATATGCAGTTCATGGTAATGTTAAATTCTTAAAGTAAAAGTGATATTCTCCTTTATTTTTCATTTTCATCCTTTTACTTAAATTTTTAACATTACCATGAAATGACTCAGGATGTTTGAGAGTGGTTTCGCCCTCATTGGATTTCATATGGAGAAAGTAGAATTTTAGATCTCACTCAAAATCCAGCAGACTTATTTGTTTTTCAGGATTTCAGGATTGGAGGGATTGCAATGTTTCCATTGGATTTTATCATGTACTAGGGTATGGAACTTGTATTTAATCAAGAGAACCAAGCCCTCCATGCATGGGAAACTCCCAATAATCAAGATCATGTAGGGTACTAGGGTATGAAACGTGTTTAATCAAGAGCACTGAGGTCGTTCGACTATGTAGGAGGAGACTCCCAATACAACAATGGTCCTTCTAAAGAATGGGATGTGGATGCAGAAAACCCTGATTTGGATCTCTTTCTTGCAGCCTTATAGTCTTTATTGTACTTGCAGCCTCATATATTAATATAAATAAAGGCTGATTTTGAGATTTGGATATATAATAAAGGTTGCTTTTGGATATTCCAATATTTTTATTTTCATTATGTGATCATTCATGAGTAAATGCGATGTAAATTAAATCTTAATGTTTAAGTGTAATAAATTATAATGTATCATTTATGCTTTATGATTGCACATATATATATATATATTTAAATATTTTCAATATATATATATATATATATATATATATATATATTCGCGTTTCCCCGTTTCCAAAATTTGGGGAGGTCGCGTTTCATATCGCTTCCCATTTCGGAAACTCGTACCCGTTTCCCCGTTTCGTGCAACTTAGAGTACAACTAAAAGCATGGACATGCATCACAATATGTAGAAGACACCCAAAAGTGAACTGCTACCACATGTGAAACAAATGCTTCCAAATATGTCAACTCAACCCTTAAGCACATCTCATAAGACGTGAGCATCCTCCAATCATGTGAAAGAAAAGATAAACCCAAACTGCCAAAATACAAATGCCGTAGTGCAATGTGGCTGTCAATAAGACTTCAGACGATGCAAACTGGACTTTGCATTTCAGGTGGTAACATTAAGAACATTTTGAATATTATATTATATTTATTGTTACCAAGCTTTGACCTAGGCTGTGGTTTGAAGCCCATAGAATTGGTCTGGGCACTGTTTTCTAAAGTAGGATCTATATACTCAGTCTATTTAAAGGCATGTAATGTTGAGCGTGAGACATGTATAGTTTGTGGCGATCTTTTGAGTCTCTCTTGTTTTTTCTTGCTGTCTATCCTTTCGCTTGTGTGCACACTTCATTGATGGGCAGGCCATGGAGGAAGAAGTTTGGAAGTGCTCGTAGGACAGATAGATTCCTGTTTGGAAGATGTTTGTTGCTTATTCTGAAATTATTAGTGGTACTGCAGGTTGTCAGGGTAGAATATTCAAGTACTCTTGATGGCAATATAGAGTATGCTAAAAAGTCTGATCTTTTTATACACGTTAGGCTACATTTAGAAAATCTCTTAGTCACGTCATTAGAATGGAATCTTGTCCACTAGCCTGAATGCATCAGCTTATAATGTTGGCAATCTAAGCACTCATAAGTTCCTGTAGTGTGCTTATATGCTAGAAAAACTAGTGCAGAAATATATGTTTACTTTTGTGAAGTTGCAGATTTGATTGCAATATAGACTCTAGAGTATGTTTTAAAGTTTGATCCTTTTATACACGTTAGACTACATTTAGAAAAACTCTTTGTCACACCATTAGAATGGAATCTTGTGCACTAGCCTGAATGCATCCGGTTATAATGTTGGCAATCTAAGCACTCGTAAGTTCCTGTAGTGTGCTTATATGCTAGAAAAATTAGTACAGAAACATATGTTTCCTTTTGTGAAGTTGCAGATTTCCCAGGTGAAATTATTATCTCTTTATTTTATTGTTTCTATTTTCTGCTTTGTAGTTTTATAAGATTGGACATTTATAATCGGAGCAGGAGATAAAACATATGCATTTAAATGATACGAATGTTCTGTCATTATGACAGATTTATGATGAAGAGATTGTTCTTGGCTATGTTGGTTCAATTTGTCAGTATCTCAACTCATGCATAATAGATCTGATAAAAATATATCTTTGATTCATTATTGGCATGTTACTTCAGCAATTAAGGAGAACACGGTTACATGAAAGGAATTTTTCATCTCGGGAAAGGATAGAAAATCATTTAAAATTCCTCGAAAGCAAGGTAAATAACTTCCTCTAATATCATGTGCTGATAGATCTAGAACTTTGTAATAGATGGTATGCTGAGTCTTTACTTTTAAGTTGGATAGATAATAGCATTTTGTTGACCTAGATGAGAATTTTTACTGTATCATGTTAAAGAAGTATGTCTACTTTAGAGATTGTAACCTCAGATGAAAATCTTACTCTGGCACATAATCACATTAATGGCATCATTTTTTTAAAACACTCAAGGATACAGGTTTTTCTATTCAGGTTGCGACACTTGAAGCCAATCCTCCTATTCCTGTTGATATTCTGATTAGAAGGAAGACGAAGGTTCTTATTATAACGGGTCCAAATACTGGGGGAAAAACAGCTACCATCAAGACAGTGGGGCTAGCTGCACTGATGGCAAAATGCGGTGAATTCCATAAATTTTTTAACTGACTTTACCCCGATTTTTGGCCTATCTTTTGCAATGTTTACCGTTCAAAATGTTTCAGTTAGATATTCATATACTGGCCAAATACTGTCACAGTAAGGGGCACTCAATAAAATTAGGAAAGTACGTTATATAGTAATACAATTTTCTTGCCCACTAAATTAAGAATAGCTAGGCTGTTCTTAATTTTTGATGTATTCGTTCATCCATTGAAGCTGCATTTTTATAGTTTTTAATATATTGGAATTTGCAAGAGTCGCATTTCTGATGATCTTTATGATTGTTCCATTGACAGGACTTTATTTGCTAGCAGCGGAACCAGTGAAAATACCATTTTTTGACTCAGTTTTTGCAGATATAGGTGATGAACAGTCATTAAGTCAGTCTCTTTCAACATTTTCAGGTCATTTGCAGCAGATTAAGGTTGGTTCCACTCTTTTGTTTTTTGTATTTTGAGAAATGTCTTATAAACTCGCCTTGGTAAACTGTCATGCTATGAGGGGTGTATCTGTGCCATCAAAGTCACTCAGGAATTGCACCTGGCCTCATCCACACCCACTTGAGGGGGTTTGAATCCAGGTCTCCACATTAGTACAACCCTGATCACCTCACTGCTTGCTGCTAGACCACACAGGCATGGGTGTTGGTTTAACTGCTTAACGATTTGGCTTAAACATAAACCTAGGTTGATCCCACTCTTTTACAGTTCGGCTCAAACATAAGCATCCTTTTGAAGTTGAAGTTAATAGTGTACCAAAAGGGGACTACCATACAATTTTATGACATAGATATTTCCAAGAAGATTCACTTAATCCTGTTTTACATGTCACTGGTTTGATTCACCCATGTGAATGTTGTTGAAATATGTATCTAGGTTTGGTCTTCATAATGTCTTATGTAATCTTCATTTTATGTATTTGATGTAAAAAGAAAGAAAATTTATTATTATTATTTTTATAGCATGTCTTTCATCCTCTAGGTCAAATTTGTTTTAGATTCAGCGCCCGTTGTGTGCTTCTAGGGTTTTGTCAGAGAGTCAAAAAGTCAAACATGTCATTGTCATATGTAAAAGACCCTATTGGGCATTTTGTATCATATAAAAATAATTTATTGTAAGTCATGGGTGTTGGTTCAACTGTTTAACAATTTGGCTTAAACATAAACCTTGGTTGATGCCACTCTTTTACAGTTTGGCTCAAACATAAGCATCCTTTTGAAGTTGAAGTTAATAGTGTACCAAAAGGGGACTGCCATACAATTTTATGACACACATATTTCCAAGAAGATTCACTTAATCCTGTTTTACATGTCACTGGTTTGATTCACCCATGTGAATGTTGTTGAAATATGTATCTAGGTTTGGTCTTCATAATGTCTTATGTAATCTTCATTTTATGTATTTGATGTAAAGAGAGAAAATTTATTATTATTATTTTTATAGCATGTCTTTCATGCTCTAGGTCAAATTTGTTTTAGATTCAGCGCCTGTTGTGTGCTTCTAGGGTTTTGTCAGAGAGTCAAAAAGTCAAACGTGTCATTGTCATATGTAAAAGACCCTATTGGGTATTTTGTATCATATAAAAATAATTTATTGTAAGTCAAAGAGTCAAACGTCTCCGTCCAAGACCAAGTTGGTCTACAAGAAGACAAGTTGGCCTTCAATGATGAAGTTGGCATCATTAGGGCTCCCTAGAAGCCTATATATAAGAGACACTCAACCTCATTTGAGGGATCATTCAAGACCTTCGATTAAGCAAGAAGAAGTTCGATCACAAGGAGAAAGAAGGCTGAAAGGGAAGCGAAGTTAAAGGAAGAAAATCAAATCTCTAAAATCTGTTTTGGGCCTCTATCCTTCGCACGTGCGAGAATTAGGGCATCATTCTATTGCAGCTAGACCGAAATTGCAGTCATCAGAAAAGGGTTAAAATTTGGGTTCAAAAGATAAAGTTTGGAAGCTGAGTTACAAAGGAGGAAGAGAGAAAATTCAGCGAAGGGAAAAGAGACCTATTTTGCCACATTACTCCCACATGTGCGAGCGAGGGTTTCTGTAGTAAGGCCGAAAATTGCAGTCAAAAAGTTGCAGGTCTGAACTTGTGATCAAAAGAGAAGTTGCCACAGTTTTGGAGAAGTTTGACTTGGGTTGACTTTGTGAAGGATAAGCTCATCAAAGGAGAGGTTGACTTGATCTTGGAGGGGTCTTTGTCTTGGGTCTGATAGGTCTTGGAATTTGTCATTTGAAGATTCTATAAGAAGAGAAGAATTCTTGTGGGTTTTCCTCTCAAAGGAGAGATTTTGGCCTTGGCTAGTAGCCTATATCTTGTGTCCACTTGTTCCATTGATCTTCATAGTTTCGGAGCTGTTTGATGATAGGAAAACTATAATAATAATCAAAGAAGAAGCTATTTACAAGTAAATCAAGTTCAAGTAAAAGAACATCACAAGTAGTTATCAAAGATAAGAGAAATCACCCTAATCTAGTTGCCATAGATTTTTCAACAAATGTAAGATGGAAGCTTATCTTTATCTTTTACAAAGACCATCACCAGAGGCTCAGGAAACCTATGCTACTAACATGGTACTGATCAATATCAAATTTTCCTGAGGTTTGTCATCTCCAATACCATGAAGTATGTCGGAAATATGTTGTCTACTAAACAAGCTCATATGCATGTATGGTGCCCTATTACCCCTCATATCAGTAGGGGTACACATACATTTTCATAGTGAATTTATCACCATTGTAAGCCCAAGGTCACAAGTCAAAAGCCTTGTAACAACCATGTGAGTCATTGTATTAGGTGTCCTAGACCTTGTGATGGTCAACCATAACCGTCCTTTTGGGCTAAGTCCTTGGTCCCTTTGTCTTGTATAGGATCAGGAGATTTTGTATAGTTCTTGGGCCCACCTCCCTCCTAGAGGTATCTCCGCTGTCATGGCGAACTCCTCTTTGATCTTCGTGGTTGCAACCTTAGGATCGTGGTTCTCATCCTTGTCCTTTTTCTTCAAAGGACACTAGGATGCATAGTGGCCCATCTCGCCACATCTGAAACACTTCACCTTGGAGATGTCCTTCTTTTGTCTCTGTTGCCCCTGCTCTCTCTTGGATGCAAGGGTTGCATTATCATCCTCCTCCTTGGGCTTCGACCCACTACTACTGTTGTTGCTTTTGTCAAGTTTGACCTTGACTAAGTATCTCCTCAGCGCCTCTTGTTTTAGAGTGTCCACATCTCATCCTAATTCGGCAATGCTGCTCTGCCCAGGATACTCTGGACAAAGAATTTCCACTCATCTGAGACAAAATTGAGGGCCATTCTAACCAACTTTGAATCCTGAGGTGTATGCCCCGCAGCAGACAACTCATCACGGGTTTCCTTTAGCTTCGTGAGGAATGGATCCACACGCTCTCCCTTCTGCATCTTAGCAAATCTCAGCTTTTGCTCCAAGTACATCTTCTGCTGCTCGGAAGATCCCTGATATAACATGGCCAAGGCATCCCACATCTCCTTAGCAGTTGCTCTGCTAGCAACGTGACACACCACATGATCCTTGACTCCATCCAGGATCATCCTCTTGGCTTTCACTATCTCAACTCTGTACTCCTCCAACGAATCTGCATCTGCAGGCATAACCAACACGCTGTCGACATATGTCTTGAGATCATGCTCATCTAGAAGGAATGGCATCCTTGCCTTCCAGATGACATAGTTGGATGCTCCGTCCAATCTATCCTGATCCCTCAATCCACTAGTTGCCATCTCTGCCACTGAAAAATGTCGAAAATCTCCTCTTTGGTTCTTACTGCTGCTGCTCAGCCAATAAGAAAACAGACTTCTTGGTGGGAAGTCTTACCAAGGAAAAGTGCCATCAATGTGCTTCTTCCTTCTCTTCTGACGTCTTTCTGCCCAACAAAACAACCTGCAAAAAAGACTGTGTCCCACCAACTTTCTCATGCTGAGGCTTTAGTGCTGCTCCCTCTGCCCCGACAAAAATTCGAATTGGAAGTCCTTCTCTCCGTCGACTCACTTGGAGAGAGATTGCCTCGAAAAATCTGTCCTCCCGGCTTGGAACCGCGTTAGCCCTCTGGGGTCTCGAATTGATGCCTCCTGCAGTTTTTTCGAACTGCCTTCTTCTACTCAGCTCTGGATCTACTGGATCTACACTTCTTGCTTCACCTATAGCTCTGATACCATGTGAAAATTCCTCAACAGGAACCCCTACTGCAACAACTGATGATATTACTCCTATTTGTTAAATTCCTTTCAAAAAATTACTTGTTGTTTCCTACGGCAAATATCATAATACATACACTACAACCTTCAGTTAATTAAATATTATTTGGAAACAAGAGATTGAGCAAGAAAGAAAATACAACACAATGGAGACTGTTATTTTTGGACAAATGTCCTCGGAAAAACCCAATTCGGGAAAACTGATGCAGCAGTTCTGAGGGTTTATTATTATTAAGCAGTGGTTCTGAATACAACTCTGGATGCCCTTTCGGCAATCCAGTTATAGAGAAAAAGGCACTGGCAGAAAACTTAGCAAGATTACCTCACTCCACCCGTCAAATCCCAACTGATCCGATAGCTGAACTGACTGTCCCCGGCTACAACTGCGCTGCCCCTTCGCAGTAACTGTGTGGGCCTGCGTGGAGCTCTCTGAGGCTCTGCGTCAGCTCTGTGTTGGGTCTCCTTGCCTCCTAGAGCTTTAACGTCAACCCTCCCGGCTGATCCAGCAGCTCCCTGACAAATTTCAAACTTCTGCTGGAAGATAGCTCTGCCTCTGCGCTGGCCCTTCTGGCTCTGCGTCAAGCACTGCGTGGGCCCTCTTGGCCTAGTGTCAATCCTTCCTGGGTCTTTGCTGCCTCCACTGGTGCTTCTCTGCCTCTTCGCTGAGTATTCGATGTCCCAAAGAAGATACTCCAATCCAACTATCCTTGCCCCTCAACTGCAAGAAATCTCCTTGATCAGAATTTCCTCCTGAGAACTTCTCACTTCAGAAATTCGATCTCTTGATCTCTCGGTGTATTTTCCAAATGACCCTCATGCCCCTTCTTATATCTTTCTATTGGACAAACACCGACCTAGATTAACTCCTAATCAAAGGCTTAGATCGTTTTGACTTGATCTCCGCCTTTTTTTAGAAGTTACACCCACAATTAGATTAATGCCCATTAATATTTTAATTTTCCTAAGTTTAGGCTTACGGACCTATTGACCATGCCGCCTACACCTCCCTACAAGTCAGTGAGAAAAACCTTCAACCCCACAAGGTGTGGTTGATGGCAGGGAACTCAGAGAAGGGGCTGTCACACTAATCCCGACTCTCTCCGTTTGAGCTATCTCCTAGGTTAGCTAAAGGGGGGTGGTCCCTAATGAAAAGTTAAGTTAAAAGATGTGAGTTTCTAGGAGAGTGTTATAGTGAAAATGGATTACTTTTAAAGATTTATGAGCAAATATGAAGTGAACAACTTGAAATAACAATGCCAATCATTAATATGATTAAAAACCATAAAACCAATGCCTTACAAGGAATTCACTCAACAATTTAAAGATATATTTGTTCAAAGTAAAATGCAATGTTCTCAAAAGAGAAAACAAATTCACCCTGAAATGTAAATAAGAATTGTTAGCACAAGATATGTAAGATACAAAATGCTTTTGAGATAATCAACTTTATAAATCAAAACATATGAAACATATCTTGCCAAAACACAAAAATTAGTAATTAACTTGGAAATGTAAAAGAAAGGAAGTGCTAAACCAAGACATCAATATGCAATTAGACTCGAAACATGAAAAGAAAACACTTGTTTGAAATGATTACAATACTTGCTTTTGGAATAGACTTTGCATATGAAAACTCAAACCTTCAAGAGACAAGTAAAGTAAATGTAATGGAAAGTGCTATTGGTTAATTTTATTAATTAGCTCTACAACAAGATTGCAATTTAACTCTTCAATCCTCAGACCTCACTCTCGCCCAATGGATCTCACAGTGAGGAGTCAATAGAGGAGTAAAGGATCCCTAAGATGTTACTTCAACCAACTTATGTTGGAGGTAAAATTTTAATGAGACTTGGGGCCTTCCTACACTAAAATGCCTGGATGAAATGCAAATTGTGTTAATTCCCCAAATAAAAATAATGATACATGCAAATGCTTCAAAGAGATTGATTTGCAATGCTTGAGAATGAAATAATGTTCAACATAAGTTGCAATTATAACTTCAACTGGAGGAATTTGCATGTGTTTCATCAATGAATTAAAATGATACAAGTAATTTGCTTGAAAGTAAAATCTGTTTCAAATAGACAATGACGATAAATTGCTCCAATATTCAAGATAACAATGTAGCATAAAATTGAAGCATGTATTCAAGTGCTCATGAAACAATTTACGAATGTAAATGGAAACGAATCAAAGTTTGTTAAGAATATAAAATTCTTGCATGTCAAGGATGAATTGCCCAAAGCAAAGTGTAGGCTTGTAGCTTCAAGCAACAATGAGATAGATAATGCAAATCTCAAATGAAATTGTAACAAACTTTAACTTAATGAAATGTGATAGTGAAGTTGTGTTAATTCCCAATTAAAGCATGCATGTAAGTGAATGAATTATGAAAGCTTAAACCATGCAAATGTCAATCCACCCAAGAGAGCCTCCCTCTAAATGGGGAGATAGGATAACATGGGAGAAATCCCAGGCTCCCACAAGCGAGTTAGATCTTTTATTAATATTACAATGAGAAGAGGGCCCTTCAAAGTTCTCAATTATACTTCAATGAGAGTCCTCACAATAATTGCTTGAAACTTGGACACTAGACCTCCTTTCTTGAGAAAGTAGTGACAAGATCTCACAAAACTTATGCAAGGGAAACAAGGTGTGAGTTTCCTCCAAATGCCCACGGCTTAAAGAGGAAAATGGGCAACCTTCTAGTGAACTCGACTTGGCCAAAATAACACTCAAAAGGGCTCACGACATCCTTGGAAATCGAACCCCCAACACTTGCCAAAGGTCCTGCAAACACTTATTAGATGTTGCGGGAAGTTGCTCTTCAAAATCTGCCACACAAGAGTTAGCAAACAATCCAAACAATGGCTGTAAAATAAGTTAAGTATTAATGGAAAAATCAACAAGATAAAATGTATATGTACAATTATAATTTACAAAAGGCTAAGCTAAAGAGTGAGAGTAAACTCTTGTTTTTGCTTAGCCATCTTCAAGCTCTTAGATAGCAAATGAAAGAAATGAAGTACAATGTTTTTTTAAAAGAGATTTAGTTTAGAAATTCTCGGCTTGTGTACAAGCTATGTGCCGAAATCCCTGCAAAACCACTTTGTAAGATAAGACTATGAAGGTTCAAAGAACAAATGAAAGCTCCTTTAAGAATGTATCAAGAGTGGGTTGGTCTCTCCAAAGACTTCCCCTCACGCTTGATTCTGTAATCCCAACAAGATGTTCCCTCTACAAAATTTCAATCAAGAATTAGTTCCATTTAGATTTAGCAATAAACAATGATAAGAAATTGTAGAGATTTATTTAAAACCAACTAGAGCATTTTATACCTAGAACATACTTCTAAATCAAATGTCAATGGAAGATAGCTCTACATTAACAAATCTACAAGAGCATATGGAAGCAAATTAGATCAAAGCATGAGTAAAAGGAATTATACCAATGCTCAACAATTCATCACACTCGAAAAGGAGGAACACCTCATGAATGAAACCCCAAAGTCTTTATTGATATTTTTGAAAGTGTACAAGGCAGCAACGCTTCAGCAAGCACAATAGCTAGTAACAATCTTATTACAATGTGAGAGCCCATGGTTCTATTATATAGAAAGTTGGGAGCAAATCCCAATGAAGAATGATAATGACAAATGGCATTGGAGCCAATCTCAATGTAGAAGTGATTAAACAAGTGGCATGAGGTGACAATCCCAAAGAGAAATTTGAATTTGTTGAATGGAGCTCCAATGCTAAGTGTAAAAATCGAATTCTGGCAAGTGGACATCATTTTCTTCTTCCCTTATGTGCCAAATTCGAATTTTATGGTGGAATGGCAAGTGTATATGGGTGGTAACCCATGTGAGGACAATTTCCCACAAAAATCTCCACCAAATATTCTCCCAAATCCTCCCAAATGTGCATTAACTTCACAAATTCGAATGTCCAAGCAATTTTTTCATTTAATGCCAGAAATTCGATTTTATTTGAGCACATGTTCTTTCCTTGATTTTAGGAGTCCACATCACCTTGGGACTTCACTTTAACTCCCCCATAATTTTCCACTTCATTTCCACAACATTTAGCATGTGTGGATATTTATTTTTTTCCATTTATTTAATTTCTGGCTTAATTAATTGCCAAATTTCCCACTAAATTTAGGAAAAGTGGGTTTTGAGGGTTCAAAACACATTATTAACCTCTCAAATTGTGTCATAGTAGAAAGTTGAGGGTGAGAGGTGTAAATTTGATTACTCATACTCCATACAACTTCTCTAGACTATACTTATTACAATTTAAATAAAGTTTTATTTGCAATTTTTGACCTGCGGGAGATCTAAAAAATTAAAAAATGACTACCTAGACCTAACCAAATTCCACGAATTTTTTTGTGTGATCTAGTATGGTAATATACATCGATTCTAGACACTAAGATGTGTCAGGGGATCAACCTTCAAACCGTCACTCAGGCTTTGGGGTAAAACGTGAGTGAAAAAACCTAGAAAATTATCCGCCTCTGAAAAGGAAGGGATCATGAACCAGATAAAAAAAACACTCCAAGGTGTACTCGTTCGCTGATTGAGTCCCAACATCTTAGGCTTGTTACAAACTCAAAACTCATCATTACTAGTATCACTTATTACAATTCTGCGTAAGGTGTGGAATCTGGGTACAAGAAAGATGATGAGAAGATAGAAGTAGAGTTAAAAAACTTCGTTGACTGATGATATATGATGGTGCAAGTGTCCTCTGGATCATCCTTGGGCATGGAGTCTTCATATAATCATCAAGTGCCACTCTAGTGGTCAATAGGACCCATTAAAAAATATTAATTATTTTAATAAAATTGTGTCTAGGTGGAATTTCCCAAAATGGTTTCTGGGTTACTTAGAATGCATGTGCCCAAGCCTCCCTGCAAAATTTGAGGCCTAGATCACATCCGATGCTACCCTAAATTAACACACAGACCTTGCTGTGGGTTTTAGATGAGTCGTAGGCATAATATAGCATGTATAGGTGGGCCATAAGGCTGTTGTTGATTGCACAGGAGGGCCGAGGCATAAGACCTAGTACAAGTGTGGTAGGAGGCTTGTTTGAGGGCTGTTTATAGCCCAGATCTACAGCAGAAGGTGGTCTGATTTATTTGGAGGGAAGCCATAGCCTTGAAGGAGGCCTGGAAGTGAAGGAAAGGAGCTGTAGTAGCTTGCCAACAACCCTAACCAGGTGTACCAGGTCTACAGTGAATACACCAGCCTTTGATGACATGAGGTATGTATGTTAATGATGTGTTTGTGTTGAGTTTGGTGCTAGTTGGATGGTGTCCAAGTGTGAACAAAGTGACACTCTGTGGGATGTTGATTTTTGGTAGCAGCAGATGTGCTCTAAGTCTCTAAGTTTGCAGGGAGGCTTGGGCACATTTATTTCAAAGAACCCAGAAAGCTTTTTGGGAAATTCCGCCCAGAAATAATTTTATTAAAATAATTATTATTATTAATGGGACCCTAAGTCTAAACTTAGGAAATTAAAATAATTAATGGGTATTAATCTAACTGTGGGTGTAAGTTATAGAAGAAGACGAGGATCAAGCAGAAATGATCTTAGACATTGATTAGCTTCTAATATGGGTCGTTGAATGTCAACGAGGTGATTATTTAAGGAGGATTGAGGGTCATTTGGAAAGACACGTATAGTGAGTTCAAAAGTTCGATTTTCTGAAGCAGAGAAGTTGCCGGGAAAATTTCGATAGTGAGTTGTTATAGTGAGGGGCAAGGATAGTTTGGTTTGAGAGTCTTATCCTGAGCCAAGATACATAGCAAAGAGGTAGAGAGACACCAGAAGGAGGCAACGCAGTACCCAGGAGGGGTTGACGTTGAGCCAGAAGGGCTCACGCAGAGGTAGCGCAATCCTCCAAGCAGAAGTTCGAAAATTTGCTAGGGTTTGACGTTCTGATCCGAGAGGGTTGACGTTAGAGCTCCGGGAGAGAAAATCGACCTAGCGCAGAGCTGACGCAGAGCCTTTGAGGCTGACACAGGGCCCACGCAGGGGCAATGCAGAAATAGTCGGGGACACGTTGGTTCAGCTGCCGGATCAGCTAAGACTTTCTGGGTAAAGTGAGTTTATCTCACAAATTTCTTTTGCTAGTTGTATTTCTCTGTAACTGGATTGTCGGGAGGACATTCAGAGTTGTATTCAGAAAGCTACTGCATAATAATAAAAACCCTCAGAGTTGCTACACTAGTTTTCCTGCATTGGGTTTTTTTGGGGACGTTTGTCCAAAAACAATTGTGTCATTTGTGTATATCTTTCTCTATTGATCAGTTTCTTGTTTCGGCATATAATTTAATTGGTGTACGTTGCAATGTATGTATTTCGATGTTTGCTGTAGGAAACTACAAATAACTTGTTTATGTAAATCTAACAAGTAGGAGAAATATCATCAGTGCTGCAGCAGGAATTCCCAGGTTTAAGGAATTTTCACATGGGAGCCATGCATTGAGGTTGACTTAGGTGGTTGTAGACCTCAACGAGGAGCAGATCCTATAGTGATTGTATTGGGCATCATTGGACTGATGGAGGGCAGCGTGTTGATGGCCCAAAGTAGCCCTTGACAAGCAGTCATAACGATAGCTTGACAACTGAAGGTTGGGTGAAGTGTGGAGCCTAATGTGTATTGATGGACGAAAAAGGCTACTAGATTAGCATATTGGAGCTCAGGTGTTGGCCAACCTAGAAGAGTAGATTGGATAAAGCTTGTGTTCATTATATCAAAAGCAACATGCAACACTGATAGGTGGTAGCCCTCCTAGAGACTCTATGTGTTGTCCTTTGATGGACTAAGGGGTAGCTAGAGAGCAGAATGGGAGTGAAGGACTGATAGGACAAGATACGACATAGAGACTGCAACGAGATTGTCATTGTATCTTGTATCCCTTGTATGGGAGCCCTAGACTATTGTATTATTCAGTTGGTTTAATATAATGAAGATTGGGTTGTTGTACATATTTGTACAATATTTTGTAAAAGATTGTTTATACTTGTGCATGTGTGATTTACTGCTTTATATTGTTCTACTGTGCAAAGTAGTTTTGTTGAGATTCTTGGTTTGGTAGCGTCAGAGATTCTAAGATTCTATCCTAAACCCAAGATCGTGGAAATTCAACATGGTATTAGAGCGTGTCTGAGCTACTTTGGAAGACAATGAATCAAAGTGTGCACAATGAACAACTTAAGAGGGAGTTGGTCACATTGTAGGTGAAGGGTTCACTACAATGTCGAAGTTGCAGGCTGGTCTCTGGTATGAGGACAGGTTGGAAGGGTTGTCCAACTATAGTCCTTGGAAGGAAAGGATCAAGTTGGTATTGTAGGTCAACAGTATCTGAAAGTTCTCTGATAAAGGGATCAAGAAGCCAACCGACCCTAAGGAGATGGAAATATAAGAGGATTTGGATACGAAGGCGAGATTGATCATCCTTGATGGTGTGAAGGATCCCCTAATACCTCATTTGTCCGGGAAGAACATTGCACATGAGATGTGGATGGATTTTCAAAATTTGTTCTAGAATAAGAACGAGAACTAGGTACTGGTATTGGAGGATAAGTTGAAGTCGACCAAGATGATATATGGTGAAGGAGTGACTTCGTATCTGACGAGATTTTCTTAGGTCAAAGATGAACTTGCTGTTGTTGGTGTGATTATTTCAGAGAATGATATGGTGAGGATCACCTTGAAAGGTTTTCTTCCCCAATTTGAAAGTAAGCAACTTGCGAAAATGGGCTCAATAACCCTGGGTGTCTGGGGTTTTTAAGGGTTGGAAACTTTGGAAGCTTACTCCTTTGTTTGATCTCTTGAGAGATTTCACCGTTAAAATAAAACAAATTTTTTCCCAAAAAATCCCAATAAAGAAAAAAAACCCCAAGAAATTATATACAAGAAAAAAATGAAATGCAAAGGGTTAGTGAAATTATTTGCATAATAGAAAATGCATGGTGAAAGGTTAGTATATATAGATACAAATTAGAGAAACTATTTTCAAATTTTGAATGTGGGATAAAAACTTTACAAGTAAAATTTGAATTTCAAATTAAAAGTTAAATCTAATTAAAAAATTAAAACTTAAATAAAATAAATATTTACAATTTTGAAATCTAAAAATTATTTACAAAATAAAATAAATCTAAAGAATATTTACAAGTATGCTAAAAACCCCAAAACATAAAATTTAAAATAAAACCCCAAACCCAAATAGTTGCAAAACAAGGGTTAGAAAATTTTATTTACAAAAATTATTCTACAAAAATAATTTACAAGTTATATACAAATATACAATGCTTGGAAATAAATATTTTTGAGTAAATAATTTTTTAAATGATGAATAATGACCATAGATTATATGTGTTTCAAAAGTTATGGTATTGCCCACAACCTTAGCAAAGTAAGAAAACCAAACAAAATTCTTGGAGCCCAAACAAGGTCGGCTCTCCTCCAAAGTTTGTGAACTTGGAGCCCAAGGGCCGGGGACCTTGCAAATTCTATATTTTCTTCAAGAAAGTTTGTTAGACATATGGCGAATCAGATCACCTACGATAAACCCAAAATCTACCAATAAAATGTTTTTATCACCATCTAATGAATAAACAAACTTTAAAATTTTAAGCACAATATAGGAAAACACATACCCAGCACATACCACAAATCATCGGACAAAAAACACCATGAACTGAACCCCAAAGTCTTTTATTATGATATTTCAAATGTTCCCAGCAGATCAGTGGAACAAAACCAACATTACAAAATTACATAGACTAGAGTCAGAGCTTTCATCATGACTTGAGAAGCAAAATGGCCTCTAATTTATAGATAAATCCTCCAAGTGGAAAATAATGGCTAGTTGGCTTGATCCCTGTCAAAATAATCTCGACTGTTGATAAATATTTGATCATCTTTTAATCTCCACTGTTGAAAATAATTATTTTTGAGGAATTTTCGAATTTTTCATAAAACCCATTTTTTATTAGTCCAAAATAATTATTTTGAACTAATTCCCTCAAAAATTTGACTTTGACTTAACCACCAAGGTCCAAGGGTCCAATTTTTCTTGAAATTTCCAATGTTCCCTTGGTGGGGGACCTTCAAAAATTAACTTCTTTTAGACCCACAAATTTTTCCACTTGGAGAAATTAATTTCTCTAACATTTTAATTTTGATTCTAAATTAATTAATTTTCTGGCTTAGGATTTTATTTTATTTTTGCCAGAAAAATTAATTAATTGACTTATGAGAGAAAATTTTTTCTATCCTCAAATTTTTAGCCATGGTGTCTAAGTATGAGGGACCATGCACTAAAATAATTTTTACATAAGATTTTACAAATTCAACCCTCAAAGGGGGAATACCCATTCGCTATAGACCCTCATAAAACTTACCCAATTCTGCGACACAATATGATCTAGTAGACCAAGTGATTTGTAATAAAATAATTTAGCCAAATAGCTTAAATTATTCCCAAATCACTTTTACAAAAGACTCGACTAAAACACTAGGACTCACCTAAGACTTCGACAATAAATTCCACCCTAGCTTTGGGGTGAGGCTGGAGGGAAAAACTTTGCCGATCATCTGTGTTTAGAAACACAGATAATCAGTGAGACGAAAAACCTCCTAGGATGAAATTTGTCGCCAAAATCATAGGCTTACCTAGGTTGTTACATAATTAACGGTTGTACTAGCATCATTTACATTACAAATTTGCAAAATGGGTTTACAATGACATAATAAGATGCTAGTTGATGTTTCTGACTTCAAAAAAAAAATGGTACAACTGCTTCCTTGGAACTATGACAAAACGTGTGCAACAAGTCCACTTCCAAAGACTTACTGTTTGTTTGACTCCATATGCCCAAAAATTGATTGATAAGGCATTGGCCCTTCATTTTGCATCATTTTATAGCTTTTTTGGAAATCACAAAAACCATTTTTCTAGGGTTCCACTCTCTTGGGAAATCTTGTAGTTACGATTTATGGGGACATTCCCTTTGAAGTCTAACCCTGATTACTCTAAGAAACCTAGCAACATTGGTCCTTCATTTTCCATCACTTTATACCTTGTTTGTAAATCACAAAAAATGTTTGGCTAGGGTTCCACTCTCCTAGGAAATCTTGTAGTTATGATTTATGGGGACATTCCCTTTGAACTGTAACCTTGATTGCTCTAAGAAACCTAGGAATTCTATCTTCCATCTAAACCCTAATTGATCAAATCATTTGATTGAAGTGTGAAGTCGAAGCTTTGGAGAGCTTTTGACTTGGTGTGACTAGGCCATTAGATATTTAGGATTTGTAGGGAGTACCCCCTTTTGAGTTTGAGGAGAGTTGACCAAAATTGAGAAGACAATTGATGATGTGATAGTGGATCCCTCTGAGGTGCAGCGGGTCTCGCACTTGAGCTTTTTGACTTTATCCCTAGAAGTGTGAGATTTGTTGTTCTAACTTCTAGGTAACACTACCAAAATTCTCTTGTAGCTAGGTGCAATTCCATGTATTCCTATGTGGACATTCAATGGTAACCCACCTGAACATACATATAGAATATTATTTAACGTGTTTACATAAATTTTGGAAAGGCAATTCCCTTTAGTTGTGGAAACCTTGGCCTTGGGTTGTCTTTGTAGAACATATATGGCATAATCACATTACCCAAATTGGAAAACAAGCAAGGGAAAACTGGCATTGGTACATCTCTCAAGCTTAGATTTGGAATAAAGCATCATGTTCCTCAAATTCAACAACTACGCAATTTTAAACATTGAAGATTTGTAACGAATAAAAACTTGTTGGTCTCCAGTGTATTATGTAATTAAGGGGATGCATTACCTTTAGAGAGGAACTGCTATCTTACAATACAAGGTATTTTGGTCATGTATTTGTTAATGATGACTGATGTACTTGCTATTTCTATGGCCAATTGATGCACATTTTGTTAAAATTGGCAACTAGGGCCAAACTCCATGTGGGTCATCATATTAATGGCAACTGATATTTTTCTTGGATCCCTCTCATCGAGAGGTATAGGATTGATCTAAAGATCATTCGATTTCGATAAGTATTCATAGAGTTATGAATTTATTTGTGTTATAAGACAATTCGTCAAGGTCGGCCAACAACCAAATAAACCCTACTTGTGCTCAACGTTTAGTATAAAAAGGGGTGGCTTGCAAGTCATTTACACACACTCTTTTTGTGATCTCTTCCTCTCCACTTGTCTTTGGGTTTTGTTGGGAAGAGAAATCCTAAGAGTAAACGCTGGCCTAAGTCTTATGATGCCCTAGCCATAGTAAGGAGGATGCCCTAGCAGCAGTCTGGCCATAGTCAAAGGAGGAATATCTAGACGCAGTCAAAGGGAATATGCCATGCCCTAATCCACATTCTGAGAGAGACCTTAACGTTGTCATGGAGGAGAGAAGAAGTCTAAACGCTAACCTAAAGAGAGATGCCCTAACCGCTGTTCTCTATGAGATCAAAGCACAGTCAAAAGAGAAGGCTCTACGTAGTCAAGGAGGGAGCTCTATCCGCAGTTAAGGGTGGCCCTAATTCATTGTTGAAGAGGCCCTTATACGTTGTTCTAAGGTGCCCTAATCCACAGTCTGTTGAGCCCTTATTCACAGCCAAACAATGATCCTATTGCGTAGCAACTAGGCCCTAATACGCAGTTAAGAGGAGCTTCTATACACAACTAATATAGGCCCTAAATGAAGGCCCTAATCCCCAGTTAGGAAAGGTCCTAATACATGTTGATTTGTGGTAGCATCAAATGTGCTTTAGCCATGAAATTTGGTGGAGAGGTTGGGGCACATGAGATCTCCAATACCCAAAAAGGGTTTGGGCAGATTCTAAACAATTTAGGAGATATTAAAATAATTAATATTTTTAATGGAGTCCCTAAGTCTAAACTTAGGGAAATTAAAATATTAATATGGATTAATATAAAACTGTGTTCGAATGGTCCAAAAGACATGGATCAAGCCAGATCTAATCTTAGCCGTCGATTAGGGACTTAATCTCGGCTGTTGATATGTCAACGAGAAAAGTATAAGAGGAGGCCTGAGGGTCATGTTAGCTCTGCTGCAATTTCAGTGTTTAAAGGTTAAAATCAGGTTGATAGTGCTGGTTTTGATTGCAAAGGAGCTCAAGGCAGTCCATTTTACCCTTACCCTTTTCACAAGCATTATTCCCTTATAACTCCCGCTGCCTCCATTTCTTCTTTCCCCCTGCATTCTTTTTATTTTTCTCATATCCCTTCATCTCTGTTTTATTTCTTTAAAACCCATTTAAACCTATTTTTTGTTTAGCTCCCGGGTGCTGGGTTTACATGTTATAAAACCCTGATTGTGTGACCTCGCACCTTTATAGCCCTTCTTGTCGCTTTTAATTCTGAGCCATTGATCTCCCGTGATCAAATCTAACGGCCCCTGCCGCCCCAACCCGCGTGTTAAACCTCGCGCTCCTTTCTTTTCATCTGACCATCCATCGGAGATCCAATGGTGGACGCTCCCCCCGATTGCGCAACCTGCGCGCTTGTTAACCCGCGGGGGCAGCGGTATTAGCCTGCCACGCGACGCTTTCTTATTGCATCGCTCCTCCATATACGGAAACCACCATTGCTCGACAAGCGGTGCAGGGAAACCGCCCGCCCGCTATACCGCCATTCTCCCGCCGTTTAAGCGTCGTGCATCTTCTGTGTGCGATCACCGTCCGATCATTCCCGCCCATGATCCGACGGCCCAAATTCATTTACCCGCAATTGCTCCCATTAGCTCTTCCTGATGTGATCGTAGCCGTTGATCTATATGATCCGACGGCTCACGATGCTCTCCCCGCTCCCCTGTTTTCCGATAGCCCCTCCCGCGCGATCTCCACCGTTGATCCATATGATCCGACGGCTGACGATCGTTTACCCCCGATGGCCTCCATAGTCTGATCTCCGCCGTTGATTTGTATGATCAACGGCTAAGATTCATTCCTCCGATTCAAGTTTGCTTCCACCATTCTGTTCTTGCCCGTAACCTATCTTGAGCTCCCGAGGAGAAAGCAACGATCTGCTGCCCTGTACCTGCACAATTAAAGCTTCAGCAACTGCAATTAATCAACAGCATGGCCGAGAAGGAAAAAGGACGACCTCGAGCAATGAAAAGCATTTATCAGGCATGGGATTTAATCCATTGTTCATTCCAGCTGCCAGAGAAGGACCACAGAACAGCAGAAAAGGTCATTTTGTCCATTAAAGCTCTGAGATTTGCAGCAAAGGCCCATTTCATATTGTAAATGTGGTTGGTGGTTCATTAAGACACCTCCACGCTTAGTAGCAGAGATATTTTGTAAACCAACCTCTATATATATCCAGAAGACAAATGTAATAGGTTGATGAGTGTTGGATGAGTGTTATTTTGCTGTAAGGTTCAACTTCTGGAGATTGTAACTGCTGTGATACCTGCAGCGTCTGGTCTTCATTTTCAGCTAATGCAAGCTTCTTTTGTTGTTAATTGCTCACTGTCCACTTCTTCTTCTTGTTCCAGGCTGTGCCTGTCTTGCATTTATTCATGTGCTGTTAATGTTAGCATTAGAGGGGCTGTCATCCCACCTCTGTGTTAGGATTTAGCATGTATCATTGAATTTGTATGCAGGTTTCTGTTCTTTTAGTGCCAGAGAGCTGTCATCCTGTCTGTGTATTAGAAAACAGATTTACAAACCTTTTAACTGGTTGCAGCTGGCCATCACAGGGTCCTGTGCATCTGCTGGTGTGATCAGTGTTCTCCATCATCACATTTTCTTTAAAACTGTGAGTAATTGGTGGTCTAAAGCCTTGTAGTCTGTTCACCCATGTCTGGGGTTAAGCATAGTAGGAGTGGTTATTTGGCTTGAATATGCAGCATTTGCTTCATTCATCCACCAGTTCATCCAACTTTTTGTTGAGTTTGTAATGTTCCCGAGCATCTCTAATATACAACCTAGGAGAGTTTCTTGGGGTGATAACAGATCACTTGGAGAGTGCACCAAAGTGATCAATCATTCTATTCTCTAAAGCGGGGTTTGCTAAGAGAGATAGAATCAGTGATCGGAGTTGCAACTGAGGGGCATCGTGTACAGAGAGACAGAGAGGCAGAGATAGTGCCGGGAGAGCAGCGTAGGAGCTAGAGAGAGTGATGTAGTAGCAGTCAGGGCTCACGCAGGGCCACGCAGAGGTAGCCGGGAGATGCGCAGTTCTTTAGAGAGGCCAACATTGCTGATGCAGAGAGCCAGAAGGTTGATGCAGACCCATTTAGGGTGACGTAGGGCCAACGCTGGGCAGAGAGAGGTTGACATAGTCCAGAAAGGCAGACGCTGGGGTTTTTGGGGCAGATTGGTGCTGAGGAGCTGCCAGAAGGTTTATCCGGGGTTTCAACTGGGACATTTGTCTCAAATTGAGAGGTATTACTGCTAAGGAAATTCTCTGTTGGGTAAGCCGGATTTGGCACCCAGATTGTACTCTGATATTTCTTAATAACAAAACCCTCAGATAGCTGCACCAATTTTCCCACATTGGGTTTTTTCGGGGACATTGGTCCAAAAATAACAGTGTCATTATGTTTCCTTCAGTTGTTGATCTGTAATATGTTGAGCATGCACTAGTGTTTATTTTCAGTATTTACATTGTAAATAACTTGTTAAGTAACATAACGAGTAGGTAGGAGTAAATCAAATAAAGTGCATGGAGGGTTTCTAATTAGTAGACTTAGAAACTTCAACATGGTATCAGAGGGTGATTGCAGATCATAGGAGAACTGAGGACATCAGCTGAGTGGAGCAATAGCAGCAGAAAACAACTATCGCGAGGTGACAGAAGCTGTTTCTAGTAGAGCAGCAACAAGGGAAGGGTGACGCAGTGCCTGCATCATCAAGGGTGAGCCAGGAAGAGGCAACGCAGAGGCTAAGGAAGGCAAAGGGAGCCTCATGCAGAAGCTAGGAGGGCTGACACAGTTGGCTGAGGAGGTCGGGTTGCTGGTGCCGGGATTGCGCAGAGCCTAGGAGCTCTCACCTTCAGGTTGTTGGGGTTTAGAAGGTTGTGGGAACATTGCAGAGTGGAGTTGGTGAGGTACTGTAGTCAGAACAGTACCTGACAGAGCAAGGCCAAGAGGAGGGAGTTGCTACCAAGGGTTTCTAGCCGAGAAACCCAGATCAGTGGTGCGGTTGCACAGATGATCAGAGTAGGGGGCATCTCGACATTGGCAAAAGGATCTCCAGGAGGGAAATCGAGACCCAAAGGGAGTTAGATCGAGAACTTCCAGGAGGGAAGTAGAAGAGCATCATGGCACTACACGAAGTAAGAGACCAGGACAGGCTAGACGGAGCGTCGAACTTCGCAGTCTGGAAGGCCAGAATCTTGTCTGTACTTGACAGAAATTGTGTCAAGCACTTCACCTTGAAGACGATAGCTATGCCAATCGACCTAGCTGAGAATGACAGGCATGAGGAGGCAATGGCGAGGGCCAAGATCATCATCCTTGACGGGGTCAAGGACCATGTAGTGCCACACATTGCTGAGGAGGAAATGACATATGAGATGTGGGAGGCCCTAAAGAAATTGTACCAACATACTTCTGTGCAGAGAAGGATGTTACTAGAGAATCAGTTGAGGTAATATCAGATGAATAAGGGAGAACCGATTGACACCTTCCTCAGAGGACTGAATGAGATCAGAGATCAATTGACTGCTATAGAAGCCACGTGTGATCAGGAATTGATGGTGAGGACAACCCTAAATGCAGTTTCAGAAGATTGGGAGGTATTTGTCCAGAGTATACTAGGCAGAGGGACACTTCCACCTTAGGATGAGATGTGGGTGGCTCTTTGCCAAGAAGAGATTAGACGACAGTCAAAGGCAGGAAGTAGCAGTAAGGGGATCAAAGTCAAAGAGGAGGAAGATGTTGCCCTAGCATCTGAGGGAAAGTAAGAAAAGCGGAAGAAGAAGGATCTCTCTAAGATCAAGTGCTTCCATTGTGGGGAGCTGGGTCATTATGCGACTCAGTGTCCAAGGAATAAGAGTAAGGGAGAGTCTTCCGAGACTAAGGTAGCGCCAACAAGGGAAAAGAAGGAAGTGGAGATAGACGATGACTGTGCCATGAGTGCATACGCACCACTTGAGCGAAAGTGGGGAGACATTGAGTTGTAGTCAGGCAAACTACAGGTGATGAGGGGCAGGATCCTCGAGGTACCCAGCCTCTTGGATTAGACCTTGCTATGGGAGCCCCAAAGAGGAGTAGCAGGACTGGCTGATGTGAGTAGAGACAGATGTGGATGGAGTAGCAGAGAGAGCTACAGTGTAAGAGTCCCGAGACAGCGCGAGGCTAGCAGGCTGCAGTAGTGCGAGAGGCATGGGAGTGTTGCACCAGTGCAGGATGGCACAAAGAGATGTGAAATGATGCAAGATGCATGGAGTTGTTGCGACAGCGCAAAGGTCAGAGAGGTAGCAGTTGTCAGCGGCAGAGGGAGCTTCAGCATCAAGAGGGTCTCTAGCCCAACAGAGAGGTCAGAGTTGGGAGATCAGTTACTTACTTCTCAGTAACTGAGTTGTAGTGCAGTAGTGAGCAGCACGATGCAACATGATGAGAGGAGTTGCAGTGCAGATGTAGTGTTGGGAGAAAGGACCAACAACAACACGGATGCAGAGGGACCTGTCGTACAGATGCAACAGTCATAGTGGCAGAACCATGGGAGGCAGTACAAGATACAGCAATGCAAAGGGTGGTGGGCAACAAGCCTAGCATCAGCACAGGGACCGATGCTGGATGATCAGAGTAATACTCAGTGAGGAGTATTGCTAGAGCACAGTCCTTGCTAAGAGGGAGTGTTGATTTGTGGTAGCATCAGATGTGTTCTAGCCACAAAATTTGGTGGAGAGGTTGGGGCACATGAGATCTCCAATACCCAGAAAGGGTTTGGGCAGATTCTAAACAGTTTAGGAGATATTAAAATAATTAATATTTTTAATGGAGTCCCTAAATCTAAACTTAGGGAAATTAAAATATTAATGTGGATTAATATAAAACTATGTTAGAATGGTCCAAAAGACATGGATCAAGCTAGATCTAGTCTTAGTCGTCGATTAGGGACTTAATCTCGGCCGTTGATATGTCAACGAGAAAAGTATAAGAGGAGACTTGAGGGTCACTTGGAGAGTGCACCAGAGTGATCAGTCATTCTATTCTCTAGAGCGGGGTTTGCTAAGAGAGATAGAATCAGTGATCGAAGTTGCAGCTAGGGGGCATTGAGTACAGAGAGACAGAGAGGCAGAGATAGTGCCGGGGGCGCAGCGCAGGAGCCAGAGAGAGTGATGCAGTAGCAGCCAGGGCTCACGCAGGGCCACACAAAGGAAGTCGGGAGCTGCACAATGCTTCAGAGAGGCCAGCGTTGTTGATGCAGAGGGTCGGAAGGCTGACGCAGGGCCTCTTGAGGCTGACGAAGACCCATTCAGGGTGATGCAGGGCCAACACTGGGCAGAGAGAGGCTGACACAGTCCAGAAAGGCAAACGCTGGGGTTTTTGGGGCAGATTGGTGCTGAGGAGTTGCCGGAAGGTTTATCTAGGGTTTCAGCTGGGAAATTTGTCTCAAACTAAGAGGTGTTACTGCTAAGGAAATTCTTTGTTGGGTAAGCCGGATTTGGCACCCAGATTGTACTCTGATATTGCTTAATAAGAAAACCCTCAGATAGCTACACCAGTTTTCCCACATTGGGTTTTTCCGCGGACATTGGTCCAAAAATAACGGTGTCATTTGGTGTGATTGTTTCTGTTTCCTTCAGTTGTTCATATGTAATATGTTGAGCATGCACTAGTGTTTATTTTCAGTATTTACATTGTAAATAACTTGTTGAGTAATGGAACAAGTAGGTAGGAATAAATAAGATAAAGTGCAT
The DNA here is from genome assembly GCA_031772625.1 of Pinus tabuliformis. NCBI lineage: Eukaryota > Viridiplantae > Streptophyta > Pinopsida > Pinales > Pinaceae > Pinus > Pinus tabuliformis. The sequence continues at coordinate 51,817,145 of CM062805.1, read as the reverse complement.
GGAGGGTTTCTAACTGGTAGACTTAGAAACTTCAACAATACGCTATCCAAGAGATACTTATATGTAGTCCAAAAGGAGCCTTAATATGTTGCTAATGAAGGTCCTAATACGCTGCCCGAAGCAGCCGTTATCCACAGTCCTAAGGGAGCATTCATCCACTATCAATGAAGCAACAAAGGTAGCCCTATAACGCAACAAGGAAATGTCTTATCACAACATTAAGATGCATGTTTGCTGTAGGTCGCTGTGTGATAAACGAAGCTGATATAGACATGCCTTAAGGACTATTTGATAAGCCATAGTTATACAATAAAGGAAAGTGTTGAAGTCTTCTCTTGAGTGTTGCTGCGTTAATGATGTTTATGTAACTGTTTTGAGGACATTTACTTCAGAGTTGCTATGTGCTGGGCCATAGGCCAGAGCATCATAGCAAGGATTTCTTAGTGACTGCGTGGAGGGTTGTTAAATGCTACAACTAGGCCGAGTTTGATGTGGGCAGTTTTAAGGTAAGGGAAAAAGCTGTTTTGGTTGGCTGTAGGTGACAGTTAGTGCAACAACATGATGACAGTATGTACAACACCATGTATAGGTACAACTGTAATGATTGCAGCATAGTGGAGGCAGTATGTACATCAACATGTATGGGTACAACTGTGAGTGGTGCAGCATAGTGCACCATGATGGGTACAACCATGACTGGTTGAATCTTAGTGACAAGAGCAACTTAGTGACTGGATGCAACATAGTGATGGGTGCAGGACGATGATGAGGTGAAGCACAGTGAGGTGTTGTATGGTGATGGAGTCACCTTAGAGGATCTGTTGAAGTAGTCTGCCTTCACCTAAGTTCAGATCAACTACCTCATGTGACATCTTCTTAGAGAAGATCTCTGCTCTAATTTTGATAAGTCAAAATTTTGACTTCTGATGTATATGTAGTATCTCTCTCTGCTAAACTATTGAAGATGATATAAGAAGAATTGATGAAGGGTTTCCCCACATTGGGGTTTGTCCTTGGCTAGCGCCACATCTTGTGTCCTCTTGTCTTGGCTTGTCTTCTGCGATTTATATTTATGTTCTAGCTGCAATTTACTTCAATGCTTATGCGATTGCTAATCTGGAAAAAGATATTAAGCTAACTGTGAAAATTGAAATAAATTGCTTTAGCATAGAACATACCTAAATTGAACACATTTTTTATGACATCAATTTCTAATTAAATTCATCTTCAAATATGAAAGATAAATACTGTGGTATTTATAAAACAAGTGCAAACGTTTGGCCTTGAGTATGTTTATTTTAAAATCACATCACATAGCTTCCATTATATTATCAATATTAACATTGTGTGGTGCAATAAGCATCAAGAATTGAGGGTGGTAGTGTTTTTTTATTTACTCTTTGTTTGGCATTGATTATTATTTTTTGTTTCATTATACTTTGATAATCACATATTAACTTCTTTCATATTGCTTTGAAGGGTATTCGAGCACAATCAACTGGGCGCTCTTTGGTTCTTCTTGATGAAGTAAGTTCCATCAAGTTACTATTGTACATATTCCTATGGGGAAAGATCAAGAAATTATGTCTATGTAGGAAAGAGGTTATGTGGATCATTGGATGCTTATCACATGTTTAAATTTTGATATATTTATTCTAATACTACGGCTCTAATGTTGTGGCTTTTGTTTTTGTTTGATATTTTCTTTTTATGTAACATGAAAATAATGCTTAGACTAGTGTTTTCCATGCTGGATTTTTGTCTCAATTTGTTTTGAGTAAATATTACCTACTTAACAAGAGAAATGGTAATGTATTTTCTAAAATCTTCAAATAGTAGTATAGTTTTGAGTGATAACAATGTAACACAACAAAGAAATATTGGGTGCGCAAGAATTATATAAATGGAAAATCATAAATAGGAATATTTGTTAGAGAACTAAGAATGCTGTTATCTTTAATAAGGAGCGTAGAAATTTATATGCATATATCCAAGTGATCAGGGTTAGAGGCTGGGGTTTAAGAAGGTTAGGGACTATAACCAGAGCCTTCACAATGTTTGTTTTGGAGAATCTTTACAGAACTTGAAGCACTTTGGAGCATGATCTTTAGGGCAAAATATTTTGGAAATCAAGGCACCTATTTTATCTCACAGATGGCAGATTTCCTGAAGGGCTCTTTCTCATGGGACAACACAGGTTTCGGTGTAGAAATAGTTAGAATGTAGATAGAGACTGTTCTAGGAAATTGGGAATGGTAATCTAATATCCTTTTGGGCTGATGCCTAGAATCTTCAATCAGCACAACCTTTAAAGGGCGAGAATGGCTTTACTAGGCTAAGGGAAGCTTTGATGGAAAAAGAATGGATAGCAGTTAAGATATATGCAATAAGAAAGAATGAGGGGAGAAATGTATTTATAAAGACTTCTATCCTAAAACTCCCTCCAAAATAAGTTTTGCTCAGTCAAATCACACATGTTGGGTTTTTTTGGTTGCTGTCTTTGTGTCCGCTGAGCTTGGGTTGGACATGGTAGATTGAGGCCTGTTACCCATGCAAGTGGGCAACCCCTAGGAGAAAATTTTACTCTTGTTATTTCATCTTGCCAGCCAATAGCCTTTTTATGATCTACATATAGCTAGCGTTAGATGCCTCCCATCCATGCTCTGGTCAATGCTTTATTATATCTAGCCCACTTGTCTAATGAAGATGGGTTATCAAACATGAGGTACATTAACCATTTTTGTAATCAAGTGCTTTCATTTAATATTTGAGGTCATTCTAGTATGGATCATAGGTTGAATTGGATGATCTACACTTTTGGTTGTGTTCTTGATCCCATGCTTCACATTGGTGGTTATGACTTGCCCCTAGACCAGTGTGACCCCACTTGAAGCCTTCCTTTTTGCTGTCTAGGAGGGGCACAAATGGGAGGCTATGATTGATATTGGTTGTCCATGATAATCCTTACTTTATATTTTCCATCTCTCCCTTGTATCCACATTCCATTTTTGGGTTGATTGTTAGCTGTAACTAGTATTGATTCCTTTGTGAAAATTTAAACTATTGCAGCAACTAGAAATTATTCCTCTATATGTAAATTAATTAACAATTTATTTGCCCACACAAACAACGAGTAATTCACGATTGCAATTTTTACCAAATTAAATTCTACGAAGGATAAACTAGAAACTGAGAAAGATGCTAGCGCACGTAAAAATTGACACACTTATTTTTGGACAAAAGTCCCCCAAAAAACCCAACTCGGGAAAACTGGTGTAACAACTGAGGGTTTTATTTATTATGCAACCACTTTTGGATGATCTACCACTTTTGGTTGTGTTCTTGATCCCATGCTTCACATTGGTGGTTATGACTTGCCCCTAGACCAGTGTGACCCCACTTGAAGACTTCCTTTTTACTATCTAGGAGGGGCACAAATGGGAGGCTCTGATTGATATTGGTTGTCCATGATAATCCTTACTTTATATTTTCCATTTCTCCCTTGTATCCACATTCCATTTTCGAGTTGATTGTTAGCTGTAACTAGTATTGGCTCCTTTGTGAAAATTTAAATTATTGCAGCAACTGGAAATTATTCTTCTAAATGTAAATTAATTAACAATTTATTTGCCCACACAAACACCGAATAATTCACGATTGCAATTTTCACCAAATTAAATTCTACGGAAGATAAACTGGAAATCGAGAAATATGCTAGCACACACACATAACAAGTGATGCACTTGTTTTTGGACAAAAGTCCCCAAAAAAAACCCAACTTGGGAAATCCAGTGCAACAATTGAGGGTTTTATTTATTATGCAACACTGAAATTATCTGAGTAAAATCTTGTTAAAATTGGCAACTAGGGCCAAACTCCATGTGGGTCACCTCATTCATGGCAGCTGATATTTTTCCTAGATTCCTCTTGTCGAGAGGTGTAGGATTGATCTAAAGGTCATCCGATTTCGACAAGTATTTATGGAGATATGGATTTATTTGTAATTACTTAGCAAATTGTCAAGGTCGGCCAGCAGTTAAGTGTGTGGCACTCTTGCCCAGCGTTGCATATAAATAGAGGAGAGGTTAAGTTATTATTTCAACTCATCTCTTCCTTGTTTCTTGGGTATACAAAGGAAGGAGGATGCAGGTCTCACATGGGAAAGAGGACGCAACTAGGGCAGCATTGGAGGAGGACGCAGTTAGGGCAGCAAGGACGCAGGAAGGTGCAGCAAGTGGTTTAGGCCTGCGTTGACCAGCATATTGCCTCCATTGACTGCGGCCTTGTGTGGGCAGCCTCTCCTAGGCTAGCCGAAGAGCTGAACAAGTCTGCGTTGACTGTTTGAGGGCACATTTATGACAGTGTTGACTGGTTAGGGCTGGCTGCAGTATGTTGTAGCATTCACTGCTGTTTTGACCATCTTACTTTGACTGTTTTGGGCTGCCACTACTTCTGTTGGAGACCGAGTTCTCCTAGGTTGTCTTGAGGACATTTTGGGAGCTGATTGATCCCTTTTGCTATTGTTGTTCAAGGGTTTCATTACTGCTGTTGTAAATCACTGATTAGTGATATTGTACTATCTCTCTCTGCTGAATTATTGAAGATAAAAGAAGATTTGATCAAAGGGTTTCCCCGCATTGGGGTTTGTCCTTGGCTAGCCGCCACATCTGGTGTCTCTTGTCTTGGCTTGTTTTTCGTCGATCTTTTAATGTTCCATCTGCTCTTTACTTTATGTTTATGTGATTGCTAAACAATGGCTAATAAGAAGAAAAAGAAGTAAACTGCTCTAAGCATAAAACATACCATAATTTAACATGGTATCAGAGTTGAGGTGAAGACAAAGACCAAGCAAGAGCAAGAGAAATCACCGAAGAGAAGGTTGGCAAGGCTATCTTAAAGAAATCATGGGGTCTTCAGCACACTTCCCTTCTAAAGACAAATTCCGTTAGAAGTTTGACTATTACGGATGGAGGATGTCTCTCGATCTAACATTAGAAGAGCAGGAAATGTTGGACCATGTGAGAGGCAGGATTGTTGAGCCTCCATCAAATGCATCCGCTGCTACAAGGAACAAGTGGACCAAGGGAGAAGTCAAAGCAAGGAAGATCATCTGGGATTCTATCGACAAGCACCTGGTGGCCTATGTTTTCGAGCTGACCACCTCTAAGGAAATCTACGATAGACTGGTGAGTTTATTTAAAGTTAATGATGCAAATCAAGTTTTGTTCCTTAGAAATAAGCTGAAAGAAATTAAGAAGGGAAAAGATGAGAGTATGCAAGCATATTTCTTAAGGATCACTGAGATCAAGAATGATCTCATATCTATTGGAGAAGTAGTTCCTGATAGGGAAATGACACTCACAACTCTTGGAGGACTGCCACCTGAATGGTATATATTCAGGACTACTCTTCTCAACAATAATGTAATTCCTGGATTTTAGGAATTGATGGCGAGATGTATTCAAGAAGAAACAAGGATGGAAGAGAAATAAATGCCCGCATTTAAAGGCCATCCCTCTGCCTTTTCTTCTCATGCTAAAAGAAGAAACAATTCTGGGGCTAAATCCAAAGGAAAGGCTGGACCGAAGGGTGTAAGAAAAGGACGATGTTACAATTGCAATAAAATGGGCCACTATGTGAGGGAGTGCCCTGATAAAAGGGACTCACACCATGACGATGATCAAAATCACTCTCAAGGCAATCAAAGGAATGGCAGGTCCAATGGCAGAGGTAAAAGAAATGTTGGAAATCAAGGAAGAGGACAACCCTTCAAGAAGGCAAGAAACTTCAGGTATGAATCTAACGTTGTTAACAATAAGCAAGATGAATATTATCTACTAGCGGCCCTCTCTACTGTTGCTCCCTCGGACTCGCTGGGAAATTGGCTTATTGATAGTGGTGCCTCAAGGCACTTCACTGGTTAGAAGGAAGCTCTCTCTAATCTGATAGAGAAGGAGACCAACCTGGAAATTGTTCTTGTGGACAACTCAAAATATCCCGTGAAAGGCGTAGGGAATGTCACTCTTCAATTGAATTAGGGAAATACAATTCATTTACAAGATGTATTATATGTACCTGATCTCAAAAAGAACCTGGTGTCCATTTTGGCAATGGAAGACAAAGGCTACAAGGTGGCCTTCATCGATGGCAAGGTACGTGTATGGAAAAAGAACTTTAAAGATGCTTTTACTCTTGGGTTTCGAGTTGATTCATTATATCAGGTCAGAGGAAGTTCGTTGGGTGTCATGTCTTGTGACACATCTCTTCAGTCCGAACTATGGCATCAGAGGTTTGCTCACCTTCATTATAAAGCTCTACCCGATGCAAGACAAATGGTGACAGGGATGCTCGAGTTCCGAGTAGAGCAAGAAGGTGTATGTCCGGGATGTGCTGAAGGGAAGCTGAAAAGGGGACCATTCCCCTCAAGCCAAAGCGAGAACTTCGATATATTGCAGTTGGTTCACTCAGACATATCTGGTATGATGCCTGTGAACTCCTTGGGAGGATATTTATATTACCTCACTTTTACAGATGATTATTCTTGCAAGACTTGGATATACTTCTTAAAAAAGAAGGATGAAGTGTTCTCCTGGTTTCGTCACTTCAAAGCCTTGATCGAGAATAAAATCGAAAAGAAGATCAAGATCTTAAGGACTAATAATGGGACTGAGTATGAATCCAATGAGTTTCATGACTTTTGCAAAGAGGTTGTCATTAAGAGGGAGACTACTACACCATATACTCTTGAGCAGAATGGGGTGGTGGAAAGGAAGAATCATACGATCGTGGACGCTGTTCGTGCTATGCTCCATGATCAAAGACTTCTGAAGTTTCTATGGGCTGAAGTTGCAAATACCGCCGTATATGTACAAAACCGATGCCCTCATCAAGCATTGGGTTCCAAGACTCCCAAAGAGATGTTCACTGGTAAGAAACCTGACGTATCTCGTTTTAGAATTTTTGAAAGTCTTGTATATTTTCATGTGCCGAAGGAGAAAAGGAATAAATTGGGTGCATCTGGAAAGAAAGGAATCTTCGTGGGCTATAGTGAAAATACTAAGGGCTATAGAATCTATGTGGTTGGTCAAAGGGAAGTCGAGATTAGCCATGATGTCACATTTGACGAAGATATGGCTCTTAGCAAAATTGACAATCTTCCTACTTTAAGGGGATTTAAAGAAGCTGACACCAGGGAACCGAAGGAAAAGGAAGATGAGACGATGCCCGATGTGGGAGAACCTATGGATCCTATTGATCCCCATTTGGAAGAGCACTCCTCTTCTAGGAAGAGGCCTTCATGGATTAGGGGGACACTTGATGATGCGGAAGGGCACGTTGCACCCAGGGGGACCTTCTGGGAAAGTAAGAAGCTGACCAGGGATCAGGGATCAGGGATACTTGACCAAAATGAGCCTTCATCATTCACAAAAGCTGTCAAGCATCAAGTATGGAAGGATGCTAAGACTGAGGAATATGAGTCCATCATGAAAAATGATGTCTGGGATGTGGTCTCCAGACCCCAAGACAAAGCAGTTGTCACCTCGAAATGGCTTTACAAGATAAAGCATGCAGTTGATGGAAGTGCGGAAAAGTATAAGGCTCGTTTTGTCGCTCGTGGCTTCTCTCAGAAGGAAGGTATAGACTATGACGAGATATTTGCACCTGTTGCCCGATATACCACCATTTGCTCGATCATAGCCCTTGCTGCTTCGCAAGGATGGAACCTACATCAGATGGATGTCAAGACTGCGTTCTTGCATGGTTCGATCAAAGAGGAAGTCTATGTGGAGCAACCCGAAGGATTTGAGATTCATGATCGAGAATCTCATGTGTGTAGGTTGAAGAAGGCCCTCTATGGGCTGAAGCAAGCACCCTGAGCATGGTATGAGAGGGTCGATAGCTACTTGATGAAGCTGGGGTTCACTAGGAGTGAAGCTGACCCTAACCTTTACTTTAAGGTTGAAGATGACAATCCTCTCATACTGGTGTTGTACATTGATGACCTCTTTCTAACAGGGGCAGACCCTCTCATTCACAAATGTAAGAGGGAGTTGGCTTCTGCGTTTGAGATGAAGGACCGAGGACTAGAAGTCTGGCAAAAGCCAGGGGAGATTTTCCTATCTCAAGGAAAATATGTGGTGAAGATATTGGAGAGATTCGGTATGGTGGACCGCAAGCTCGTAACTACCCCGATAGAGATTGACTTCAAGAAGGTAAGCGGTAGTGCTGCCAGACTTGTTTTACGAAATGCTACCGAGTATCGTCAACTCGTCGGAGCATTGATGTTCTTGGTGAACTCCCGTCCGGATATATGCTTTGTAGTCAACACGTTGAGTCAACATATGGTTGAGCCTCACCACACACATTGGATTGGTGCCAAGAATCTGTTGAGATATCTTTGTGGCACAATCACTCATGGGTTGAGATACACGTCGGAGATGTGAGATTACTTGGATATACCGATGTTGATGGGCAGGCAGTGTGGTGGACCGAAAGAGCACTTTTGGGTGTTGTTTCTCTTTGGGATCTGCCTCGATATCCTGGATGAGCAAGAAGCAGAAGTCAGTGGCTTTGAGCACCACCAAGGCAGAGTATATTGCTGCTAGTATGGCCTCTTGTGAGGTGGTCTGGTTGCGAAAACTCTTCAGTGAGCTGTTTGGATTTACATTGGATACCACCGTGATCCTGTGTGACAACCAGCGCGGGATTTGTTTATCAGAGAATCCTGTATTTCATGATCGCTGCAAGCATATTGATATTAGGTACCACTATATTCAGGATATGGTGCAACAGGGAGCAATAAGGCTCCAATATATCGGTACAGATGAACAAGTCGCCGACATTTTAACGAAGCCCCTGGGAAAGGTCAAATTCTTGACTTTCCAAGAACAACTTGGTGTCATTCAGAGACCCTCTTATGAGGGTCGAGTATGATATATTGAGCTCTGGGAGCTCCAGGGGGCGTGGGGTACTTCTTGGAGCGACATGCGACCACAGGGCGACTCACCATCCCCTAGTGGTGCATTATGTACAGGGTGAAAGGTTCAACCTTCCCCTGTGACACCCCGTGGTGACTGTAGGACAAGATGATTAGCTCTCCTATGGGCTAGGATGATTAGTTCTCTGTGGCAACTGTGGAAGAGGATGATTAGTTCTCCTGTTGAGGCATCCTACCCATGCAGTCTGGGACTCATGGGAAGTACCTCTCATCTGGTCATTGAGCAGGGAAATGGGGTTAGGGACCATAGTAGTACTATCGATGGACACATCATTGTATCTACCGTACTCCCTATGCTAGGATGACCTCCATTGATATGGGATCAATGACACTGATCTGGGATCAGTGAGAGTGGTATGACACACTCTGAGACTAACTTCGGGTCAGTGGAGGATGGTATGATACATCCTCGATCATATCTTCTTCTTCATAGTTTGAGCAGAGTAGGGCCAAGCCATGCAAGGCAGTGTGCATTTGATGGCTGGGATAGTAGTGACGGTCAGACAGATTGCAGATGGATTTCTCCCTAGTTGAAAGGGAGTGTTAAAATTGGCAACTAGGGCCAAACTCCATGTGGGTCACCTCATTCATGGCAGCTAATATTTTTCCTAGATTCCTCTTGTCGAGAGGTGTAGGATTGATCTAAAGATCATCCGATTCGGACAAGTATTTATGGACATATGAATTTATTTGTAATTACTTGGCAAATTGTCAAGGTCGGCCAACAGTTAATTTAGTGACACTCTTGCCTAGCGTTGCATAGAAATAGAGGAGAGGTTGAGTCATTATTGCAACTCATCTCATCCTCTCATCTCTTCCTTGTCTCTTGGGTATACAAAGGAAGGAGGACGCAAATCTCACATGGGAAAGAGGACGCAGCTAGGGCAGCATTGGAGGAGGACGCAGTTAGGGCAGCAAGGATGCAGGAAGGTGCAGCAAGTGGTTTAGGCCTGCGTTGACCAACATATTGCCTCCATTGACTGCGACCTTGTGTGGGTAGCCTCTCCTAGGCTAGCCGAAGAGCTGAACAAGTCTGCATTGACTGTTTGAGGGCACATTTATGACAACGTTGACTAGTTAGGGCTGGCTGTAGTATGTTGTAGCATTCACTGCTGTTTTGACCATCTTACTTTGACTGTTTTGGGCTGCCACTACTTTTGTTGGAGACCGAGTTCTCCTAGGTTGTCTTGAGGACATTTTGGGAGCTGATTGATCCCTTTTGCTATTGCTGTTCAAGGGTTTCATTACTGTTGTTGTAAATCATTTGTCACACAGAATAAGTCGATCTTGCGGACAAGATAGACCTTCCTAGAATCTAAAGAAGACCTAATGACAAGCAAACCAATCACACACTATCTTTCTCTAAATATGCTTTTGTAATCAAAGGCAAACAAGTGTTTTAGGCCTACCTTAGGTCCAACGCAAGTTTGTGGATGCCCTCGCTCCTTCGATCCAGATGAGCTCCTTTGTCGCGAATCTGCAAACACAAACAAGCAAACAAATTAAATAGCACCTGAAAAGCCAATATCATAAAACATATTTAACATGAAAGTCAAGGAATTCATGAAACAAATAACATGAGACCATTTGTTGAGAAAAATGAGTTTGATTGTATTAATTCAAAAGAAGAAGAACTTTACAACCTGTGCCTTGACGCTGTACAAGCTCCTCCCAGGGTCTAGCAAGAAGTCTCCTCTACTTTGACAAGTTTCACTCTCTTCCCAATGAAGCCAAAAAAGTATGTGATCTCTCCTCTTAAGCTCAACTAGGAAGTCTTAATTTCACCAGCATTTACCCTAAAAAATGTTCAGCTTCTAACCTCCCCAGCAACCAGCCCAATGCCTGAATTTATAGTGCAATGGAGGGAAGTTACTAGGTCCTCCTTCAAAGGGATAAAGCCCTCCTTCAAAGGGATAGCTTCTCTCATCAAGGGATTAGCTCCTTCTCTTTTGGGATGCATGAACCACCTAAGAGCGACCAATCCACGTCAAAATTCCTTCTAGAATCATCTAGAATTAACCCAAAGTGAGTTTTTTAGAATAAACTTGCGCCTTTTTAACTTTCACAGGGGTCCGCACCCACACCTTTAGGGACAGAGCGGGCAGGTCCGCAGTTTTTGTAAACAGAAGGTGCGGGACCGCAGGCAATAGTGAGAGAAAGTGCGGAACTAGAGTTTTATTGATTTTCAATGTCTTTCCCTCAATTTCAAAGCTTGACTTGAAGAGCTGAGGCCTGAGACTTGCTTAGGAGGACAGTACAAGTGATGATAGATCCATACTGACTGCAAATAATCATGGTGACGATATTTTTGTGTAACATCATTGATTAGTGATATTGTACTATCTCTATCTCTCTACTGAATTATTGAAGATAAAAGAAGATTTGATCAAAGGGTTTCCCCGCATTAGGGTTTGTCCCTGGTTAGCCGCCATATTTGGTGTCTCTTGTCTTGGCTTGATTTTTGTCGATCTTTTAATGTTCTATCTACACTTTACTTTATGTTTATGTGATTGCTAAACAGTGGCTAATAAGAAGAAAAACAATTAAACTACTCTAAGCATAGAACTTACCATAATTTAAAAAATCTGGATGTTGAAAACTGGCCATCCTGTAGAGAAAGTACTGGCAAAGAATATGAGGGAAATTACCCTCTCTGAGCAATCCCGACACTTGACTGCCACTGAAAATCTAGTCGTCCAACTTGGCCTGTGCAGGCTTTGCGTCACTCTGGAGCTACTTGCCACACGTGTTGCCTGAATCCATTGCCAATCTAGCCATCCCGCTTGCTGCTAACTGGGAAAATGCTTCTCTGGCACTCTGGAAACTCTTCACGGCCTCTGGAACTGAAAATGTCCTCCTCTCCAGCAAAATCAAACTGCTCACTTGAAGGTCTACGCTACCTCTGTGCAGCCTCTTGGAAAAAATCTTGGCCTCTCTGCAAAGTACTCACCGGATTTGGAAAATCTCCCTCCGGCCTCTCTATCTCTGCTTCCCTTCTGAAGCTCGAACTCTACTGGCAACAACTGCTCTTTGGAAAAATCGCTCTCTAAGCAAATCGATCTCTTGTGTGTGTATTCTCCATCTACCCATAGACTTCTTCTCATAATCTTCTGTTGGGACTCCAACGACCAAGATTAAATCTTAATCGATGGCTAAGATTATTTCACTGTCAATCCATGTCAGTTTCTAGATGATTCACACCTTACCTCAATAAATTCTAATTAATTAACCCTGTTGTTGCACAGAATGTTTAGGCACTGCGACAACGACTCAGATCAGGGGCTGTCACCCTGATCCCCAATCTCTCCATTTAAGCTGTTTCCCTACAGCAAGCTAAGGGGGGTAGACCCTATGGAAAAATGGAATGAAGAAGAACAAGTTGGGAACCAACCAGTGCGGGAGACATAGTGAAGTGATCAAGTACTTGATTAAGATTTAGCAAGACTTATAGGATTTGATTAGATTTTAAATGATTGATACCAGTGCCTTATGGAGTCAACGATCTTGCTAGGGAAATTAAGACCAAGTAATCGATTAGCAACTGCTGCTTAGATGAATGACTTATCTTATATGAAATGTAATTCCTAAAACTAATGTGAGATGCAAGAATCTTGGTTAATTTTAGTTAAATGTCTATTTAAATGTGAATCCTTCAATCTTTTCTATGTTGAGCTTGATTTCGTAGTAATTGGCAGAGAGAAGATAAGGAGAAGCACACTAAGGTGTGATTAACAATACCTCTCCTGAAATTCTAACATACCCGATGCCTCTGGTGCTGCTGAGAGCTGTGGCTTTGACGACTGCAAGGTCACCGTTTTAAGTACTATTAAAACAAGCTTCTCAAGCAAAGATTGATGGATACCTATCTCTCTATCGACCAAGCTTATGCTTGGAAGTAAATTTTATTTATGCAAAACTAACTTATATGCAAATGCACCAGATGATGAGAAGATGAGATGAAGTTAGATTCAAGGATGAAAAGATGCTTATGTCGCAGAAACTTCCAATACCCAAATGAAATGTTCGCTTTATTAAATGAAGACTCAAAATTAAACCCTTGAAGATATTACAATTAGAACACAAGCTTATTTCAAATCTTTTTGATACAGTTATAGCTCAAAGAGAACAAAAACTTCTTTGCAATTAATATCAACAGATGCTCAAAAAATACTCAGTTTATGAAACAAAGGATATGCATTTTATCACAATTCCATGACAGAGTACTTAATTTTCAGAAATTAATTTTTAGGACAGCAGTAAGAAAAACTTTATGACAGCAGCAATATGACAATGAAAACAATAAGTTATCAATGATATCTTTACGCCAAAAGTTTACCGAAATTTTTCCAAACTTGGCCACATGAATTATAAAAATTTTTCAGCTTGTTATGATGTAATTTCTGGAATTATATCAGATCTGATATACTTATTACAGCCAGCAATTAAAACATGAAATAAGCCTAATGATGAATGCCCAACTCAAGAAATTAATCCCTTAATGTATTAATTTTAGGCTAACCCACATGAAATTTTTCCACTGTTAGACTTTAGAAACAAAATTATTCAGAGATAACAGTGACCCAAAATATAGATCTAGGCCAAATTCTTGATATACATCAAACATAAATGACTTATTAATATATTTAGCAATTTTTTAGTTAATTTCAAACCATTTAAATGTGTTTTTCAGCACTATTAGAAAGGTATATGACTGTTGTAGCAAACAGTGAGGAAAAAGATGGTTTAAAGAGCAAACCCTTAGGCCCTAGACCTTGAGGATCACTTGTCCAAGTTGCCAAAAAAAAATTCAATATCTGAAACACTTTTTTACCAAATTTTCTGCAAAAACCCACCAATGATTAGTTTCAAAAAATCAAATATTTAGATCAGAAATGGAGCAAGGGAATTTAGGGCCAATGAGAGCTAGCACTAGGCCCAATAGGAATAGTGTTGGGCTAGGAGAAGGCAGATCTGGGCTTAGGAGCCCAAAACTTGAAACCCTTGTTCTAAAAAAAATTATTTTGCTTTAGATTTTCAGATTTATTGCAAAATCTTTAATGGATGGCCTTGTAAAAAGATTTGGGATAAGATATTGCCCTCCAAGGCCTAGATCTGTTTCAAAACTCCCAGATCTGCTTGAAAAATATCAGATCTGAAGATTTACTTGGTTGATTTCTCAGATCTATTCCTGCAAACAATCTTTGAGCCCAGATCTTGCCCTCCAGGGTCTAGATCTAGCTTAGATCTGAAGATTTACTTGGATGAATTCTCAGATCTATTCCTGCAAACAATATTTGAGCCCATATCTTGCCCTCCAGGGTCTAGATCTAGCTCAGATTTGAAGATTTACTTAGTTGATTTCTCAGATCTATTCCTGCAAACAATCTTTGAGCCTAGATCTTGTCTTCCAGGGTTTAGATCCAGCTCAGATTTGAAGATTTTCTTGGATGATTTCTCAGATCTATTTCTGCACAATTTTTTAGCCCAGATCTTGCCCTCTAGGGTCTAGATCTAGCTTAGATCTGAAGATTTTCTTGGCTGATTTCTCAGATCTATTTCTGCATAAGTGAAAGGAGAAAAACCCAATACCCAATATGTACAAAAATAGAAAAAATCCAAAAAACCCAAGTGTTAAAATTCAAAATTATGTTACAAAATTTCAGATCTACACAAGTAAATAACAAATCTATATAAATAATTCACAAATCTATACAAATAATTTACAAATCTATTAGATGTGAGGAGTATGAGTCCAACTCTGCTCTCAAATCTGATAATCTAAGGCTCTTAATAGCCAGATCTATCAAAATTTCCACAAAATATTTAAAAGATTTTGAAATTTTAGAGAGGTTCTAGCCCAAAAACACCCTGCAGAAAATAAGATTATCGTTAGATAAATCCTGAGGTTTATATAAAGTAGGCTCTTTAGAAAATATGTGTTGAGAGTTGGCTAGTCCAACCGAAGACTATCCCCAAATGTTCAATGAGAACCTGAGAGATCTTCTGCAAACACTAGATCAACCATCAAATCAAGTAGAGAAATAGAACAACAATAAAATTCTGAAGAAATATGGATACCTGCTACTTCAATCAAAATTAAAAATGTTACCATAGATCCAACAAATTTAATAAGATACATGTATTCAGATTATTCTAAGAGAGCTATTGATTGGTAGTTTTCACATAATATTAAGCAGAAATTAAAACAATGTTATTATAAATTCATGAAGAGGAACACTACAACAAGAGAGCTTGAGAGCTTAATACACGATCCAGAGATCGGATCAGCTGACTGACAAATGACCTCCTATTTAAAGATAAATTCTCCAACGGCTAGTTCGAGTGATCCTTGTCAAAGCAATCTTGACCGTTGATGAGGATCAAAATTTCTTTTAATCTCATCTTTCGAAATTTTAAATTATTGAGGAAATTCGAATTTTTCAATTAAATGCATTTTAATTAATTCAAAAATTAAATTTTTGAATTAATTTCCTCAAAATTTAGACTTTGACTTAACCCTAGGGACTAAAGGATTAAATTTTAGCAAAATAATTGATTTACCTTAGTCCCTGGACCTCTTAAACTTCAATTTTTTTAAGGACCAATGAATTTTGTCTTTGGAGAATTTAATTTTACCTAGGGCTTAGAATTAATCAAATTTCTGGCTTAGGATTTTAATTAATTTTGGCCAGAAAATTTAATTAATTAACCTATGAGGGGATAAATTATTTTTCTAACCCTCAAGAGACTTTACATAATGATTTCATCTTTTTTATATCTTAAGGGGGAAACCCATTTGCAAAAGACCCTCACAGACTACCTAATTCTGTGACACAAATACAATCTAGCAGATCAAACAATTTGTAATAAAATAACCTAACCAAATAGTTAGGATTATTCCCAAATCACTTTTACATAGACTCGATTTAGAACACTAGGATTCCCCTAAGATCCTAGTGACAATCCATTACGACTTTGGGGTAAGGCTGAAGGAAAACTTTGCCGACCATCCGAGAATGGATCGGTGAGGCAAAAACCTCCCAGAATGTAGATCGTCACTAGGAAAGTAGGTTTACCTAGGTGATTGCATACACAACATGGATATGCTAAGATTATTTACATTATACACATGCAGACTGGGTTTACATTATAAGATGATGATCAAGCTAATGATGATAGCTGGACGGCACAAACACATCAATCAATCACTATCCCTTTTGTGAAAAAAGGGGGTGTATTGCTATGGATCGTTGACACGTAGTGGTCAACATCTGACTCTACTTGGGGACATGTTGCTGCACTGGAGGAATGTGAGAATCTAGAATACAGAAGATGCTCAAAAAAATACTCAGTTTATGAAACAAAGGATATGCATTTTATCACAATTCCATGACAGAGTATTTAATTTTCAGAAATTAATTTTTAGGACAGCAGTAAGAAAAACTTCATGACAGCAGCAATATGACAATGAAAACAGTAAAGCTATCAATGATATCTTTATGCCAAAAATTTACCGAAAATTCCAAACTTGCCCACATGAATTATAAAAAAATTTCAGCCTGTTGTGATGTGATTTATGGAATTATATCAGATCTGATATACTTATTACAGCCAACAATTAAAACATGAAATAAGCGTAATGATGAATGCCCAACTCAAAAAATTAATTTCTTAATGTATTAGAAAACTTAGGAGTTGATTTTAGGCTAACCCACATGAAATTTTTCCACTGTTATATTTCAGACTTCAGAAAAGAATTATTCAGAGATAACAGTGACCTAAAATGTAGATCTAGACCAAATTCTTGATACACATTAAACATAAATGACTTATTAATGTATTTAACAATTTTTTAGTTAATTTCAAATCACTTAGATGTGTTTTTCACCACTATTAGAAAGGTATATGACTGCTGTAGCAAATAGTGAGGTAAAAGATGGTTTAGAGATCAAACCCTTAGGCCCTAGGCCTTGAAGATCACTTGCCCAAGTTGCCAAAAAAATTTCAATATCTGAAACACAAATTTTTACCAATTTTTTTGCAAAAACCCACCAATGATTAGCTTAAAAAAATCAAATATTCAGATCGGAAATGAAGCAAGGGAATATAGGCCCAATGAGAGCTAGCACTAGGCCCAATAAAACTAGCGTTGGGCTAGGAGAAGACAGATCTGGGCTTAAGAGCCCCAAAACTTGAAACCCTTGTTCTGAAAAATTTTATTTTGCTTCAGATTTTCAGATTTATTGCAAAATCTTTAATGGATGGCCTTGTAAAAAGATTTGGGTTAAGATATTGCCCTCCAAGGCCTAGATCTGTCTCAAAATCCCCAGATCTGCTTGAAAAATCTTAGATTTGAAGATTTGCTTGGTTGATTTCTCAGATCTATTCCTACAAACAATCTTTGAGCCCAGATCCTGCCCTCCAGGGTCTAGATCTAGCTTAGATATGAAGTTTTACTTCGCTGATTTCTCAAATCTCTTCTTGACGAAGAGCTGTCCACAGTTCTTCCCAATACAGAAGACTCGTCATGCCCAGTATTGTTGATTGGGGTAGCATCGGATGTGCTCTAGCCATGAAAATTGGTGGAGAGGCTAAGACACATGAGATCTCCAATACTTAGAAAGGGTTTGGACAGATTCTAAATAGCTTGGGACATATTAAAATAATTAATATTTTTAATGGAGTCCCTAAGTATAAACTTAGGGAAAATAAAATATTAATGTGAATTAATATAAAATTGTGTTAGAATGGTTCAAAAGTCATGGATCAATCCAGATCTAATCTTAGCCGTTGATTAGGGACTTAATCTTGACCGTTGATTTGTCAACAAGAGAAGTATAAGACGAGGCTTGAGGGTCACTCTGAAAACACACCAAGAGATCAAGATTTCGACTTTCTGGGGTTGGGTTTGTTGAAAAAGTTGAGAGAGTGATCAGAGTTGCAGCGAAGGGGCAGTGAATATAGAAGTAGAGAGACAGAGAGATAGTACTGGGAGGATCAGTGCAAAAGCTGGAGATAGGGATGCAGAAGCAGCCAAAGGTTCACGTAGAGCCAGCCAGGGCTCATGCAGAGGTAGTCAGATGTTGCGCAGTGCCTTAGAGGGCCAGCGTGGGTGACGCAGAGAGCCAGAGGACTGACACAGTGCCTCAAGAGTGACGTTGGGCTAACGTTGTGCCCGAGAGAGGCTGACGCAGTCCCTAGAGGCTGACGCAGGGGTTTCGTGGGGCAGATTGGAGCTGTGGAGCTGCCAGAGTGTTTATCCGGTGTTTCAGCTGGAATATCTGCTTCCGAGTAAAGAGGTGCTATTGTCGAGATTTTTCTCTGTTGGGTGAGCCATATTTGGCACCCAAATTGTATTCTGAAACTGCTTAATAAATCAAACCCTCAAATAGCTGTGCCGGTTTTCTCGCATTGGGATTTTCCAGGGACATTGGTTCGAAAACAATGGTGTCACTTGTGTGCTTGTTTTTTTTCCTTCAGTTGATGATCTGTAATGTGTTGAGCATGTACTTGTATTTATTTTCAGTATTTATATGGTAAATAACTTGTTAATTAATTAGAACAAGTAGGTAGAAATAAATCAGAAAGTACATGAAGGGTTTCTAACGGGTTAGACTTAAAAATTCCAACATGGTATCAGAGCGTGGTTGTAGATCACAGGAGAACTGAGGACATCAGCTGAACAGAGAAGCGGCAATAGAAAATAACTGTCCCGAGTGACAGATGCTGTTCCTAGTAGAGTAGCAACAAGGAAGGGGTGACGCAGTGCCTGTGTCATCAAGATTGAGCCAGGAAGAGGCAGTGTAGAGCTGAGGGTGGCAAAGGTAGGCTCACGCAGAGCCATGCATAGGCCAGGAGGGTTGACGCAGTTCGCTGAGGAGGTTGATTTTCCAGTGCCGGGATTGCACAAAGCCTAGGAGCTTTAACCTTCAGTTTGCTGGGGTTTAGGAGGCTGTGGGTAAATTGCAAAGTGGAGCTGGTGGAGTACTGTAGTCAAAACAATACCTAACAGGGCAAGGCCAAGGAGGAGGGAGTTGGTATCGAGGGTTTCTAGCCAAGAAATCCAAATCAGTGGTGTAGTGACACTAAGGATCAGAGTGGGGGCATCTCAACATTGGCAAAAGGCTTTCCAGGAGGGAAATTGAGGCTTAGAGGGAGTCATACCGAGAACTTCCAGGAGGGAAGTAGAGGAGCAACGAGATGGCAGTGAACGGGGTAAGAGACCAGGACAGACTGGACGGAGTCTCAAACTTCGTAGTCTGGAAGGCTAAAATCCTATCTGTTCTAGATAAGAATCATGTCAAGCACTTCGCCTCGAGGACGATAGTTATCCTAGTTGACCTGGCTGATAACGACAAGTACAAGGAGGCAATTGCGAAGGCCAAGAGCATCATCCTTGACAGGGTCAAAGACCATGTAGTACCACATATTACCGAAAAGGAAATGACAAATGAGATGTGGGAGGCCCTAAAGAAATTGTACCAGCATACTTCTGCGCAGAGAAGGATGTTACTAGAAAATCAACTGCGATCATACCAGATGCAGAAGGGAGAACAGTTCGACCCCTTCCTTCGTTGATTGAAGGAGATTCGGGATTAGCTGACTTCCATAGGTGCCACGCCGGATCAAGAATTGATAGTGAGAATAGCCTTGAACGCAGTCTCAGAAGACTGGGAGGTGTTTGTCCAGAGCATACTGGGCAGGGCGACCCTTCCAGATTGGGAAGAAATGTGGGCTGCTCTTCGCCAAGAAGAGATCAGAAGGCTGAGCAAGGCGGGAAGCTGCGACAAGGGGATCAAAATCAAGAAAGGTGAGGAGGAGGATGCTGCCCTGGCATCTGAGAGAAAGCAGGGGAAACAGAAGAAGAAGGACCTCTCCAAGGTTAAATGCTTCCATTGTGAGGAGCTGGGTCATTATGCGACCCAGTGTCCAAGGAAGAAGAGTAAAGGAGAGGCCTCCAGGACCAAGGCAGTGCCAGCAAGGGCAAAGAAGGAAGTGGAGACAGACGATGACTACGCCATTAGTGCTCATGTTCCACTTCAGAAGAAGTGGGGAGACATCGCGCCGTGGTCAGGCGGACTACAGGCGATGAGGGGTAGGATCCTCGAGGTACCCAGCCTCTTGGGTTAGATTGTGCTCCGGGAGCCCCGAAGAGGAGTAACAATACTGGCGATGTTAGTAGAGACGGATGCAGATGGAGCGACAGAGGGAACTACAGTGCAGGATTCCCAGGATAGCGTGAGGCTAGCAGGCTGCAACAGTGCGAGAGGCAAGGGAGTGTTGCACAAGTGCAAGATGGCACAGAGAGGTGTGCGATGGTGCAAGATGCATGGAGTTGTTGCAGCAGCGCAGAGGTCAGAGAGGGAGCACTTGTCAGTGATAGAGGGAGCTTCAGCATCTGGAGTGTTTCTAGCTTGATGGAGATGTCAGAGTTGGGAGATCAGTTACTTACTTCTCAGTAACTGAGTTGCAATGCAACATTTAGCAGTGGTAGTGCTATGAGCAGCACGATGCAACATGATGAGAGGGGTTGCAATGCAGATGTAGCAGTGGCAGTGGCAGGGCCATGGGCAGCAGCGCAGATGCAGAGGGAGTTGTAGTACAGATGCAGCAGTGGCAGTGATAGGGCCATGGGTAGCAGTACAGGATGCAGAAGCGCAGATGACGGGCAACAGGCCTAACATCAACACAGGGACCAATGCTGGATGATCAGGGTGATATTCAGTGAGGAGTTCTGCTAGAGCACAGTCCTCGCTAAGAGGGAGTGTTGATTTGGGGTAGCATCGGATGTGCTCTAGCCACGAAAATTGGTGGAGAGGCTAAGGCACATGAGATCTCCAATACCCAGAAAGGGTTTGGGCAGATTCTAAACAATTTGGGAGATATTAAAATAATTAATATTTTTAATGGAGTCCTTAAGTCTAAACTTAGGGAAAATAAAATATTAAAGTGAATTAATATAAAACTATGTTAGAATGGTCCAAAAGTCATGGATCAAGCCAGATCTAATCTCAGCCGTTGATTAGGGACTTAAGCTCTGCCGTTGATTTGTCAACGAGAAAAGTATAAGAGGAGGCTTGAGGGTCACTTGGAGAACACACCAAGAGATCAAGATTTCAACTTTCTAGGGCTGTGTTTGCTAAGAAAGTTGAGAGTGTGATCAGAGTTACAGCTGAGGGTTAGTGAATACAGAAGCAGAGAAGCAGAGATAGCACCAGGAGGATCAATGCCGTAGCTGTAGAGAGGGACGCAGAAGCAGCCAAGGGTTCATGCAGAGCTAGCTAGGCCTCACGCAGAGGCAACCAGGAGCTGTGCAGTGCCTTAGAGGCCTAGCATGGGTGACACAGAGGGCTAGAGGACTAACGTAGTTCCTCCAGATGCTGACGTAGGCTAAGCCAGAGTGACGCTGGGCTAACACTAGGCCTGAGAGAGGCTGACGCTGGGGTTTCGTGGGGCAGATTGGAGTTGTGGAGTTGCCTGAGTGTTTATTCGGGGTTTCAGCCGGAGTATCTGCTTCCGAGTAGAGAGGTGCTATTGCCGAAATTTTTCTCTTTTGGGTGAGTCGGATTTGACACCCAGATTGTATTCTGAAACTGCTTAATAAATCAAACCTTCAGATAGCTGCACCGGTTTTCCTACATTGGTTTTGTTCGGGGACACTGGTCCAAAAACAACGATGTCACTTGTGTGCTTGTTTTGTTTCTTCAGTTGATGATTTGTAATGTGTTGAGCTTTACATGGTAAATAACTTGTTAATTAATCAGAACAAGTAGGCAGAAATAAATCAGAAAGTACTTGAAGGGTTTCTAACAGGTTAGACTTAGAAATTCCAACAAGTATGCTTTGGACAATTGTTTCCCAATCCTCGGAGATTGCGTTAAGTGCGGTCCTCACCATCAACTCCTGATCCGGCGTGGCCCTTATGGAAGTTAGCTGGTCACGGATCTCTTTCAACCAACCGAGGAAGACATCTATCTACTCTCCCTTCTGCATCTGGTATGACCTTAGCTGATTCTCCAAGAGCATCTTCCTCTACACGGAAGTATCCTGGTACAATGTCTTCAAAGTGACCTACATCTCCTTTTTTGTTTCCTTCTCGGCAATATGTGTTACCACATGATCCTTGACCCCATCAATGATGATGCACTTTGCCTTAGCCATTGCCTCCTCGTACCTTTCATTAGCTAGTGGGTCAACTGGGATAGCCATCACTCTCAAGGCGAATCCCTTGATACGATGTTTGTCTAGAATGGACAAGATCCTGGCCTTCCAGACCACAAAGTTGGACACTTTGTCCAGCCTGTCCTGTTCTCTCAGCCCATTCATGGCCATCTCGCTGCTCCTCTGTCGACTCCTCCGAGTCTCTCTACTTCTCGCCTGGATGTTCTCGGTTCGATTCCTGCTGAGTCTCTCTACTTCCCGCCTGGAAGTTCTCAGTTCGACTCCTGCTGAGTCTCTCTACTTCTCGCCTGGAAATTCTCGGTTCGACTCCTTCGAGTCTCTCTACTTCTTGTCTGGAAGTTCTCTTTTGGATTCCCTATGAGTCCCAATTTCCCTCATGGAAATCCTTCTGCCAACTGTCAAGTTGCTCCTCTTCGATCATCTTTGCAACTGCAACGCTAATCCGGATTCCTCAGCAGCAGTTCCCTCTACCTTGGTCTTGCCTTGTTAGGTACTGTTCTAACCACATTACCCCACTAGCTTCGCTCTCGCAAACTGCCCACAGCTTCCTTCACCCAACAACTGAAGGATTGAGCCTCTTAGCTTTGCGCAATCACGGCATCAGCAAAAGAACTCCCTCAGCCAACTGCGTCAGCCCTCCTAGCCTCTGCGTGGCTCTGTGTGAGCCTCTCTCTGCCCTCCTCAACCTCTGCGCTGACCTCTCTTTGGCCCAGACTGATGACGCAGTCCCTCTGCGTCAACCCTTCCTCTGTCGCTTTTGCAAGGATCAACTATTGTCACTCGGGACAACTGATTCTACTGCAAATGCTCTGCTCAGCTGATGCTTTCAGTTTTCTTGTGATCTACAACCATGTTTTGATACCATGTTGAATTTTATAAGTCTATCCGTTAAAAAATTAATATGTATTCTGTTGGTTTATTTCTTCTACTTGTTTAAATTTGAACAAGTTATTTAACACATTTAAATCAATGTTGCGAAAATCGTTATTGGGATTAAATCGGCGAGGGAAAAAAATCAAGAAAAATCAGTACAAATCGGGAAAAAATAGTAAAATACAAAAATATTCATTCTTTTCAAATTTTTTAATATCTAAAGCATCTACAACATAAAATAAATACATTGACACATAAATATGATAAAAGAACTAATATATAAGATGTGTAATATCATTTCTAGTGCTACATCACACATAACAATGAATCATGTCCTGAATAGTAAGTCCTGTCTTCTGAGTCCCAACTCAGCCTCAAAATATCAACAAAAAATATAATAATGTATCTCATATCATGAGTCATAATGCCATATACAATGAAATTTACCAAATAACTAATACTATTGAATTCCTCTGCCCCTCTTGTGAGAAAATGCAATAGTTT
Source organism: Pinus tabuliformis (assembly GCA_031772625.1). Taxonomy (NCBI): domain Eukaryota; kingdom Viridiplantae; phylum Streptophyta; class Pinopsida; order Pinales; family Pinaceae; genus Pinus; species Pinus tabuliformis. The sequence continues at coordinate 51,793,588 of CM062805.1, read as the reverse complement.
TCCCTTTCCCTCTAGATGTAGATGTCGGTGGAGTTGGCAGTGGACTCTGCTGTGCTCTAGAAGTTGAAGAACTAGGAGCTATAGGAGGTAGACCACGTCCTCTACTAGTGGCAGGGGTAGCCTGGGTAGGTGGTGTCACCTCCTCCTTCTACTCCTCTACGCCTTCCACTACCTCTTGCTCTAACCAATCATCGACAGACTCCATGAGAGGCCTCCTGGCCTCAACCCTCCATGCAGTAGTGGTGTCAATCCCATGCAATGAGATGGCCTCCATATCAGGTATCCTCTCAAGTTGCTTCACCCACAATCGAAGATTGTAGTAGACGTAGACTATGTCATTAAGTCGTTGGGTCTCCAACTTGTACAAAGATCATAAAATAATAATTATAAAAAAATATTATTTAATGAATTCAAAAAATTAATTGGAAATTTGGAATATTTTAAGTTTTAACTTTAACCTGTTGCGCTTCTTGTTGTGTATTTTTTCAAACACTCCAGTTGCGCTCGCATCCTGAGGAGTTACATGTTTGGCTAAGGATTCGAATGGCAAGCTTTCACAGATGGGGTACTTTGGCACCGTAACGAGTCCACCATGCATCCATCTACAACAAAAATACAAATAAGATAAACATAAGAAAAAAATGAGATTTGAAAGTTGAAGCGAAGTATGAAGTTATGAACTTGAAGAGACAATGAAATTTGAAAATACCTGGCATTGTAGTCTTCCTATCAGTTACAACCATCTCAAAGCCAAATGTGCCACCTGCCGTCCTGTATATCTCCATTTCTTTGGAGATTTCTGCATGTTTTGCTGGAGACCTCACCATCCTCTGAACACAGGTTAAGAATCCATCTATGATCTCAACATCAAATAAGAACCAACATGGGTAAGAAAATGCAGGGTTCAGGTAGACCCCTGCAACATGAATGGGATTGTGGAGTGTGTTGTTCCATCATTCATTAATCGCTTCTCATAGGAGGAGTTGTTTCTGAAACCCCTCATCTCTCTTATTATCATAGTAGGCCCGAATGTATTCTTTGGTCCTGTCCATGGCCTCATACAAATAGCCCATTGTGGACTTCTCACCATCAACTAATCGAAGAACCTTTACCAAAGGTTCAGTAACGGTGCACACCTCCTGCATTTCTGCCCAGAAGTCTCCCTGGTATGAAACTGATATACATATGGCCTCTCCCTCTGGTTTGCGGCTCGTTGTCAAAGCACGACACTCCTTTGAAAGAAACATTCTCTTCACATCCCACATAGAATTCAAGAGGGATTGAAGAGATATGAAACTGGTGGCAAACCCTGTAATGGAAGGGTGCACCAGCTACTTGTTGTTGGTGAATTTTCTCATCAAGCTAAGCAGAGATGCATGCTTATATATAAATTTTGTAATGCTTTCTTATGAATCAACAATATCTTTGACAAAGGAAAATTTTCCCATGTCCTCTAACATCAAATCAATATAATGTGTAGCACAAGGTGTCCAAAATAAAGTAGGATGCCTCTCCATAAGCCTCCTTCCAGCAGCAACATAATTTGCAGCATTGTCCGTTATGACTTGGACAACATGTTCGGCACCCACCTCCAAAATAAACACATCCAGCAAATCACATAATAATTTTGCATTTTTGATATGTGAAGATGCATCAACAGATTTCATAAACATTGTCCCCTTGGGACAACTAACCAAGAAGTTTATAACGGTTCTTTCCTTTTGGTCGGTCCAACCATCTCACATCACAGTGCATCTTATTCGTGCCCATGATGCCCTAAATTCCTCCAATATTTTGGTGCAGTCAACCTTTTCATCTTGAAGAATGCGGCTTCTAAAGTCATCATAAGAAGGGATTTTGTACCCTGGGCCAACAGTTGCAATAGCATCAACAACAGGCTGGAAAAATGGATTATTCCTTGCAACGCTGAAAGGAATATCACTCCAAAGGAGAAACTTGCCCAACAACTTGTCAGCTTGTTCTTTCTCATTTTTTTTAAGTATTGAAGTGATAAATGGTTGTGAACCAGGTGTGGTTCTAGGAACAAAAAATGATGAGGTAGCTACAGGGTTGGTTGTAGACATTGATGTTGAAGTAGAACCAGTGCCACTTCCATATTCACCTTCTAACACCCTCCTTGCTAGTTGCTTCTTCAAATCTGCTTTGGCCACTCTCTCTTGCTCTAATTCTTCCAATGATCTCATGGCTCTTCGGATGATTTCCGCATTTGTATTGTTGCAAGGCCCTACATCATGTCCAGGGATTTGTGCAAGGTGATACTTCAATCTATAAACCCCCTCTGACATATGCTGCCCACACAACTTGCAAGACAAGTTCAATCTATCAAACCCTCCATCAGGTTCACCAAATTCCCACAGAGGGTCCAATTTCCTTGGCATGTTTGTAACTTGGTTGAACTCTTGAGTTTTAATGTAAGATGAAGTTTGAACTTTGAAGTTGAACCTATGGCACAATAAGAATTGCAAGTTACAAAAATAAAAATAAAAATTACATACATGACACAACACATTGAATTTTTGACAAACAAACAAAAAAACCTCAACTCAATCCAAAATGAACTCTCTCCACTCTATGCAACAAAAATGAAAAAAAAAAACACCATCAAATCCACTCAAAAATCATTGATAATCAATGGGTTATAGAAACTCAAGCAAAAACAAGAAAAAAACCAAAACAAAATGGCCAAATTTGGTGCCCATACCTGGAAACCATGGTTTGCCAAAGAAATTTGATCCAAAGACGAAGTTCTCTTGCTTGGGATGCTAAAATCTCCAGGCTTCCTCCTCCTTTGCCCTAGTAGATGCCTTTTAGGCTTCCTCTCCTCCTCAGCTCTCAAACCACGCCGCTGTCTGTTCAAAATGACAAAAAAAATCATTTTTTTCCTTATAAAACGCGCTGTCCAGGAGCCTGGCGATTATTTCCCATTGAATTGCGATAATTTCGAAAAAATCGCGATTTTTTCAACGATTTTTTTGAAAAAAAAAGTTCGTAATAATCGGGCGATTTTATCGACGAAATGAAAAAGTCGCGATTTTTTGATGTTATCACGATTATATCGCAATTTTCGCAACACAGATTTAAATACCAGAATAAACACAATGCAATCACAACATCTATAGATCATCAATTGAAGGAAAACAAGCACACAAGCACACAAGTGACATTGTTATTTTTGGACAAATGTATCCGGAAAAACCCAATGCGGGAAAACTGGTGCAGCTATTCAGAGGGTTATATTATTATGCAGTCTATCTGAGTACAATTGGGTGCCTAACTGGCTCACCCAATAGAGAAAAATACATGACAACAATACCTCTATATCCAAAAACAGGTATTCAGAAAAATTGTCGCAAGAAACCCTCTTCGGCACAACTGAAGCTCAGTGCTGGCCCTTCTGGCCTCTGCGTCAGCCTTCTGCTGACTTGCGTCAACCCCAGGACCCTCTGCGTCATCCCTCTGAGGCACTGCACAGCCTTTGGGACCCTCTACGTCACTTTAGCAACCTCATGTGGATGGCGCAATCCCTATGGCCTTTACGCTATCTCTGCTTGGTTCTGCGTAGCCCGGATTGGTTGCCGCTCTCGCTCTCTCTGCTTCTGCGCTGGTCTCTTAGTATTGTCTCTGCCTCTCTGCCTCGTACCCACTGCCCCTCGCTGCTGATGACTGATTCAACTTTGCTTAGCAACCTCACTCTAGCAAAATGAATGACTGATCACTTTGGTGTGTTTTCCAACTGACTCTCAAACCTCTTCTTATACTTTTCTCGTTTGTCTTTCAATGACCGAGATTAAATCTCTAATCAACGACTAAGATTAGATTTGGCTTGATCCATGACTTTTGGAACCTTCTAACCCAGTTTTATATTAATACCCATTAATATTTTACTCCATTAAAAATATTAATTATTCTAATATCTCCCAAACTAAGTACAATCTGTCCAAACCATTTTTGGGTCTTAGAGATCTCATGTATTTTAGTCTCTCCACCAATTTTCATGGCTAGAGAACATTCGATGCTACCCCAAATCAACACCTACTTAACTTGTTATCACATATTTTATTATTTTTTGGGATTTTAGTCAACTTTTAGGCTAAATTGAGTTGGTTTCTCTAATAAAAGTAGTGGGTAAGTTGATCTTTTGAAAATTTCTATTGCAGTTACTAATTATATTCTTTTATCTTTGCAGATTATTTGTCTTCTATAAATTAGTTTACGACAAATATTGAATAACAACACAACTGCAATTTCACCAATAATTAATCACATGAATTGAGAAGTATTACACATAAAAGTTTGACACTGATATTTTTGGACAAATTGTCCCTGCAAAAAGCTTGAAGGGAAAACTAGTTTTGCATATGTTTATATATTTCTTCAGCAAATGTGTAATTGAAATTTATATATACTATTTGCCATTAAATAGCAATCCTCTGAAAATATAATTTCTTCACTTCTGCAAGATGACTCAAACTCCTGGAAGCAACTCAACCCCTCTAAATCATTTTGGCCTCTCTTTGTGAGCTTGAATCGATCCAACTGGTGCGTTTTCGACAAATAACTCAACCTCTCTGGAAACTTGCACTGATTAGGAAAATAACTCGGCCTCCACTGGAATTTCAGACTACACTGGAAAACTCGGCTTCTCTGTGCAAATCGAATACTCTGGCAAGTTTGCACTCACTCTGACAATACGACCTCATTGAATCAATTCACATTGGCTAGAGATGTTGAAGAATGTAACTAGGTTCGATCTTCGTAATTGTATTTGAGTCATAGTGAAATGTATTTATCAAAATATTTTATTATTATTATTGTTATTATTATTAATATGACTTATTAAAGCATGGGTTTCATGCTTGGGTCATCATGTTTTAGGTCAAAGTCCCCATTGAGAACTTCTAGGAGTTATATTGAGTTATTAGAGTCATTGTCCTTTTAAAGAGACCCTTCTTGAGCTTTTGAATCATGTAAAAAGATTTACTATTGAGTCAAATAAGGTATTTGTCACCTCCACACCCAGTCAGCCTCAAGGAGATGAAGTCAACCTCAAATTGGGTAATTACCTCACCAGAAGCCTATATATACAAGCAGTTCAAATTCATTTGGAGACATCTCACACACAAGTTCGATATTCAAGAAGGCAGAAAAAGTGCGAAATTCCAAGAAGAGATGGAGAAGCGTTGAAGCGCTGGGTTAACTAGTGGGTCGAAGTTGTTGCAGGGCTAATTATTGGGTCGAAGTTGTTGCTGGATCAAAGTTTTGTTGATGCTACATGTTGTTGATGCTAGGTCGAAAGGATTATCATCTACGGAAGGAAGAAAAGGCTGACTTGGTGTGGAGGAAGTCTGTGTCTAAGTCAAGATTCTTGGATTATCTCGAGAAGTTATTAAGGAAGAGTTGTTGACTGGTTTTCCCCCAGATAGTGGTTTTTCCCTAGTTGTCCACCTACATCTGGTGTATGTGATCTTTGTGTTATTGCTTTGGTAATTGCTTGATGAACTAAAAGATAAAAGAAGAACATAAGCAAACATAAGAAAGTCACAAGTAATTATCAACATAAAGAAAATCTTTTTGCCTTTCTGATTTTCTAACATGGTTTCAGAGCTAAGGTGAAGGAGGAAAAATGCAGCTCAAAGATATATTGAAAGGAGAATAAGGAGTTTTTAAGAGGTTTGAATAAGGGTCATCAAAAGGATCATATAAGAAGATAAGTCTACCATCTTAAAGGACAATGTCTACCTCAATGAAGGGAGAAAGCAAACTAGAAGGAGCATCTAACTACAGGGCATGGAAGAAGATGGTAGATCTCATCCTTGAAAAGAATAAAGTTTTGGATCTAGTCAAGGAAAGTTAAGGAAGCCTACTAATGAGTCAAGTGATGCAGAAAAGACAAAGTTCAGGGAAACAAAAATATTGGCCACTACACAAATGGTGAATGGCATAAAGGATAACCTCATCCCCTATATATCCAACATAGATTCTGCTCAAGAGATGTATGAGGCATTATCCAAATTATTCACTATTAAGAATCTTGGTCAAATAGCAAGTCTTAAAAATGAACTAAGATCTATAAAGATGACAAAGGAAGACACTGTGGCATCCTTCTTTGTGAGAATAGCTAGATTAAGAGATGAACTCCAGGCAATTGATGAGATAGTACCAGAGAAAGAACTTGTAATCACTGCACTTCTAGGTTTACCAACATCATGGAGTGCCTTCTCATCAGGTCTCAACAACTGGAAGGAGACTCCTACATTCGAACAACTATGGAATGCATGCAGTCAGGAAGAAGTCAAAATTTCTCTAGTAAGCAACAAGGAGAATGAAGAAGAAAAAGTTTCAAATGCCTACTCCACTCATCACAAGAACAAAGGATCATTCAAGAAGTCTAAAGGGCCTAGAAGGAAGATAGACATATCCAAAATTGAATGCTACAATTGTCACAAGATGGGTCACTATAAAAGTGATTGTCTTGAGAATACGAGAAATAGAAAGATAAATAGAGATTATGCAAATGTTTCCGAAGAAGGATCTCCAAAGAAGCACAAGACCAAAGAATCGGAAATAAAGGACTTATACTACTAAGTCCTTCTACTCTAAGTTTTTGATTTGTTTTGAATTTTTTATTTCTATGACTTATAGTTTTAACATTCTTTGGAAAAACATTGTCGAAGCTATAGGTATCCCTCTAGATTGGATTAAGAGGGAGCCCTCACCATTTTCCAAAGATAAGTATCTTACTCATTGAATTATCTTTTATATTTGGTCTTCCTTTTCTAGATGTGTTTATACTAGATGCTAATAACATTCCCTTTTATATTTTCCTTGTTTAGGAAAAGCTTGCTGATATGATCAAGGGCTATGGAGAAGATCTTAGAAGACAAAGCATTGGAATTGATGTCCTATAATGTTTGTCGAGAAAAAACAACTCAAAGATATGTCTTAGACTATAAGTTTTGTTTCTCTTCATGATAAAGGTATATTCATTCATTCTAAGAAATCTGCTTTACATTACTAACTAGTGTTATGTCTAGGACCTTTGAATCATAGTGATTCTTGCTTGGGTGATTAATCTCTAGATTAAATCTACGGTCATTAAAATATCATGTTTGTGGAACCCTAATAGGTTCTCGATCAAACCTTAACCTAAGGGTATGTCAATGTTGATGTGAAAAACCCTAATCTACTTAGAGTTACTGATGAAATCTAGAAAATACTATTCTTTTGATGGCAATGTCATGTTTGAAGTTTTAGTATTATTATGGAAACCCTAGTCCTTTAGGGTTGGATGGTAATATGTTCCTAGACCTTGAGGTTTTGGTAAATTAGGGTTTGTAAGTAAAACCCTCATGTATCAACTCTTGAGAGTAAGCTCCAAGGAATGTATGTTTGTCCGTCTGATCAAAACCCTAGCCTAATCAAGATTGTTATATGCTTGACTTTAAATGTATTGATATTTGTTTCTTGGGTTTACCTCATGGTTATTGTTGTGATATGCTTGTGCATGATTATGAAATCCTAGATATGTAGTGCTAACCAAAATTGTTGATGTTCATAAAGTTCTAGGGTTTGTAACTAAGCCCTAGTAGAAGTTTGAATATTCTAGGATATGGTGATAACGTTTCCATTATGATGATAAAATCTAGGGTGTACAACAAACCCTAGTAGAAGTTGGTCATATTGTTGAAACCTTGGATTGTGTTATAATTGTTTTATTTGTTGACATGTAAGGCTTAATGCCCCATGTATGGAATCTAGGGTTTGCATTAAATCCTAGTAGAAGTCTAACATATGAATTCTAAAGTTGTTGGATGCATTGTAAATTTATACTTGTTTGAATTGCTTCTAGGGTTTGCAATATATTATGTCATATCTATGGAAGAAATATTGAGGCCCTAGATATAACGACACTGATATCATGATTAAGTTTCTAATGTTATCTCTGGGTTATATCCTAATCCGAGCAAATGAAGTTGAAGTATAGAAGTATGTGTTTCTTGCTGATTATGAACATAACTAAGTTTTTGTTTTTAAAGTCTAATGCTTCCATTATTATATGATTATGATATAGTTAAGTTCATGCTTCTATATATGTACTAGGTTGTACTTGCTATCTAAGTTGTGCAGGTACATAATCTTCAAGATGATGAAGATGTTCGCAAGTAAAATTGATTTGATAAGCATGATGAATGAAGTTATATGAATGATGATGATCAAGAAGGATGGAAGCCATGAAAGGTTCTTCGATGTCATAGAAAGAAGTTGATCTTCCCAAGTTAAGAAGTCGAGATAAAAGGAAGGATATCTCCCAACTTCCAAGTTGAGAGGGAGGGCATATTATAGTCATGATGAATACCTTGAAGAAGAAAATTGGAGAATGCATATTGAGGTGTTGCTGAAAGAAGGAAAGCATGATTTGGTTGCTACATGTGAAGTAGGAAAGGAAGCTGAATGATTGAGGAAACCTTTGTTAAGATTTGCTTTGGAAGCCTCAAAGTCCTAAATTGTGAGGCAACATCAAAATGTCAGTAGACCCCGAAGGTTTGTGTTTACTCATGAGTATTTGAAAAGTTGTTACTAATTGGGGTTGTGACTGTTTAGGTAAATCTCTTGAAGTTTTTGAAAAGCATGCTTGAGGTTAGAGAGATTTGATGTGTTGAGGCATTGAGTGTGTAAAATGCCTGGGAGGACATTTGGCCAGCATATGTGTTGATGTCTAGTTCCTGAAGTAGTAGGGAGGGTGGCATTGGTCATAGAGCTCTGACCTTGCATTATGCACCTAGATCCCTGGGTTGATGGTTAGTAAGTAAGCCTAATGGTACCTAGAGAGGCTGAAAGCTTTAGTCCATCTTAGTCCCACCTAGATAGATTGCCCTAGTTAGGAATCTAGTTCGTGGCACCGTAAGTGCCTAAACTCTTCATGGTTCATGTGTTTTGAGATCTTCCATGTACTTGTATATGTATGTATGAATACCTCCCTAGTTAAGAGGGAGTGTTGAAGAATGTAACTAGGTTCGGTCTTCATAATTGTATTTGAGTCATAATGAAATGTATTTATCAAAAGAAAGAAAAAAGAATTTATTATTATTATTAATATGACTTATTAAAGAACGGGTTTCATGCTTGAATCATCATGTTTTAGGTCAAAGTCCCCGTTGAGGACTTCTAGGATTTATACTGAGTCATTAGAGTCATTGTCCCTTTAAATAGACCTTTCTTGGGTTTTTCAATCATGTTAAAAGATTTATTATTGAGTCAAATAACGTATTTGTCACCTCCACACCAAGTTGACTTCAAGGAGACTGAGTCAGCCTCAAACTGGGTAATTCGACCTCACTAGAAGCCTATATATACAAGCAGTTCGAATTCGTTTGGAGACATCTTACACACAAGCTCGATATTCAAGAAGAAGGCAGAAAAAGTGCGAAATTCCTAGAAGAGAAGGAGAAGTGCTAAAGTGTTGTGCTAATTGCTGGGTCGAAGTTGTTGCTGGGCTAATTGTTGGGTCGAAGTTCTATTGTTGCTAGGTCGAACTGGTTATCATCTACAGAAGGAAGAAAAGGCTGACTTGGTGTGGAGGAAGTTTGTGTCTAAGTCAAGAGTCTTGGATTAGCTCGAGAAGTTATTAAGAGTTGTTGGCTGGGTTTTTCCCTAGAAAGGGGTTTCGCCTTGGCTATCCACCTAATTATGGTGTAACGACCCATCTAAATTGATCCATTATATAAAGTTTTAAACTTTATAATAAAACAAATATGATGAAATTTAAATAATAAATATGTTAAGTTTTATAAATATAATTAAACTTTATAAACATATATAAGTTAAATTTTATAAAATATATAATTGAACTTTATAATATATATAAATTAAATGTTATAAAATGTATAACTGAACTTTATAAACATACATAATCTAAAAGCGTAAAACAAAACTATATGCTAAAACATACCAAAAATCATTGCAGGACCCTTTAAAAGGGGGTGCTTTCAACCAACTGAAAACTAATAACAGAGCACACTTGCCAGGAAAATATCTGAGAGATTAAATTGCATGGAAGGCGTGTCGAGTCGAGGGAAGGCGGTGGCTGCAGGTAGGAGGGCGGCCACCGCCAGGCCCGTAGATAAAATCGGCAGCCTGGATCGAGAGTGGGGGGGAAAACCAGAGAGGAGCAGAGAGAACCAGAAGCAGAAATTCACCAGGAGAAGATAATTATCCATTGGAAGAGCTTTAAGCCGTCTGAGGTTCTGGGCACGGAGGGACAGAGAGCTTCTGTTGAGAAGCTTTTTGGATTGAGCAGCTAGGTTTGCTCAGTCTGGTTGGGTGGTATTGGTCTCCCGGAGATTGGATCGAAATAGCCACGACATCACCAGCAGAATCACCAGTTCAGTAGCAGAATCAACAGCAGTTAAGGAACCATCACAATGGTAAAGACGTATGAGCGATGACGACGTGATCAGGCAGCATCACCACCATTAATGCCGCCACCGTCGCCATCATCATCCCCATCACCATCATCACCGCCAAGACCATCATCAGCACCAATCGCCCCAGCGCCAGAGTTGACTATGATAATGAACTCTTTGGAAGCCTTATTAGAAACATTAAAAGAATCAACTAAGGCTAAAACCAAAGAGGAATTTCAGCATGTAACCCACCAGTTCAGCGGAACCAAATAATTTTGAGCCCAGAAGATCGAGAGAAGACATTTCTAGGGAGCTTCAGAAAATTAGACTCCCAGAATTCTCAGGAGGTCGAGCAGGTGAACGCGCTGAAGCATGGTTGGAAGGAATGAACCGATGCTTTAGGTTAAGAAAATATTCGCCTTCAGCAAAAACAAAAATTGCCGTGTTTCAACTAAAGGAAAGTGCCTTGTTTTGGTGGGGAAATCTGGAAAAGCAGCTGCACCTTACATTAGATAATGTCCCTTGGGAACTGTTTGAGGAAAGGTTCCGCGCAAAGTATTTGCCTCCATACTTCCAACAACAGCAAGCCAGGGCCTTCCATACATTAATTCAGGGAAATAAAACGGTGGAAGAATACGAGATAAGGTTTATGGAACTTGTAAAATACATTCACTACTTAGATTCTGATGAACGTCAAGCTGAACGCTTCATATTTGGGTTAAATCCTCGCATAAGAGCCTTGGTAAGCATGTGGAAACCCTCATCAGTAGCCGAGGCAGTCGAATGTGGTCGTTATGCAGAAGAGCACCTTGGAATCAAAAAAGATATGGGGCCAGCAGGGCCTTTACAACCAGGATTTCCAGGGAAGGCTCCCCGGAACTTTTTCAGAGGAGGTAGCTCGAGGCCACCTTACGGTAACAGGTTTACCCCAAGTGTGGGGACAAGAGTTCCCATGGCAGTAAACACTATAGCCGCGGAATCGTCCAACACCAGACCAGGGGCATCGCGAGGGACTGCCGGTAGAGGAAGGAGTGCGAGAGGAATCAACATGGGAGGACGCGGCTCGTTCTCTAGAAATTCACACCTTGATTCAAGAGGATCAGCGCAGCTCAATTGTTGGGGATGTGGGGGACCGCATTTCCAGCGTGATTGCCCAGAAGCTTCATCGAATATATTGCATAGGACTGGGAAGGAGCCGATATCAGCCAATCGAAGTAATCATAGAATTCATGCAGTAGTCAACCACGACCAAGCAGCCCATCAATCCACTGTAGTGGAATCTTCAGGTATTATCAATGGCATAAAACTCAAAATCTTATTTGATACTGGTGCCACAGATAGTTTCATTTCGTCATATGCATTAAACAAATGTGGGTTGGCAGCTCGTAGACAAAATGATTTCCACCAAGTGGAAATGGCCTCAGGAGAACTCCAAACCGTGGGCTTGAGTGTGGATCAATGCAAAATTGACCTAGGGGTCTGTTCGACTAAACTAAAAGTCTATGTCACAGCCTTAGGAACGTATGATCTTATCATAGGTATGGATTGGCTGGAAGCTCACCAAGCTTGGGTGGACTGTTATGGAAAAAGGATTCTGGGCATAAATGACGAGGGAGAAGTAATCCAAATTCAAGGAATCAAGAGGGAAGTTTCTTTACGATACATTTCGGCAATGCAGGTGAAGCGTTGTTTAAGAAAGGGTTGTCACGCTTATGCAATTCACGAAGTTAGCCAAGAAAAAGGCCATCCTTAGAACAATATCCGGTGTTAGCCGAGTTCCCGGATGTATTTCCAAAGGAACTGCCTGGATTACCCCGGTAAGAGAATTGGATCTCACTATTGAATTAAAGCCAGGTACCCAACCGATCTCTAAAACGCCTTATAGAATGACAGCTCCAGAACTTCAGGAATTGCAAATCCAGTTGAAGGAACTACTCGATATAGGGCATATTCGGCCCAGTACCTCACCTTGGGGCGCTCCTGTAATTTTTGTGAAGAAGAAAGATGGATCCTTAAGATTATGCATAGACTATCGAGACTTGAATCGAGCTACAGTAAAGAATCAATACCCTATGCCGCGAATCGATGATCTTTTCGATCAAATGAAAGGAGCTGCTGTCTTTTCAAAAATTGATCTTCGATCAGGGTATCATCAGCTAAGGATTTCTGAAAATGATATCTCTAAGACTGCATTCCGGACACGTTTTGGACACTATGAATTTACTGTGGTACCATTTGGGTTAACAAATGCGCCAGCCGTATTCATGAATCTTATGAACAGTGTTTTCCGTCAATATCTTGATAAATTTGTACAAGTCTTTTTAGATGATATTCTCATCTATTCCAAGAATGAAGAAGAGCATGAAGATCATTTGCGGATAGTATTGTCCTGCCTTAGAGAACGTCAGTTATATGGAAAACTATCCAAGTGTTTTTTTTTTCAGGAAAAGATTCATTATTTGGGTCACATCATATCAGGTGAAGGGATTTCAGTAGATCCTGAGAAGGTAAAAGCGATCATGGAATGGCCAATACCGAAAAATGCACATGAGATTCGAAGCTTTATGGGTTTAGCCGATTATTACCGGAGATTTGTGGAGGGATTCTCCAAAATCGCAAAACCAATCACAACCCTTCAGCGTAAAGGTGTTAAGTATGAGTGGACCGAGGAATGTAATAAAGCATTCTCTGAACTCAAAAGACTACTCACTAGTGCACCAATCCTAAGAGTCCCTGATATGGGCAAAGACTTTACGGTATGTACTGATGCATCCAAGCAAGGGCTGGGTGCAGTATTGATGCAGGATAAGGGAGTGATAGCTTATGCTTCCAGAAAGCTAAAACCTCATGAAGAACTCTATGCTACTCACGATTTAGAATTGGCCGCTGTAATGCTAGCTTTAAAGATCTGGAGACACTATCTGGTGGGACGAAATTTTACACTTAAAAGTGACCATCAAAGTCTACAATATTTGTTCACCCAAAGAGACTTAAATGCCAGGCAAAGACGATGGAGTGAATTCCTAAGTGAATATGACTTTGGAATATCATATATTAAGGGAAAAGAAAATGTAGTAG